>JAQPPZ010000806.1:1200000-1800000 GCA_028583015.1 Wollemia nobilis
TTCTTCCACAGTATCTCCCAAAGAACTCAATTTCCCTTTCAACTCAGACACTCTACACAGAAAGAGTTCAACTGTTTCACCCTACCTCAAACTCAGGTTATGAAGTTGTTGTTGAAGATGAAGAATGGTGGATTCATTATTTCCCTCATAGATGGTTCTAAGGGCATCCCATGCCTCTTTACCACTTGCTTTGTCAACTATATGAGGTTGCACTTCATCCGAAACAGCAAACAAAATGAGCACCTTTGCTCGACTGTCTTTCTTGTCAAAAGCTATCTGATCTGCTGAAGGACCTATGGATCCTGCTGTTGGTGAAGGCCTAGTTGCTACTCCAGTAACAATATCCCACAAATCTTCCATTTGGAGAATAGCCTTCATCTTATGTTTCCATGGTGTATAATTTGGACCTTTCAATAACTGATGCGGATCAGTCATCAACTTTGCAACAGCGGCCATAGTGAAGGTTCCTTATATCACCAATTGGTCCCCCTTTCGATATACCTTTTGCTAGGCCAATATATCGTACAAAATACCTGCCCTTACGTGAGGGAAACAATAGATATTTAGAAAGATCAACAAAAATCACCCGCCCTTACGTGAGGGAGACTATAGGTGAGTTTTAGAGATCATACAATACGTGGAACATAAGCGGTACTGAAATGGAATCGCCTTGTTGATGGCACCTACCATAGAAGATTCTTCTCATGCGTGGGGCATAACTTCCCCTAAACACTATGAAGAATACTTCGTCAGGATTTACGCCTAAACACAAGTGCGATAAAAGGTAGTGGATGGAGTAAAAAATGCAAAAATGGCGTACTTATTCCTCCTCGATGATTTATAGAGAACAAGCTCAGACGTCATTGTAGTAGCTATATTAGGCGGCGGATACAGTAGCCAAATCACAATAGCTTTACCTGTAAATGCTGGCCAGAGGTATCACAAATACCGAACGTTGCAGTGCAATAAATTGCACGGATGGGTTTTAATTATTTCGGGGACTTAGGGAGTGTTTTGATTTTAAGTTTTTAATGTTATAGTGCAAAAATGAAATATGCAACATACAACATAAAAAAACTGCCCACAAGAATAACCCACAAGGTGTCGGTCACAGCCGAAAATGCACCTTTTACAATTTGCCAAATTGCTATTTTTCAAAAAATTACTCACTATCCCCCTTTGATTTTTTGAAAAAATATCCCCCCTTAAAAGGCTTTCTTTAACAAAGCATTTTAATAATTATTATTTATTTAAAGTTAAAAAAAATAATTTTAATTTATATAGTTTTTAAAACTTTAAAAAATAAATTAAAAATAAATTTTAATTTATAAAGTTTAAAAACTATTAAAAAATAAATTAAAATTAAAAAATTTAACTAAAAATAATAATAATTAAAAAACATTTGAAAAAAGATTTATACCTTGGGGGGAGTCGGCGGGATTTGAACCCCCGACTTGTAGGATCCCTGAGCCTTACCGCACGGCTCACGACCACGTGAGCCAGCGGGCTGATCCGAGAGGATCAGTCAACCTCCTCCCTTTTCAACCTCGGTCTGCCCGTCCTCCGCTGCTTCCAGCTTCGTTTTTTTTTTTTTTTTTTTTCGAAAAAACAAACCGGGGGGAGGGGGAGGGCGTGCGCGGCGCGTTTCGTGCTGCGTGCAAATTGGGGGGGGGGGGTTTATACCCCTTCAATTCCCACGCGGGAGGGAATTTAAAATTCCCGCTCCGCGGCAGGGGGGGAGGCTCCTCCTCCCTCTTCCCCGCGGGATGTCGTGTCTGTGGGCCCGTGCGTCTGCGCGCGGGTCCCGAAATGCGAGGTCCGCACGGGGGGGTTGGACGTCTCGTCCTCCCTCTTCCATGCGGGACGTCGCATCTGCAGGCCCGTGCGTCTACGCGCAGGTCCCGACTTGCACGGTCCGCACGGGGGGGTTGGACGTCTCCCTCCGTAGTCCGCCACACAGACAGACGTCCCCCTGGAGCGTACATCCGAGGGGTGGGGGGGTTTGATGTCCCCCTCGCTCTGTGCGCGCGTTGTGTTCCAGTGACGTAGCGCGCCAAGCTCAGGGGAGGTGTCGTCACCCTTCTTCCTGCCTGTGTCCGTGCGCTCTGCGAGATATCGTGTGTAGACTACGGACGCTCTGCACAGGGTCTGCGACTGTAAGGGGGTCTGCGCAGGCTGGGTGTTTTGCGCAGGCTCCAGCAACAACAAAGATAATTTTTTTTTCTTTTTTTAATCCGCTCTGTTGCGTGGCTCTGTGACACAAACAATCACGCCTGCAAAAAAAAATTTCGTCTGCCCAGCGACCTTACCGAACTGGCTCTGATGCCATGTTAAACAAAGAACAAGAATTGCATTGCATTAAACCATGTTTAAATAGCGATTACACAGCCGGGAATAGCACCGGCGGAACGGCTGAACAAGAACTGTTACGGAGTTGTAACAGTGTACTAAATGATGTAATACAAACAGAATTAAGTACGCTAACAATTTTCTCCATATTTCACCTAGTTCATTTTGCAAAAACGTAGACTTAACAACAGTG
Organism: Wollemia nobilis; assembly: GCA_028583015.1. NCBI lineage: Eukaryota > Viridiplantae > Streptophyta > Pinopsida > Araucariales > Araucariaceae > Wollemia > Wollemia nobilis. The sequence continues at coordinate 1,202,543 of JAQPPZ010000806.1, forward strand.
TTAGGGACTACGGTAATGACCCTACTATGAACTATGTAATGTCTGAATTTCTTGATGGTCTTGAAAAATGCATACATTTGTTTATCTAAGATGAAATATATTAATTTTGCATCCTTCAAATAAGTACTCAAGAAAGCTATGGGATCTTAAATGTTACCTTTGCTCTTTTGAGTTATGACACTCGCAAAGGAATTATCTAAAGCAAATGTATAGACATAAAAAGGCTTTGAATAATCCAAACTAATTAAAATAGGGGACCTAGAGATAGCATCCTTGATGCTCTTGAAAACATCTTTATTTTTATTTGTTAATTTGATTTGAACATCCTTTTTTAACATGTCATTCAAGGGCGTGGCAATCTCTGTGAATCTTGAAATGAAATTCCTCACAAAAATAATTTTATCGAAGAAGGATATTAACTCTTTTTTGCTATTGGGTGGAGGGATGGCTAGTATACCGGCTATTATTTCCAGATCAATAGAAATCTCTTCCTTTGAAATAACATGTCCCAATAGATTACCTTTCGTTACCCCAAAAATGCATTTTTTTGGATTGAGAGAAATTTCGTGTTCCTTACATCTTTGAAGCATCCTCAAATCCCTAACATGATTTTCCCTTTCCTTAGAAAAAACAAAAATGTCATCTATGTAAACAATGATACACTTACCAATGATCCCTTTGAATACAAAATCCATAGCTCGTTGGAAGGTGGCATCCGCATTCAATAATTTGAGTGATATTCTTGTATATGCGAATGTACCCCATTTCATTGTGAAGGTTGTCTTCATTTTGTCATTTGGATGAATAAGAATTTCATTATATCCTGAATAAAGATCCAAGAATGACATCATTTCTGACTCATTAACCTTTTGAAGAATCTCATCAATAGTAGGCAATGGGTAATTATATTTTTGAGAAGCCTTTTTGAAGTTCCTGAAATCAATACACAACCTTATATCTCCACTTTTCTTTCTCATCGAGACAAGATTGGAAACCCATGTAGAATGTCTAATGGGAAAGATATTTTTTTCTTCCAACAACCTCTTCACCTCTTTCTCTATTAGGGGATCTAATAACGGGTTGATAGGTCTTTGTCTCCGTCTGAAAGGCTTGGAGTCTGATTTTAATGGAATTGTATGTATTATCATACTTTGATCATAAGTTAGAGTTAATATTCTATGGTAACTTGATTATTACCTCATTTGGTTACTAGGGTAGATTAGTTTACTTTTACTTTCTACCTAAGTTAGTAGTTAACCGATATTTCTTGTCGGTAGATATTCTTATTAGGGATATTTTTGGGCATCTTTATTTTCTAGCACTATTTCCTAGTTTTCTAAGTTCGTCATCAAGGATATTATTCTCCTAAATATCCTTACCATCATATATTTGTATATATTCCACTTTTATCAATGGAAAATGAATCACTTACCTTTCGCCAATATGGTATTAGAGTGGGAATTCCAGTCCCATCGTGATCTAAGGTTACAATATGCGTGATATGAAGGACCTAACTGACAACCAATATTTCTTGAGGTCTAGCACGTCTTTCAAGACTTGACCAAGATAGTTTTGCTGCAACTTTCACTACATCTGATAGGACCTAGGGTACTGGCAACATTGGTGGCATGGTGGACCAACCAACACCGACTAGGATACTGACAACTATGTGGACACTAGAGGACATGAGATTGAACATGGATACCTAGACAAAAATTCATACACATGGGGTGACAAAAATTCAGCGTGACATGGTCTAGAGGACATAGATTTGGAGGATAGAATCTTGGAGCGGACTAGCCATCGGGATAGACTGACCATAGATCGGGACTGGATGAATCCTTAGATGGACCTACACCTGGATGCATGAAAACTATGTAAGTAGGTACTAAACCCTATGACTGGATGCTACACTAACACTAAACCAATATGGCTGATTGGCCCCTATTATAAAGGCTGACACAGACTACATAGAAGGACAATACGAGAACCAAGGTAACCTGAGCAACTGGGACTCCATGAATGAGTGTTGTCAATAACCTACAAGATAACAACCTACCTAGGGATAGACAAGATGCTAGATCCAATGTAGATCAGAGGATGTGGTTGGGTAATCGACCTACGATGATAGCAATAACAACTTTGACGCAGGTGACTTGATTTAGCATGTGGTAAACCTGCACATGGATGGACACAATAATTTGTATGGGCAAGGCAACATATTATAACACCTATGTGACACTCTTCTATAGAGGGAGATAAAAGTATCCTAGGGAGGATTGACCACCGTATGGTCATTAACTTTAGTGAGTGTTTTTCTTTTTTAACACCCTTGAAGTCGTCCGTGCTCTACATGTGGGAACTGGTAGTATGATATTCGATCTAGAATGAGCAATCATCAATCTAGGGAGATTTTGGATTGTTTCTTATCTTGCAGGTTGTATGATGGTCAATTTTCCTCAACAGAGATCGTAGCACACAACCACTGATTTGAAGAATTGATAAATTGCAAATAAGACCGATGTGGTGAATTATTGTCGTATCACTATTTCAAGTGTTCCACTTGAGGTGGAAAACATTAGCTTCTATATTATTTGTTGCCATGGAGGTGTTCAATCTTGTATAAGGAGACCCCAAAAGAAAATGCAAAGTAGGCAGTTCGAATACCCTGCGCAAAGGAGAAAATGTGACGATATAAAGGTGAAGCTCAATCAGACGATGCTCAGGCAAAGGAATAAACTTCACCAGAAAAGAAGACCACTGTGAGGTGATGACGAAGGAGGCATCGTCGTCTAGTGAAGGAAACTCGGGCGTGACTCCCCTTCAAAAAAAGGGGATATTTCCCTTTATCCCTGTTTAGTCCAATAGTTGGACAAGCTAGTTGCTACCCCTATAAGGCATTGAACTGCAATAGGTTACAAGTTCGAACCTACCGGCCCAAGCATTGTTATCACTCACTTTAATTTAATGAGACCAATTGTAAAAGCCTTCAAGGCTTCATAGTTACATTTTATTTTGCACTAAAGGGGACCACATTTGATAATTACCTATGAGGACAACTTTGTAAAACAACAAGCCCAATAGGTTTTATTGTTACAGTTTTTCTACTTTAAGGGGGATATCATTTTTCTAAAAATGGAGGACGACTTACAAAGGGTGTATTTTCAACAGAGACCGACACCTTAGTCGAAATTCTTGTAATTTTCTCTCAAATAATATTTTGCAAAAATGGGGGAACAAGTTGTAAAGGTGCATTTTCGGTAGCAACCGAAACCTTAGTCCATTATTTTGTAAAATTTCATTGTAAAATGTGCATTTTTGGTAGTGATTGACACCTTAAAAATGGGAAGATCAAAGAAAAAGCAAGCCCCAAAACAAACTGATAATGTTGACAAATTAGTTAAAAATCCTTATTTTTGACCAGAGATGGATGGGATAGATTTTTATGAGGAGGGCACATTTATCACACTAAACAATGGTTTAGTAGCCCTCCTCGATGATTCTGAGTCTTGTAAATACCTTCAGACAAATGGTGCTCGACTCACTATTAGCGTTATAAGGGGTATATACCTGTCATTTGTTGCACTTGACCGTACCCAACGTAAAGTAAAATTGAAAATAAAGGAGAAAATAGAGGTCAAACCCCTAATGGTCAATACTCGTAGTGACACAAGTGACCTTCAGCCGATGGTGGCAAATGCTTGTTGTGACACATGTGACCTTGATCCCATGATGGCCAATGCTTGTTATTATACATGCGACTTCCTACCTTCAATGGTAGATATCAATTGTAGCACATGTGATCTCATCTTAGTAGTAGATTTTTCTTGTGACACCAATGACTTAAAAACTGAACCTCCTCAAAAAGAGCTCCATAATCTCATCAATAGCAAAAAATGCAATATTGTTAAAATAATTATTGAAGATGATAAAATTGGATGTTTTTAACAACACACCAAAGGATTTGGACCCAAACTGATGAGGAAAATGGGATTCAATGGTGAGATATTAGATAAAAAGGAAAAAGGCATTAAAACTCCTATAATTCTAAATTTTAGGGCAAATAATGAAGGCCTTGGCTATACTGGATATGCAAGTACCAGTAATAACATGTTTGTAAAACCTAAATCTCCTATAAATCCTAAAAAGCATTGTTGTAGTTATCATGGAAAGACATGACATGTTGCAGCTAGGTGTTGGTACAAAATGAAAATGGCCAACAAGGTTCATATAGATTGTGGATGGACAAATAACACACAATGGACCATGATCAAAGAAATTTTGTATGGCTTCTATCAAAAGGGTAAAACCTATGGTAGACCCTGAGGTAAATCTAGTGATAGAATGAGTGGCAGTCCCAGAGAAAATGACCCCGAGATAGACCTAAAGATAAAGTTCTACAGGTAGATCTTGAGATAGACCTAGAGGTACACATACATAGGTACGCTTAGAGCTAGATCTAGAGCTAGAGATAAAGCAAAATCCAACATTCTTTCATTTCTCTTCTTCTTCTTCACTGTATTGGGGCAGTTATATACTTTACCCAAATATTGTTGTATGGGGGGATATATATGTATTACTCAAATAATGTAATAAGGGGGGATGTTAGAGTTACTATTCTATAATAACTTGATTATTACCTCATTTGGTTACTAGGGTAGATTAGTTTACTTTTACTTTGTACCTAGGTTATTAGTTTACCGATATTTCTTGTCGATATATATTCTTATTAGGGATATTTTTGGTCATATTTATTTGTTAGCACTATTTCCTAGTTTTTCTAATTTTTTCATCAAGGATATTATTCTCCTAAATATCCTTGCCTTCATATATTTGTATATATTCTACTTTTATCAATGGCAAATGAATATCTTACCTTTTACCAATAGTTTTCAAATACTTATAACTCCATGCTATGCAATCCACATATTCCTTTAATGCATGAGTGATAGACTACTTTTCTTGTCTTGTACATGCCTTAGCAATGAATACCTCTCATGGATTCCCTACACTGCCTAAATTGATTAGATCACATGCTTCTTTAGGGGGTGGTACATTTTTGCCTCTTTTTGCTTGATATCCAATATCAAATATATTTTCCAATGAAACCAAATAATTTGGTATTTTGTTCGTAATTTGGGTTGTTTCTATTTCCACATTTGTTTCTTCTTGTCCTCTCTTATCTTCATCTATCACCTGATTTTCAAAAATACCAAAATTAGTGATGAAGTTGAAAAAGTGTCTATCACTATTGAATACTTGGAAGTTGGTAACATTATCTGGTATCGAAGGGTATGGCACTAACTCAACTAAAAATTTATTGCATTTTTATGGTCTACAAGTTTGAGCATGCTTGTGGCTACGACTAAAGAATCTTCCATTCAATTGTTTTTGATAGAGATAAGGGAGATATTGAAAGCATCAAACTCATCTACCAAATCCTTAACTCTAGTTTTGTAAAAGATTAATCTTTTATCCTGACACGCATATTGCCCCTTCACTTGTTTAACCACTAACTTCGAATCTCCCAACACTTTGAGAAATTTAACTTTTTTATTTAGAGCCAATTGAAGTCTGAAAATCATCGCTTCGTATTCTACCACATTATTGGTGGTTGGAAACTGTAGTCTATAGGAATCTAACATAGGCTTGATACCGGGACATGTAAGTTCGATACTAGCTCCAACACCTTGTTATGACTTAGATCCATCAAATCTTAGAGTCCAAACCAAACTATCCTCTTCCAAAGTGCTATAAGAAAGGTTTTCTTTTTGAGGTTCTTCGATAGCTTCTTCTATGTCCAAATTGTAGACCCCTAACTCAGTTTTAGCAAATTGGATTTTTTTGGGTCTATTATACTCTATTATCATTTCTTTGAGCCTTGGCTCACTATCCACCCAGATTTAGGTCGCTACTCCTCTCCAAGGCAACCACATATGGGAATAATTTGTAATGATGTATCCATTTAGGTTTTTACTCCAATATCTTCCCAATACCATGACGTATTTGTCAAAAAAATTCAGCACAAGTATGTCCACATGATGTTGAACTCTAGACTCTGCATTAATCTAAATCAAGACATCATTCAAAATTCCAACAACATAAACCACTAATCTATCCAATTGTACCACTTTACTCTTAGAGGGAATTAGTATGAATCCTAAATTTTTGTAAATTTTGAGGGGCATGATGTTACCTGAGGCACTCAAGTCTATCAAACAATTGTGTAGGTTTTTACCTACAATTCTAATGGTTATGAGAAAATGAGGTAATTATCATTTTTATTTTCTCAACACTAATTGGGACTTGATGCCTTTGACTTCATGTGTTCGACTATGTGGATTCAACCCTTTCACCAAGGATTTATCTTGACCCAACAATTTATCCATCTTGTATATCGAGATGTTAGCCTTAGTCCTTTTCATACTCTCTTCCACGTAATAAGTGGAATTTTTCAAATTTGACATCTTTGCATTGGTTTGGACACTTCAAAAATTGAAGGAGGAGATGGATTAGTATCACCTTTTGTATCAGGAGGAATTAGGGGGTTGTTTGGAGGAGTAGAGGAAGTTTTGGGATCCTTAGAACTTCTTATGTAGACCCACAATTTTCTTTCCCAAAACATCTAATGGCTTGGACTTCCAAAGTTTCATCATCTTGTTCTCCTAAGATCTTAGTGTCCTCCTCCTCTTCCTCATTTTATTGATATTTTACAACTTTAGTCACTAAAGCATCATGTTTCCCTTGGCAATAGTGGGGAAATTGCTCATCATAGGGCTCTAAATCACCATAATCTTCCAAAGTATCTACCTGATTGGCTACAGGATTGGGTACACATCCATTATTGGGATGAGTATTGTACGGACCCTTTCCTCTATGGTTATGATTCTTATTGGATATAGAGACTTGGGCAACTTGTTTCATTAGTCAGACTAAGTCAATGCTTTTTTTGAGAGTGATTCTATTTAATTCCTCAAATTTAGAATTGGGTCCTTACAGTTGGAGCATCATGGTGTCAGATCCACTAGCATTTCCTATGTTGGCAACCTCTTTACTAGACGTGATGGTTTGATTCTGCGCATTTTGGTTCCACCAATGATTCCTACTCTAAAGAGGTGTGACCATAGGATAAGATGTCAAGGTTTGAGTGTTAATTGCCTTGATTCCTGGTAAGTCTATCTGATGGTTTACCATCATTTATGCAATGGGTGGATTGACTATGCTATGATATATGGGGAGGTATGGATACACGAGCATGACTGGGTATGGTTGATGATATGGTAGAGTGTTCATCATTGGAAATTGTGAAGTCATAATCTAGTTCATCATGGCGAACTGACTATAAGGACCATACTGTCCCATTATGGGCCATTGGGGCATCCCCCCGCCTTGTGATGTCATTTTTTGCTCAATGGTCATGGATTTCGCATAAGCTAGGGCAAGGGTTGTAACCTATGGGTTTCTCCTAGAAAATATAGTCATCACGGGATCTAGATATGTAAAGTATAATTGAAGAGTCGCAATGACATCCATCGTAAAGTGATGAGTTACGTTGGTGTAATGTTTTTGGAACCTAGAATTGAATGTCCTAATTGGTTCATTCAACAACCTCTTGCAGGACACAAATTGATTGTATACGATAGTAGGATCTAACAATGACCTGAACTGATTGACGAAGGTTGTCTCTAGCTGGTCCCAAGAAGTGATGGACCCTGCAGGGAGATTCTTGTACCACTCATGGGCCATATTATTGAAAATATTAGGAAAATTTCAAAAAGAGACGTCTTTATGATTAAATCCTTGTCTAATCATATGGTCTTTGTAAATTTGGACATGCTCCTCAGCTATAATGGGACCATCATGTATAAAATTGGGTATCAACCTCTCAATATGCCTAGGTATGTCAAGGACATCCTTGGGTATATTCAAGGGAATGCTTTGTGCACCATACCAAGGAGTTGGTGGTTAGGTCATGCTATTCAATGATAATGACCCTACGAGAATGATAGAAATCATTGAAGTGATGAAGATAGATACACTTGATGTAGTTTTTGTAATTGAAATAGTGTACACAAGCCTGCTAGACATACTTGAGTCAAAATATGACCCTAGGTCAAGTATACTGGATGGGATATCAATCTCTTGAGTTTTATTTTTTTGTCTCCTAGAATTGGGAGAAATACTTTGAAAATGGTTTCCCCAATGGTTTTTGACCTAGTAGCTATGTACTCAAGTTGGGCTAGCTTGGGAAAACTAATGTTCTACAAGACTTCTCACAAATCCCTCTCAATAAAAACCTAGATGAACATTGTACCTGCAAGCACAATGAGGTGGAAACAAAACTACCCACATTAAATGTTAGAAAACCAAAGATCTAAATCACAAAGCTATGAAAGAAGGCCCTCTTTCTAGCACCAAAATATTGACTGAATATTTTTCCCTATTGCAAAATAGTCATCATAATGAGAGTATTACATGAAAACTTCCTCTTGCAAATAAATTAAATACAAACATCAATTTCTCCAAGGTTATGATAGATAAACATTCTGCATACATACATGTAATTGATGATGATTAAAACAAAATATATGCTAGAATAGTCTCACAGAATGCAAGTGACAGTTAACAAGGGGCCTTTATGATTCAATTCATACAATGCTTAGTGATCATGATTCTTTAATTCTTAAAGTGCACATGAACTTTGCTTGTGTGAAAGTGGTTCCTTTTAATGCTCTTGATATTAATCTGATTTACCCTGAAATCCAATTAGTCAATATATTTTATTTTCAAATTAAAGGTGTAAAATGCAAAAGTGTGTGAAATAGTCCACTTCATTTTAGATTCCATACGTTTAAGGTGAGATTCATTTTTACAATCAGTAGATTCATTTTATCTTAATTATGAGCATTCTACTAAAGCTAAATTAGAATTTGGTGTTAGTACTTGTTAGCAAGTTGGCATGTTAGTGTTTGTTTGCTTTATCTGCCATTAATGTAAATTTGGCGTTAGTACCCTTCCTCCTAAGATTAATTTTATCTAAAAATTAGACTTAGTGTAGTTTGGAGGTGCAGAAATTCTGGATGAGGACCAGAACGGAAGCAAATGAAAAGAAAAGTGAAATAAAATTTTGGAAAATGGACCATAATAAAAGACTAAAATTAAATGCATAAATTTTGGAACTAACCAGAATAAAAATAAAATAAAGTATAAAAATTTTAGAAATGACTAGAACGGAAAGAAAACTATGTGCAAAAATTTTGGAAATACCTAGAATGTAAAAGAAACGAAAACAAAAATTCTAAAAATGACAAAAATAAGATAAAATAATTATTAGAAATGAGAACGAAATAAACTAGTTGCAAAAAACAAATCAACAGAAAATATCTACAAAATAGCTGGAAAACAATAAAATGACATTAGATTTTGGTATCACAATCCCCTCCTTGCAAAACACCAAGCTATGAGATGAATCTAGAGGCAACTTGATCTAAAGGAGTTGTAGAACACACAATCAAGCTAGACCAAGTGCGAGACTCAGGACAAAGAACATTTGCATTTTATTCCAACATTCACCTAGTATAACCCTTAACGACATTAATACATAGATACAAATAAAAATGAAATGCATTAAAGATAAATAGTAAATTATGCAATATCCTTTTGGTTTGGCTCACAAGGTTTGTATTTGCAAAAATGAATGCATTTGATTCTTCAAAGTGGCCTTGTTTACAAAGCATTTCCAGCCTTTTGTACAATGACCTCCTTGGATATTTAAAGTTTACATGCTTTCATTTATTTCACCTTCCCTCTTTTTCATTTGATGTTAAAAAAATAAAAATAAATAAATCGAATTTCTTCATTTAACCTTCCTTTGTAACCCCCTTTAACATCGTAGAAATAATAATAATAAAAACACAAAATGAAACTTTGAAAATAGTTTTCTTATAAACCCCTTTTATATTATAAAATTCCCAAACGTTAAATATCCAATATTTAACCTCTTTATATCTCCCTTGTTCTTCTATAACTTAAAAAAAAATGATGGGAGCCATTTTTACCATATGATGGTAATGACCCTTTTATAACACAATAAAATTGAAAGGCCCATGGACCATTACCTTCGCATACACCACGAACAATGAACCTCTGCACTGATGCATAGTGCTGCCAATGTTTGGCCTAGCACACAATGCTGCCCGTGATACTTCATACTCTTCTGCAGCAAAATTTTCTTTTTACGCTCTGTGACAAGATGAGACTCATCAAACCAAACCTATCGCTCCTCTCTCAACTGAATGCTAAATATGAAGAGCACTCGATGTGTATATTTTTTTTAGGGTTTTTATGGGGTCTGTGGACTTTCGATGTCCCGCCTGCGCATCTATAACCATTGCCTACTATAAACTGTGAAATCTGCTATCTACATCGACATTGTCAGAACTCTTGTATTATTTTCATTGGCGGTTTCCTTTTCATACGGGTGAGGAATGTTATGCTTCTTAAGTATGTTTTAAACATAATTTCACCCCCTATAACTAGCAGGTACCTCCATTAGGTCAAACCGTGCCAGTGTGATGCATCGTGACTCCTATTGTCTGCTACTAAATATACTTGACCTCTCAATGTTTGATCATTTCCACATAACCCAAAGCTAGGGTTTGGACGTCTAAAACCACCTCTCTAGTTGATTTCAATTCACGTTGCGATGTTGAAATTACTAAATCCACCTCATCGCATACCCATCAACGCTGGCAATTTGTTCTTCCCCCTTGAAGTATTTCATCTATTTTTTAAATATTTGGGAGTGTCCTGGGTTCTCCCCAACTCGTTGGAGGATTTAGTTGACCAATGGACATCTCCTTTTGTCTCTCATCACCTTCTCCATTTTTCGAAATTCAAATTACCTCATTTATGATGGTTGATTTGGAAGGAAAGAAATGCTCGAGCCTTCAAATATGTTTGTCTTGCAGATTCCTTTATTTCTTTGAGAGCAATTATAGATATTGTGGAAAATATCAAAGCTTTGAACCTAAATAGGATAACTTGTGATAAGGAAATTGGGATGGATCAAGCGTTGGACTTTTCAACTCAACCTCAGAATGTGGTAAACCGGGTGGTCTCAAACAGATCAGATATCTTCTAGGAATCTCCTCCGCTTGGGTGGCTGAAATTAAATTTTGATGGAGCATCCAAAGGAAATCTAGGGCTAGTGGGTGCAGGGGGCCTATTTAGGAACTCTAAAGGAGAAATTCTACTTGCCTTTGTAGAAATATTGGGTCATCAAACTAGTCACTTTACTAAGGCTCGGGTAATATTTTAAAGACTCTCTCAATTGGATATGGTGAATTACAGGAAGTTTATTATAGGAGACTCTCTAAAAATGATAAACATGATTAAGGTGAATCAAACTCCATCCTGGATTGTGTCAAATTTCATTATGAAATTTAGGAGAATGATTCAAAATTTGGAAGTTCAATTTTATCACTGCTTAAGGGAAGGTAATAACGTTGAGAACTTCCTCGTAAACCAAGGTCTTCTTCAGCATGATCTCCATGTATGGAGAGGAAATTTTCCATATGGCCTTACAATCCTAGATAATAAATTTAGACAAAATCAAGCCCCCAATTAGTAGGTCTAGATCCTAGATTACTATATTTTGGATCTTCTAAGTTGGTTGTCCCTTCTATGAGCTTGATGTTTGTTTTTATTTGCATCTTGGAGTCTGCATGCTTTGTTTTTTCACCCCTATGTGGGTTTGGCATTCGGTGTTAGTTGGGCTTTTTCTAGGTTGTCTAGTTCTAGTTTTATGGTTCATTTTGATGTTTATTTTCTAGTTGATATTTGTTTGGTTTATCTTTTTCCTCTTGTTGAGTTCATAGGTTGGCTTATTTTTGTAAAGCTTTGGAGGTCCTTTCAAAACATATTTCATCCACCTTATCAAAACTTGCCTAATGCGTTTTCTTACTATAGATAATTTGGGCACTTGATCAGAAATTATTAAAAAAATTAGCTAAAAAGGAACAAATGGAAGCAACTGCTAAAAAAATGTAGAAAAAATTCCTACTAATGGCCTTATATAGAAGTTGTTTTCAAAAATTTAGCCATGAAATTCTCTACCGATGGCCCTAAACACCCCCTGTTCTTGAAAAAACTTCTATTTCTTAGGTCATTCCTTCCAAGAACCCTCTTGCCTCTTCTACAACTTAAACTAAGTACTCAGATACTCCTATTAATATTCAAGCCTCACCAATTTCAACCACAAGTCTTGAGTTAGCTCTCATTCCTTCACTGCAACTCTTGAATTATAGTCTTATGATAAATGTATAGATAATGGTAGGTACACACCAATTTTTTTCAACCCCCTCAAGATCACTCCATACATTCAGAGGAAAAAACCCTTTGTCGAAGATCTTGCTAGATGCTTCTCTGAAGTATCTCAAAATAAGGTTCATGCTCAAAAAACCCATATGGACAACACACAATTGTTACCAATCAGTGAAAATATTTTTTAGGATCTAACTCATGAGGTCGATCAGCCTCTAATCATCACTCATGAATTTTAAATCTTCTATCCTAGAATGTTAGGGGGATCTCCCTACCTTACTGTAAGTTTCAAGTTCGAAAAGTCGTTGCTGAAAATCATATTTCTATTCTTTCTCTTCAAGAACTTAAAGTCACTAGTCACACTCTCATCCAATTTATGGATATCATTGGTTGTGGTTATGCATATTCCTTTACTACTTTGCATGTTAATGGTAAAGGAGGTGTTGCCATTTCCATAGCCAAGTCTCTTTGTTATGCTATTCTAGACCATGGTGAAGACCCTACTCATAACTCTCAGGTTATTGGATTTTTTTCTATCTATGCTCCTAATGACCCTCCTAATCGTATAACCATTTTGGAATGGTTATTTGTTTCTCTCCCTCATGCAAAATGGATCCTTGGAGGTGACTTTAATATGACTAAAAATCCTAGTGATAAAATTTGGACTGGTAGTAGACCCCTTTCTAATATTGAATTTGGTAGTTTGTTGTTTTATCGTAATCATGTAGGTGTGCATGACCCTCTCTTTGGTAAAGCATCTTATCATAGATATATCTGGTTTACGTGGTCCAAAAATCATCAAGTAACTGCTAGGAAGCTTGTTCTTCTGGATAGATTTTATTTCAGTAATTATTTCTTGGATAAATTCTCCATCTATGAGCAAGTTCGTGTCCTTTTGTCACACTACTTTTTTTTATCACCTTCTATCTTATATTTTATACAAAATTCCTCTATCTCTCTTAATTCCATAACACTTCCTTTCAAATTAAATGTGTCCCACCTTGACAATACTTCATGTTGTCACCTTGTAGAGCATGTCTGGAATAGATTTTCCATACTAACTAGGAATATTGGTTGGATAAAATTGTTTGAAATGATAATTTTCAATATGGTTTCATCCCTTAGATGGTATGGGTGCTCTATTTACAGGAGGAAGAAGATCCAAGAGATTCATCTTCACAAGGAGATCTCTCATCTTCATTTCATGCTTATGAAAGACTCTACTAACATTGTTATTCAATGCAATATAGCTAATGTTGAAAATCAAGCTAGAGATTATGAGTGTTACCATTCTAGAGCGTCACATGTTAGATATCACCTCAATTGGATATCCTAGGGATACAAGGGAACTAATTTATTTTTAACTACCTCAAACATAAGAATATTTTGAAAAAGATCACTGAGTTGGAGGAGCCTTTAGGTCATTCTCTTTTCGACTCTAAAGAGATCATGAATCTTTTTATAGCTCATTTCTCTCAACATGAAATGCAATGTATCTTAATGGAATATGTGCAGGAACATATTCCCACACTAGTAGACCCCATTAGTTAGGATCAACTTGAATATTATCTTTCTATGAATGATCTACAAACTACTCTTTTTTCTATGAAGAATGAAAAAGCTCCTAGCTTGGATGGTCTTCCAGTGGAGTTTTATAAAAAATAACATATTCTTTCCTTTTATATTCATCATGTTTACTTGGAAGCTCTCCATAGAAGTTCCCTTGGAGCTTATATCAATGCAATGTTTATCAAGCTAATTCCTAAAGGTACGACTTATAACCAAATATCCAATTGGAGACCTATTACCCTCCTCAATTTTTCATACAAGATCATAGCTAAAGCTACAGCTTTAAAAATAAAAATTGATGCTCAATAAATTGTTCACCATAAATAATTTTCTTTTATTAAAGGTTGTTATATTTTAGATAATCTTATGATGGCCTAGAAAACTTCACAATGGGCTATCAACTCTAATCAATATGCCCTCTTGGTTAAGTTAGATTTTGATAAATCTTATGATAGAATCAGATGGGATTTTATTCTTAGTATCCTTTCTTGGATTGGTTTCGATCCAAAATTTTGTAATCAATTTGGTATGCTCTTTGGTGAAGCTCTAGCTTGTGTTCAGGTTAATGGAGTTGTTTCCTCCTCCTTCCCTTTTCAATAGTATATCAGATAGAGTTGCCCCCTTGATCATTTTTTGTATGTTTTTGTTGTTGATGCTCTTGGTTATATTCTTCATAAGGCTCATTTTTATGGCCTCATTAAAGGTAATAAGATTCATAGTGATAAGCATGCTCTTAACTCTCATTTTGTTGATGATTCCATTATTTTTCTTTAAAATACCCAACAAGAGGTGGAAAAGGCTAAAGAGATTGTTCAATTATTTTATGATGTCTCTGGTTCTCTTATTAATGACTCTAAAACTGAAGTCTTATATACCTCTTCCTCTCCTCATTGATGCAACTCCTTAATTGAGTGGAAGATCATCCCTCATGGTATGATTGTGCATTATTTTAGAATTCCCTTTGGAATTAATATCTCTCCTAAAGATATGTGGAACTGGGTGATGGAAAGACTTAAAAAAAATTAATGCTTGGCCAGCTCAGTTTATTTCCTTAGCAAGAAGAATTCAAGTTGCAAATAAAATTATGGCAATCTCTCATGTTTATTACTCCTCTTGTTGGATGGCCCCCAAGGTAGCCCATAACAAATTAACTCAGACCATTCATAAATTTTTATGGACTAAATGGTATGGGGAGGTAATAATGACACCTATATATTGCAAAATTTGTACTCAAACTAATGCTTTAAGAGGTCTAGTCATCATTGATCCTCTTACCCAAAGAAAAATTTTGGATACAAAATGGGTTGTTAGAGCCATTATTGGTGATGAAAACTAGAAACACCTATTTTGTTACAGATTATTTTTAGCTACTCACAAAGGTAAATGGAAAGAAACCCCATGGGATGATAAGGTCCTTAATGCACCTTATTTTATAGTTAAAGAATATATTCCAGTTATCGAAAACTAGAAAGCTTGACAATCAGTTTCTCATTTATTGGCTTGGAGCTATGACTCCTTGAGACATGGTTTGAGCATTGTTCTAAATATTCTTTGGTGAAATAAACTTATCCTCCATAATGATAAAATTTTAGATTTATGTAATTCTATTCATGGTCTAAATTTTTTGAAGACATCAATTAATAGAATTAGAGATATCTTGGATTCGGGTAGTTTCTCAATTCTTACCTAGAACTAATCCTACAACTATTGCTCCCTACCCTCTAGGTTTTAAGAGTCTTATGGCTTAGTTGTGGCTTACATCCCTTGTAATGTCCTTATAAATTTTGGTATAACTACCCATAATATTTGGAATTACTAGAGATGGCTTAATGGTCATAGAATATCTTCCATTACTTCTAGTTGGTTATACAAAAATCTTCTATGCCCCCTTATTTAGACTCTAAGCTCAATGTCAAGTGGCAAGAAAATTTTACCAATGCCCAATGGTAGTTTCTTGCTACTCAAATTTGGAAAGCTCTTGTTGAATCCAAAACTCAATTTCTTGGGGGTGAATTTTGCATCAAAAGCTTCCAACTACTAAAAGTTTGGTTGTGATTTTACACATTCCCCCTCAATGCAATTTTTTAATGCTTTAGAAACTCGTATTCACTTGTTTTGGTATTGTGACATGGTTAAACAATTTTGGGATGTCTTCTACTCTTTTATTTTTTCCTCTTTCACTAGATCTTGGGAGCTTTCTCTACTTGATCAGTGTACCAAACTATGGGATGTTTGTAGACTCATCCTTCTCAAGCACATTTGGAAGTGTAGATGCAAAAAGGTGTTTATTGGATCTGATCCTCCATGGGATATAGTTTTAGCAAACTGGACCTTTGATATTTTGTTACATGTGGGATGCATTCATTCCCAAGTTTATGGAACTTCCAGCATACCTCGAGATGTTATAGATAGACTTCATCAACTTTCTCATATGATTCAAGATATTCAAAAGGTGCAAGAGGAAACTAAGAAGAAGGTAGTTAATGATGATGAGTAGGTTTAGGTTTTGATTACTTATTTTTCTTCTTTGAAGACTTCAAAAGATATTATGGAAGACATGCCCAAAATTTCTTCATATAATAGATTCTCCCAAAGATTAATGTTGATATTTGGTGTATTGCATAAGATATAGCTATAGTCTTTTCATTGATATTAGCTTCTATTCTTATGTATATTTAGTTATGGATGCTTTACTCCTTATCCACCTCATTTTTTTTAGTTGGTGAACAGTGGTAGCACAAAAATACTATAATTTTCTAGTTAATGAATTAATATAATCTAACTTTTTCTAGTAAAAAAATATATAGATAATTATTTATTAAATGAACTAAATATTTTATTTAAATATTTTAAAAGATTTAGAATAAAGTATTGTTTTTTAATGGATATATAAAATTGAATTGGATCTTGTTACGTCATAACCATATTATCGCATTGGTTGAATTACCACACTAGTTTAAATAAATACATGGTTGTATTATGATTGACATTTATGGATACATCACTTGATAATGTTTGAACATGAGTCCTCACTAGGAGTCCATATTTTTAAAAATTAAGCTCATACCAAATAATAATTTAATGAACTATGTATTATGTTTAATTATTATAATTTCTCTTTATAAGAACCTAACATGATTTTATTATTTATTAATTTATTAATAAAATAATGGTGTTTGCTTGCCATCTTGTGCTTGTCTTGGGAAGTGGTTGCTCTCTGCTATGTGGCCTTCCTTGGGATTGCTAGTTGTTGTGGCAAGAGGTGGGGTCCTTGTACTACCCCTTATCTTTGGTGGTTTGGAAGTTGTTCGGTGTTGGAAGAGTGGTTTAGGATTTTGTTTCTCTATCTCATGAGTTATGTTATTGCAAAATTTATCTTATGGTTGGGGTCTTCTTTCTTCTCCTAAGGACCTTTTCAATATTTCAGTTGGTTGGTTAAGATTTGTTTGCATGATGGTGTTTCTTGGTGAGCTTGGATTTCCTTGGTTGTTGAGTTTCGAGAGTGACTATAGTGGCACAAAATTCACTATTAAAGTTGTGGATGTCTATTTCTTATCTGGTTTTCTTTAGAGTCTTCTATGGTAGTTCGAGTTTTTAGGATTAGTTTTTGTTGTAAGCAATTTGTGTAAGAGTGCTTTTCAAAATAGTGTGGGGTGTGGTAAAGATTTGAATATGGGAAAGACTAAATTGTATAGTCCTAAATCATGGCCCACTAAATCCTAGGTGGATCTTACTAATTTTTTGATCGATGATGAGGTGAACACGATTTTTAAGAGTGGAAACCTTATAGAGTGTATCCAGAAGTTCCATGGGCATAACCTATTTTTTTGGAAATGGTTGGTAGTGACATGGAACAAAGGATGGGTTAGAATTGGTTTGTGGTCCTTTAAGGTGTCAATAGAGCTAATAAGTAGAACCATCGGTCTGCTTCTCGATGGTGTCTATCATAATAGATACAAGAACTTGTTGCTTAAAGAGATAATTTTTCTCTTGGAGGGGGATAAGTTTCTTCCCAGAATGCAGAATGACTTGAATGCTAAGGTGTTCTCCCCTTTGTGGGATAGGGTGACCAAAGTTATTATGGATTATTTTACCTTGAAATCTATGTATGAAGTCATACATATCTTCTATGCTATGTTTCTCAACCACAAACAGAGACAATTATTGATGAATATTCCTTTGTTCTTATTTCATTCAATGAAGAAATTGATGTTGGATCTACAAGGAGATCATGGTCAGTTTCCACTTTATTAGGTATTGACAATGTTAGTGTTCAAACAAGTGGCTTTTGAGAAATATATAATGGTGGAGGAGCTTCTAAAACTTGTATTTGAGGTTTCAGTTCTTGTGATTGGTTAGTATAAGGATGTTTTTATATATTCTAGTGATGTCAACGAGGATATTTATTTTTTCTCGATGGGTTTGAGACATGATAATATTTCTTAAAAAATCTATGTCTCGACTAAAGGTGTGAGAGGAAAAGCGCTACACTGTAGTGTTGATTAATTCCTAAAAAGTTCATCCATCAATGTTATGGTTGTGCTTGAGGTGGTAGGACCTTCATCGGTCTAGATAGAAGGGAGTGAAACGCCTAAATCCAAGTGGTTGCTTGGTAAAAAGTGGAAAGAGGATGGCTCGTCCCCCATATCCCCTTCTATTAACCTAGAGAAAATGTGTTGGTCACAAATTTGCCTAAGTACAAGATTTCATCACATGTGCGCCCTAGACTCGGCCAACATTGAAAGGTCGAGGGAAAAAGAAAATTCCTTCGAACCGATCTCCAGAGAGGGCTGGCTCCCTTACTAAATTATACAATGTTTGAAGACTAGGGATGCAGGAAAGAAATTGGAAAATAACTGAAAAAAATGGAAATATAGCCACAGGCCGAAGCGTAGAATTTGGGGCAGACTAATAGCAAAAATTCCACCAAGTTTTATAACAACATATAATAAAAGGAAAGCAGCAGAATTTAACTCACACCTTTGTAGAGATAACCCCCGGATCGCATTTCAAAATCTACTCACTAACTAGCAATGTTTGAATTCAGAATGCAAAATTCAAAACTTAACAACAAGAGCATGAGCATAAACAGAAATGATTTAAAAAAAAAAATAAGGAAATCACACACATAAGAATGCTTGCAAATTTTAGAAGCCAAGTCTCTTCTATTGATGCAGATAACTTAGAGAGTTTTCTTGTAAAATATCTAACCTCCATTTACAATAAGAATTTGATTAGTATTTATAGAGGTTTTCACCTCTTTCATTAAATAAATGTTGAGGCAAAGTGTCGGCCACTCAGCCACCAATAGCAACAAATTTCTTCTCAACCACAACAATGAACCAATGATCAAATGCCAAATAAAATAACTACCGATTTTATCACATGGCATATCAAGCTTCAACACAAATCATCGCTCCAGTTTCAATCTCCATGGTGGTGCCTTGGAAATGCATGCCCACGAAGTGATTGATGCCTCAAAAATGAACAATATTGCACTGGAATCAAGAGCACATGCTTAAACTTGGTAGCTTCAGCAATAATATCACCTCAAGAATTATATTTATCAATATTAATCTCTTTTCAAGGAAGATTTGCACCAAACTTCACCCAAAATTACATCCATAGGAAAAAGTGTTCAATGTGTGAACATACTTAAAAAAGAAAAAACACTGAAACCAATGATTACAACAAAATGTCAATGTGGCACACTACAAAAAAATTCCAATGTGGCAAAAATACCAATATTTTTGGTGGCTCACAGGGTATTCAGCTCACCTAAATGTAATCGATTCCAGGCCTTTATTCATTGGGTACAGAGTTCCCACTTGCAGCTACATCTGATGGTTAGCTACTTGTATCAGCTTCGTCTTACTTTTTTGAGATGTGTTGTGGTGGATTCATATAGCACAACTACTTCAGCCCATCCATCTATGGTAATCGCCTCCCGAGATTTGAGAGTACCCACAAGATATCGAAAGGTCTCAACCTTTTCTATATCAAGATGTTTGGCCCTTTGACTAAGCTCCAATAATTTAGATTCAATGCGAATGAACTTTCTCATTAATGGTAACGCATGCTCTTCGGTGATGGGCTCCTCCAAATTATCAATATTTGAAGTATCCGTCATGAAAACAACCCATAATGTATCCAGGTCTTTCTTTGCGAGAATATTTCCTTGATCATCAACAAAACTAGAAAAACCATTATCTACAAGTGTTTCAAAATAAACCAATGAAATACGTCTTTCATGCTCAAAGGTATCTTGCAACTGACGAGCTTCTTTAATCAGATTCATCTTGGAGAAATAACTATGTAATGTGATTTTAGCACTCGCCCAAGCATGGGCTATATCACTCATTGGATGCATCTTGAGATTTATTTGAGTCATTGCTTGGATCTTCATGGCCATTTCCAATTTTGGCTCTAAATCTTGCTCCATACTGTCTATTATAGGTCCACCATATGAAACAGTTGCTTGAACATATTGAAGGAACAAGAGCACTTTACAATTAGTCAACATTTGACTGTGATATTCCTTAATATTGTCCTTGGTGAGGGACACAGAGTGCATTGATTTTGCTGTCAATTGATTCTACAAGTTCTGAAGCTGATCCTGTAAAGCTTGAATTTTTAGTTGTGCTTCCTGCTCGGCTTCCTGAAACTGTGTAACTGTCTGCTTGCTCTCCGCTATGTCACTTTCCAAATGCATCACATGTTGTTGCCACTATTGAGATTCAAATTGTGCTGCATCAGATTTAGCCTGTTGTTCCTCTAAGGCTTCCTTGAGATTTTTGATTTTCTCTTCAGCCTGAATGAGAAGATCCTTGTAATGTTCTGCCTATAGATACATGGAACTTGATGTCTCCTTTATGGTGCCCATGTGCTCAACTGGATGCTTCTTTGTGAGGTCCTCAATGATAGCTTGGTATGAATAGTCACTAGCTGTCATTTCTCTTTGAGGTTTCTGAACCCGAGGAATCATGGTCACCGTGTGCTTCTCCATTGCTATGGGATCAAAAGTCACTTTATTTACTAGTTGTGCCATGTCTAGTGAATCATTTCTCTTACAATTCTTCCACCACCTAGATGAACTTTGTTGTGCCTTGCTGAGTTTTTTTGCCATTGAGCGCTCAGGTAGCAACTCTATCTCAGAGACTAGTGGCTGCTCCATGGCAAAAATTGGGGAAGAGAAAAAAATAGCTTGTTGGGGATTGGATTCAACCACAGGAATGGAAGTGGAGGGGATCTCAGCTACGCTTACTCAAAGAGGTGATTGCTTTCTTATGATAGAATGTGAAGGTATGGAAGATGAAACAGAGGGTAATGGAAGGGCAAATGGATTTGGGGCAGATGCAAATGAACTAAAGGCAAGAGAAAAGGATGGAATGGGTGAAACTGAAGAAGCACTAGTGACCTATGACTGTGGGACAAAAGTGGGAATGGGAGATATGGATATGACGGGAGGTGAAGTAGACATAGGAACTGTGGATGAAAAAATAGTGGTCACCAAATGCTTATTAATGAGAGAAGAAGAATGAAAATGCATACCTATGGGCTCATCTCCTTTTGTGCTTATGATCATTTGAGCCGATGGTAAACATTGTTGTATCACAATATTTTCTTCTCCTTTAGATTGTTCCTTCCCCATGTTCAGATCAACCAATGTCACCATTGAATCAGTGTGTGTTGGCTCAATTGCTTGTGATGAAGACTATTTTATGCTTAGCATAGAATATGCTCCACTCCTAGGGTTCTTCGCTATGTGAGGGAAAGGAATTTCCATGGATGCACTCCTTTATTTTGTAGAAATTGCTCTTGCTCTTCCTCTTCAATAATAATCCTCTCTTTTTCCAATACCTCCACTTGTTCGATTATTTCTTGTTATTTACCTGGACTACTAATACTTTTAGGCACCAAATCAGCAAAGGAGAGGGGTTGATACTTCTAATAATTATCATCATAAATATTTGAAAAATAATCATCTATAGCCATCGAATATTTTGTTTTGAGATTATTTTGATGAAATCTCATGATCCACCAATTGGTAATCTTTTCATCAGACCAATCAGGTAATTTGGTATTCATTTGCTCAAACAAACCTTTAGGAGGAACCTATTATGAGTGATTGGCAGGATCATATTCAACCTCCATTTCATAAAAATCATGCCAAGGAGGAAGTGACATCATATTTTCTACATGCCATTCAATGTCATGCCCTTTAGGATTGTTCCTTTGTCGCACAATATCTTCTCTGGGGCAACAATGAAATGTTTTTGCCTTGATGAAACTGGCAAAAAATGCCCAAAGTATCATACTTCCATCGTTGGGGGATCTCAACCAATCCATGATCATAGAGTGTCTCAGAAATTAGTTCATTCTACCCACACTGAGTAACTATGATATCACCAAACTTGAAAGGCATAACACATGTATTTTTTTCCTATTACCTGACCCATAAGTATAATTTATAAAATCACTTTGTCGGGCTACTTCCAAGGCAAAAATATGTTCAGTTGTAAAATATGGTAGCAAAAAAGGTTTACCAGTAAAACCATACACTCTAACTACCACGCCTTGGGTTAGTATGAAAACATCACCTTTTTTTTGATCAACCACTTCTGCTTGTAGGGATCGAGGCACTTTGTTGCATACTCCATACATTATCTCCAAAGCAGGTCCTAAAAACATTTTGTTGAAGTTATAACAGGACTCATTTTGGGACAAAATCTGAGTCCATGAGTATACTGGTAATGTTTTTCCTACTTCATCTGTCTTGTTTATTGCTACAAAAGCAAAATGAGATTGTATATGGTAGAAAAAATACCATGTCAAGAGGGAACAATGCCTAAAGGTAAGATCTTATCCATTTTGTACCTTTCTCAATTGTGAATGTATCCTCATTTCTAAGAAACTTGCCCAATCAAAGAAAATTGAATTTGGAGTTGTTGTCACTATAGTTGGAGCATAAAACCCTAGCTTTGAAATGACTTGCACCAATGATGCTTACCACTTTTGTACTGCAAAATCTGAAGATAATCTTGTTAGCCATGCTATCATTGAATACAAATATGGGCTCTTGAAACTTTTCAATGGTGTCGGCATTTTTGGCAATGTGGTCTTTAATAACTGGCTCTCCATGAACTGTCGCATCTGAATGGTAGGTTGATACTTCTCCTCCTCCTCCTTAAAACTAATTTTTTTAATTTAGTAGAAGATGAAATTTGTGCACCGCAAGCAAACACATCCTATATGGAACTAGCCGAGATACTAAAAAATACTTCTCCATGGGCATTTTGGATAGTTCTTGCAGTAGTGTTGTAGCATTGTGTGATTGCCGAGATCAGCTCAGGACATGGATGCACAGGTGTACACAAGTACCAGGAGATATGAGAATAAAATGCTATAGTACGGGGACTCCCAGCAGACATATGTTGTGCAACAAACTCAGCATCTAGATGCAGTCTTTCTACTCCCTTGTTGGTGATATTGCAATCTTTAATCTGTCCCAAGTGATCATCATAAGGTTTCAGTTCCATATCTTCAACATTTTCTTCTCGAGATTTTCGTAGCTTCTTCACGATCTCAGGCATTTTTTGTACATTCACCTTCTTGGCCTCTGCATATTTCCTCCCCATCTTCAGATTCCTTTGAATATGTAGCAACGAACAACAAACCCTGGAGAAAAAGGGATTCGCAAGACTTCGATATAGGAACCCTGCAAATGCTTTGATTGAAAACAAAAGGATGGGCCTCCTTTTTATAAATTTCCATACACATCTTGTTGGAAAGCTTTCTAATTTCATGGGCACCGCATGCATTCCAATGATGCCTTTATTTTTTTTATTTTTATGCTTCTTACCACTTCTTGAAATGCGAGAAGTGGTAGTTTTTTTTTTTTTTAGAAAGTGTAATGAGTGAGCGGAGTGAGAAATGTTAATGAGCGGAATTTACGGATAGTGCAGTATGGAGATGGGTGGTGCATGGGAAAAAATACGAGCAAAAGGATTTAAATGCATAATGGTTTTTCTTATTTTAGTATCATTGGTTTTTTTTTTCAGATGGTCGAAATGGTTTATTCGGGGGATGGAATGGGAATTTCGGGACCCGAAATAGTGTTTTCGTGCATTCGAAATGAGTATTTCGGAAGGATAATGAAGACTGCGGAAGGGGAGTGGTGGAAGACATGTATATTGGGAGGTCCAAAAGGGCTTTTTCGGGACTCGAAACACTATTTCGGGGACCCGAAAAGGCTATTTCGAGGGGAAAGGAAGAAATTTCGGGCATGCATGAGCACGTTAATTTTTTTTTTTTAAATAATGGAAGGGGAACAGAATGGGAATTTTGGGACCCGAAATAGTGTTTTCGGGGACCCAAAAAGGCTAATTGGGGCAGGAGAAAACGAGCTCGGGAAGCATGCAAATTTTTATTAATTATTTTTTTGTTTTTTTTTTTCGGTTGACTAGTCAAAGGGCGAGAGGGAAGGCTTTCGGGATCCCGAAAACACTATTTTGGGATCCGAAAATGGCATTTCGGGCATGAAGGAACGGGAGGGATGGAATGAAGTTTTTATAATATTTTATTTGAAGTCCGAAAAGGGTATTTCGAAGGCCCGAAAAAGGAATTTCGGGTTGTCTTTTTTTTTATTTAAAAAAAAAGGGTTTGGGAGGGAAAATTCAAATTTTGGAATTTGAATTTCGAATTGAGCATGGAGGGAGTGGAGAGTTTTTATTTATTTATTATATATATATATTTTTAATTTCTTGCATGGGGGAGTTGGGAAAAAAAACGCAGCCAAAATCCCAAAAACAAGGGTTCCAAGGTAAGGCCATGTTATAGAGCGAAAAGCGGGGAAAATGCAAGCCTTTGCTTTTTTTTTTTTACTGATAATAGGCCTTCAAATGAAGACCATTAACTGGAATTAACAGTGCATGACCATCCATATCTTGCAAATAAAAAGAATTAACTTGATTTGCACCTGTGATTTGAAATGGACCTTCCCATATTGCCTCGAACTTGTGATGTTTGCCAGGCTTTGATTTCTTTTCATTCCACTTCAATACAAGATCGCCAACCTTAAAAGTCCTTTCAGAGACCTTTTTACCAAACCATTTCTTTGTCATCTTAGCATGTTCTATAAAATCCTGGTATGATTTATCCTGTTCTTCTTCCAACTGTAAAATTTGACCTAATCTCATGTTCATAGAATCAGATTCATCATTCTCATCATGAATCTGGCGTTCGACGAATTATTGAACAAAATTATTGTCATCTATTTGGATGATATGACTGTGTTTTCACACAAGATAAATGAAATGAAATATTATTAATGTCCGTGGTGGGCCAAAATAAGACCCAAGGGACTATAAGAAGTACAATAATGACTGCCAACTGTTGGTTACGAATCTTCCATGAGGAAAGGATTTGTTGTTAATGCGCCCAGATTCGCCCACCAGATTGAAAGGCCGAAAGGAAGGAATGCCTTCCGTGCCAATATCTGAAGAAGGCCAGCTCTTATGGGGGTTAAGTTAAGATAAGAGTGCAGGAAAGAGATAAAAAGGTACAAAAAGAGATAAAAGGGTACAGAAAGAGATAAAAGTATAGAAATAAATTCCAAATGTGATTGGAGTTGGGTGGGGGGAATAAGCAGCACGGCAACGAATCAATCACCACTACTAACAACATTCATAAACAAACACACATCAAAACTATAGCTATCAACGATCCCATGTATCCTCTATCTATGCATTCCAAGAGTACCTGGCCATCAAATGCTAGAGTCCAGAGTTCAGTACAACAACAAGCAATGACACAAGAAACATGAGGCATAAATGACAAGGAGAGGCATCATGCAAGATAAAAGACAGTAAGCAGATCCAAGTATGTGTCTGTGTTTGAGGCAAACGCACAGCTACAATTGTTCCCTAGTAGTATATTCTCCTTCCACCACTTTACAATGAAAATGTGGTGGGTATTTATAGCCCAAAACTTCCCCAATTACATTCATGGGCACAAAGTCCCAGACAAGACAGTAGCTGACACGAGCGGCTGAAGAGCTACTGATGCTGACTTTTTTCGGGCCAGACTGTACTTGCAGCATGATGTCCCTAAAGGTGGTACAGCTACGTGGCAGTGTGTTGGGTCGAGTCTCTGGTCAACAGGAATGCGGGTAGGTGCAACAGGTGGTACTTCACATCGGCTTTAAATGTTGACAACTGGAGCCGGTAGTGTAGCCCATGCTTTTTCCTTGCACGGTCAAGTCTTGGCTCGAATCCCAAAGGTGGATACTTATCGGATGTTGAAGCGTGACACGTGTCTGCCTTGAAAGGTAGTTTATCCAACCTCGCCAAGAATTCAGGCACTATCGGGCTACGCAGGAGGAAAACAACATCTTGCCTTGGCGTTTTCTAAGTTGACTTCACCGAACTGCGCACCGATCAAAGGGTGCACTCCGAATTTGCTATGAAGTCGGGTGTCGCATCAGTGCTGGATGTCTCTCCTGCTACACTTACTGTGCATTGGAACAGGGGCGCACTCCGACTTCACTGTGAAGTCGGGTGTCACCCCCGCACTTAGCCATTTTCCTGATAGACTATTCCCCTAGTGCACCCAGGAAGAAGGGCGCACTCCGACTTCGCTGCAAAGTAGGGTGTTGCTCTTTGACACTTATTCAAATTTTTGATTATTTCCTGTCCTGCTGTGCATGGGTTACCTACTACGCTCCAACTGAGGGGCGCTTGCGAAGTCGGGTGTTGCCCCAACACTTAGAAACTTTTCAAGGTACACTTGCTAAAGTTTTACTGGGGGAAGAAAGGGGGAAAGAAGAAGAGGCAATGAAGTTGTGAGGAAGAGGAAGAAAGGGAGATAAGAAGAAGGGGAAAATGAGGAGAAGGAAAGGAAAAGAGAAGCTCACTTGCAGAAACCAAAAACATGGCACCCCTGTGCAAAATGTGGCAACATTCCTGGCGGCTCGTGGGGTGTTGAGCTCGCCTCGACGCAAAGAACCATGCATTTATCCTTTGGGTACAGAGGAACTTCCTTCCCCTGTCTTCTGCTGCTTTGTTCATTTCCCTTGGGGCAACTGTTCTTATTTGTTTTCACTTTCACCAGTCGCCTCCTCAGTTTTGCCTTCTGAATCAGAAGGCTCTTTGCTTCTGGCCTCTCGCTTGCTGATGCGTTCGACCACAGCCTTAGCTTGATCCTAGACTACGGCTTGGAAAGGAGAGGGGTCACTGATTTCTCTAAGTACTACATGGAATGCAACGACCGCATGCAGGTCAATGGTGTGAAATATTTTGCCCAACTCCCCAAGAGAAGAGTTGATTTTGCAGTACTTAGCCACCATTTGAGTGACCTGCGCTTCTTGAACTGGCTTTGTCCTGCTATCGATTTTAGCTGTATCTGCTTCGAAGGATAGCTAGTTCTCTTTTACCTATTCAAGGATGAGGAGCTCATCATATTTGACATAGCTCGAACACCCATGCTCGGACAGAATATGAAAAGGAGCCAGGAGAATTTTTCTTTCCTGTTCTAAGGTTTCCAGCGCCTGCCTGGCTGTTCTAATCCTTTCTGTCCGGGTGAAGTAAGTGTGCAAGGTTACCCTTGCATTTGCCCACTCTGAGGCAATATGAGACATAGGGGAGATTCTAAATCCATCGCGCTCTATCTTCTCAAGTTTCATAGCTAGGTCTAGCAATTGCCTCGCCTGGTGTTCAGCTTCCTCTACCACAGGCTTGCCTTGGGCAGATATTTCTTCAATTCTGGATAAGAAATCTAGAACTATCAAGGACTTGACAAGGTTGGGCTTGCAACCTTGTAGCAGAATCACACGCATCTCCTTCACCTTGCTCTTTGAAAAGGCTGCCGCTTGTAATGCTTGTTCTACGAGCTACAACTGCGCCTGTTTCAACGAACCTTGTAGTTGCAAAATCTACTCCAGCGTTTCTTTCCTCTCTTGTTCGGCTGTCTGCTGAGCGGTAGCCAACTGGGCCTTAAGATCTTCAACTTCTTGTTGTGCTGACCCCAACTGGGCCGTAACCCTCACCAAGTCTTCTTTGAGCTGCCTGGAAGTATTCTGCAGTTGGAAAAGCGCCTCCTAGGTTTCGAGATGCTTGACAAGGAGGTTGTCTATTCTACGGTGAATACCGCAGATCTCATACTCCTCATTGATATCATTGAAGTTCTTCTCCTTTGTCTGAAGCTCATAGTCTGCCTCAATCATATCACAGAGAGGCTTTTTCACCTTAGGAATCATCTTTTTTGTCGTAAGCACTCTCCGATTTAGGTCAAAGTTTGTGCGTTTGACCGGGGAGGCTATCCCTTCGTCCCTTCTGTGCTTAACTCCTTGAAGAAAGGAGGCAGATCCCCCTGCGGCTCTTACTGCCAAAGGCTGGTCCTTAGTGATGCTCATGAAATCAAGATCTTCCAGCTCCTGGGATTGCTGCGGCATTTTTCCCACGAACAATGAAGTAGGTGGGATACCGGAGGGAGGAGTAGCCTTTGAGGGTGACCGGTAATTCGATATGAATTGGCAAAACCGCTTCTTTGCCGTATATCAATGAATAAGGGGATGTCTTGATAGATTTTTTCACTGAGATGCGATCAGCCCATAATGCTTGATTCAAAAGTAGGTGCCAGCTCCGCTTATTGTCGCCAAGGGTCCTCTTCAAAATTTGAAGCAAATTCTTGTTTGTAGATTCGGCCAAGCCATTCCCCTGCGGATAATAATTAGATGAATTCTTCAAATAAATTTTGTACTTACTCACAAATTCATTGATTTTGGCACATATGAAAGGAGTTCCATTATTTGTTATAATTGCATTTGGGATACCAAAGCGAGTGATCAACCCCTCAAGCAAAGTGATGACCGTGGCTTGATCTGCATTTTTAGTTGGAATTGCTTCAGTCCATCTAGTGAAATAGTCGGTTGTAGTTAAGATGTAATTGTGACCAGAAGATGAGTTAGGATCAATGACCCCGATAAAGTCTAGGCCCCATTGTTGAAATGGTACTTCTACTTGAATCGGGTGAAGAGGTAATGATGCATTCCTGGTTCTATCGATGTATCTTTGACACTTATCACATTTTTGATTAACTTTGAAGGCGTCTACAAAAAGAGTAGGCCAAAAATAGCCTACTTGAATAGTCTTTAATGCCATGGGTCTACCTGCATAATGACCTCCTGATAATCCATAATGGAATTCCTTTTAAAATTTTCTCCTTCTCTGATTCTTTAACACATCTAAGAAGAACCCCATCAATATTCTTATGAAACAAGCCATTTGGAAGCAAGACATACTTGAGGGCTTGCAGTCTAAATCTTCTTCTTTGTGAGGCATTCAGATGTGAAGGACATTTCCCAGAATAAAAATATTCAATCAGCTCCTCTATCCAATCTTGATCCACTATAGAATGATTGTCAAAATTACAATTATCTACTACATCCTCATACTCATTGGATTCAGAGGAAGTATTCTTTGCAAGCTCTTGGCACAATGCTCGACCTCGAACAAGTTTGGTTGGTAAAATTATTGAATTTTAGAAACCCAGATAGCTCTCCTATCTCCAAGTTCTCCTTGTATGATAAAATTTTGGACATCTGGATGAACAACATAAACTATTATTTTACTCTGTGAAACAAAGTGTCGAAACTTCTTTAAAGATTTCATTACCGCATACACTTGTTTCTCAATGAAGTTATACTTCTCTCGATGTGGTTGGATGACTTGGCTTAGGAAAGCAATCAGACATTCATTTTCATCATCTCCCTTCTGTGTAAGCACCACTGCATAAGCTTCTTGTTCACCAACAAAATAAAGGATAAAATCCTTGGAATAATCAGGGTTCACTAGGACTGGAGCTTGAGTGATCCTTTCTTTGATCTCCTCAAATGATTGCTTCCTCTTCTCGGTCCATTTAAATTCAGCATTTTTCTTTAAAAGCTCTGTCATTGGCCTTATTACTTGAGCGAAATATGCAACAAACTTTCGAACAAAATTAATTTTCCCAAAAAAATATTGTAAATCCTTCTTATTGGCTGGCAATGGAAGCTTCAAAAGAGCTTGGGCCCTAGCTGGATCAATAGCTAGGCCATTTTCTGAAATTACATGTCCTAGGAGCTTTCCCTCCTTTACAAAAAAAAATGACTTTTTTGGATTAATAGATATGCCAAATTCTTGACATTTTTCAAATACTTGCCTTAAATGAGATCCGTGCTCCTCCCTATTGTGAGAAAAAATAGTCATATCATCCAAATAAATCAGAATATTATGATTTAACAACTCACCAAAAGCCACATCCATTGCCCTTTGAAAATTTGTGCCAGCATTTGAGAGTCCAAACAACATTCACTGGTAAACAAAGGTTCCCCATTTTGTGGTGAATGTTTTTTTATGTTGGTCCTCACCCCTGACCCAAATTTGGTTATACCTAGAGAATCCATCCAACAAAGAGAATCTCTGAGCTCCCGCAACCACATGAAGAATCTGGTCAATCTGAGGCAGAGGATAATGATATTTTAGCGAGGCTTGATTCAAATTTCAAAAATCAACACAGGCAAATATCTCCATTATTTTTTCGTACTAGGACCAAATTTG
Source organism: Wollemia nobilis (assembly GCA_028583015.1). Taxonomy (NCBI): domain Eukaryota; kingdom Viridiplantae; phylum Streptophyta; class Pinopsida; order Araucariales; family Araucariaceae; genus Wollemia; species Wollemia nobilis. The sequence goes on from JAQPPZ010000806.1 coordinate 1,233,031, forward strand.
CCACCCAAGTTGAATGCTTGATGGGGTAAATGATTTTAGAATCCAGTATTTTAAGAAGCTTCGCCTTCATCAGTATTTCAATCTTGGGATTAACTGGTCTCTGCTTTTGTCTGAAGGATTTCACCTCATAATGCAACTCAATAGTATGTTGTATTACATCTTTGTTATATCCCTTCAAATCATGGTAACTCCAAGCAACTGTGTCAAGAAATTCATGACATAAATCTCTGATTTGTTCTAACTCCTTGAGAGTACAATCCATCCCAATATTTATCGATTTTTGAGGACCTAACTCCAGTTCAGTATACTTTTTCTCATCTACTTTTATCCTATGCTTCTTTGCCCTATCATTTTGATCAAAAAGGCTTTCAAGTGTAGTCAATCCTTTTGGGATATGATTATTCCTTAGTTGAATAAGCTCTTTGGCTTCCTCCTCATCAAGCATTCTCTCTTCCATAGTACTCGCTTCTCTTATCAAAAAATTTACAATCTGCTCATCACTTTAAAATACTTGCCAATACATGTTCTTGTTCAGGACCGAAGGTCTGTAAACTAACCTTATTGTCTTAGGTTTCCTCACTACATGCTCAATCGGAGAGAAGTTTTCTCCAAGAGATGCTAGAAGATCAGCATGCTTATTCAACTCTCATGAAATGGATTGAATATTCAATGTTGTGAAAGCCTCAAATAGGTCCCAAACTTTGTTGTGGTACGCCTTGAGATAATGCTGCTTGGAGATGCACTTATTCGTTACTTGATTCACAATCAATTCAGAGTCACCACAAATTTGTAATTGTTCAATACCCAATTTTTCTACCTTCTTCAAACCTAGGCACAATGCTTCATACTCGGTAGCATTGTTAGTACAACTTCAGGTCAGTCGATATGAATATGTTTTCTATAGGCTAGAGGTAGAAATAAGAACAATCCTTGCTCCCGCACCATTTTTACATCTTGCTCCATCAAAATACAACTTCCATAATTGATAGGGCATAGAGTCTTGATCATCTTGATCAAGAGGCATCTTTATTTCAACCTATTCAAGCTTTGTAATGGAGTAAAAACCAATTTTAGTTTCTATCATGGCATTAAAATCAAGCATTGAAAACTCATCCTCTAAGCAAAGCTCATCCAAAACTTCATCCATCAAATTTGAAGAACATGAACTTATACTGAGAGGGGGGGGTGAACAGTATAAGATAAAACCATTTAATAATTTTAATTTTAGATAGCAGTGGCATTAACATAACATTAAATAAGACAGAAAGCATCACACATAAAAGACCCATTTTAACGTGGTTCACCCAAGGTGGGCTACTCCACGGATAAAACTTTTTCTCTAAAAGTTATATCAAAAACCTCTGGGAATCCTTTCCGATAACAATGTTTATGAGACTTAGCTCAAAGGAGACACCTTCCCCTAAATTTGCTTTGCTAGTGATCCTCTAGAAGACCTCTATCTCTTTTGCCCTTAGCAAGTGGAACTCTTTCCACGAAAGACACCTGTCTTCTCTGCTCTGACTGGAGATCTCTGTCTTCAACTCTGTCACAGCAAGCTGGTCCTCTTTTCTGCACCAAAACACAGTCCTTCGGTCTAGCACAATTTTTTCCTCTTCCTCTGTTCTTTTCTACACTTGGTTGGAGAACAACTTTTCACTGTCGTTCGTCCTTCACAACTGTTCGCAATTATAGCAGCATCTACTTCGCGCACTTTGCTTTCTTTTACACAGACTGCGTGAACACAGTTGCAATCACAGCTGTCCTTAGATCAAATTCCACCCTTTGCATAATCTTCGTGATCACTGTAGCATTCGATCACACAGCAACTTATGCACCTATGTGCAACCACAACATCTCATTCTCTTCGCACAGTCTTCTCATGAACAACAGCACATTCTTCGTGCAAACAACACCATAGTCTTTGACACTTAGAAGATTCAATGAAATGCACTCTAATGCTATAGTCGAACTTCACTTTCTCTATTTTTCGATGATCGAACCTCACTTGCCGCACTGAATCTGCGAACGCAACTCTTCAAATGCACACATGATCGATACCTAAATTGCTCAAACAGTCCTCCTTTAAATACTCACAATATCAAGATGAAATCTTGTTCTTTAGTCGGCTATTCAACCTTCTAACATGTCAACTGTAAAACCTTATACTTCGTCGGCCAAGGTTAACTTAGTCAGCTTCAACCGCCTCTGCTGTTCTGTAGCTTTTCTCCCATGACACTCAAACATGTCGTGATATCGCTACGCCTTTGTCTGTCGTACACCTTCTTTGGTTTGTTGTCACAAAATCATGACACTATAGCTTTTGCTGATGTCATCATGAATCTTGTCACGAAATCATGATGCTCTAGACTTCAATGCCTTCTCCGCTGCTATCATGAAATTGTGACACCTTTGCCTCTTGCTGACGTCATCATGATTCTTGTCACAAAATCATGACACTCTGGACTGCAAAGCCTTCTTCTCCGCTATTGTCACGAAATCGTGACACCTTTGCCTCTTGCTGATGTCATCATGATTCTTGTCATGAAATCATGATGCTCTGGACTTCAAAGCCTTCTTCTCCACTACTGTCATGAAATTGTGACACCTTTGCCTCTTGTTGACGTCATCATGAATCTTGTCGTGAAATCGTGATGCTCTAGACTTCAAATCCTTCTTCTCCACTACTATCACGAAATCGTGACACCTTTGCCTCTTCATCCTTTTCTTGGTTTGCACTAGCGAAAATGAAACATGTCACGAAATTGCGACGCTTTCGCTACCTTAAGTTCTTTCTTGCCAACTGTTCATGAAACTGGAACAAGTCACAAAATCGTGACGCTTTTGCCAACTGCAAGCTGCCAACTCAACCTATCGTGAAATCGTGACACTTTCTACATCCGTACAACTTCTTCGAAACTTGTCGCAAAATCATGACACTTCCTGCAACTCAACACTGCCAACTCAACTTGTCGCGAAATCGTGACACTTTTTGCATTCGTACAACTTCTTCGAAACTTGTCGCGAAATCGTGACACTTTTTCCCACTTTGCCTCTGCCTTCCTGCATGTCACGAAATCATGATAGTTTGGGCCAAACTTTCTCTCTCCTCAAACATGTCACGAAATCACGACAGTTTTTCCAACAACCTGCAAACTTTTTCTAACTTATCTTTTTTTGGATTTTTGGCAACTGGGCTACTCTGATTTTCTTGGAGACTTAGTGACCAGCTGAAAACCTTCATCAAAACACATCCTTAGACATAAAAACAAATTGCTCCAAGAACTCCTTGACATCAAAAACAACATCTACCAATAGCTCCTTGACATCAATGACAACAACTAAACTTAGGCAAAGGCAATGTACTCAAGTTACCCAAAATTGCCAACAATCTCCCCCTTTGTCATTGATGGCAACCCTTAACTAAAACACATATTTCAAGAGCCAAAACTGAAATCAATCTCTTCAAGTTTTGCTCCCCCTGACTTGAAGCTTTCCTCTTCTCTTGAAAACTCTCCCCCTTACTTAAATCTCTCCCCCTTTGTCATCAATGGCAAAGGGTCACCTTTTGGGGATCGGGACTAAGAAAGAGCCTCTTGGCTTAGTCCCTCCCCCACCTCCTGATGAGGTGATTAATCTCGAGGTGAGAGTACAACTCCCAATTTCTCCCTTAGATACTCAAACGTATCTTTTGGAAGGGGTTTGGTGAAGATATCCGCAATTTGCTCTTTAGTGGGTACATATTCTAGCTTGACCTGCTTCTCTTGCACTTTTTCCCTTAGAAAATGATATTTGATAGAAATGTGCTTCGTCCTTGAATGCATTACCAGATTCTTAGAAATACTTATGGCACTTGAATTATCACAAATAATAGGGATAGGTTGTTCATGCTTGACTTTGAAATCCTCCAAGGTTGTTTTCATCCATAAAACCTGAGTGCACCCAGCCATTGCTGCTATGTATTCAACTTCTACTCGTAGATAAGGAAACCGAAGGTTGTTTCTTACTTAGCCAAGAAACCAAACTCTTTCTCAGAAAGAATGCTCCACCACTAGTGCTCTTTCTATCATCAATACTGCCTGCCCAATCTGCATCTGTATAGGCTATGAGGGTGAAATCATCACCTTTGGGATACCAAAGCCCAAAATCCATAGTTTCCTTCAAATATCTAAATATCCTCTTGACTGCCATAACATGAGATTATTTTGGAGCTACCTGAAATCTTGCTACTAATCCAACGGCCTGCATGATATCCGGTCTGGTAGCTGTACTATATAGTAAACTGCCAATCATAGATCTATACAATTTTTTATCTGCTGCTGGAGATTCATCATCCTTACTCATATTGCACCCTGTAATCATTGATGTACATACAAGTTTGTTGTCCATCATCCCAAATTTTTTTAACATCTCTTTGATATAATTTTCTTGAGAGAGAAATATACCATTTTTTGATTACGCAATCTGTAGTCCTAAAAAGAATGACAACTCCCCAATCATAGACATCTCGAATTCCTTTTGCATGGTGTTAGCAAAAACTTTGCACATCCGAGTATTATTTCCCCTGAAACAACTATGATAATCATATCATCACATTTATTCTTAATGTACAAGTTGCAATCTACCACGCCTTTCCTGAACCCTTGTTCATAAAGATACCCGTCAAGTCTTGAGTACCAAGCCCTGGGTGCTTGCTTTAACCCGTACAGTGCCTTTTTTAGTTTACACACATAGTCTGGTTGTTCTGAAAGAGACACACATTCTGGCTGTTCTATATAGACTTCTTCATCAACACTCCATTTAGAAAAGCAAAATTTACATTCATTTGAAATACTTTGAAGGATTTGAAACTAGACAGGGCCAAAAACATTCTTATCACTTCAAGATGAGCAATAGGCGCAAACGTCTCTTCGAAATTAACACCTTTGACTTGAGCATACCCTTTATAGACTAACCTGGCTTTGTTCTTGACAATCTTTCCATCCTCATTAATCTTATTTCTGAAGACCCATTTTGTGCCAATGAAATTCTTATTCTTAGGTCTTGGAACCAAGTCCCAGGTTTCACTTTTCTTTATTTGATTTAGCTCTTCATCCATTTCTTGTACCCAAAAATCATCTGTACATGCTTCACTAAAAATTTTTGGCTCAATATGAGATAACAATGAAACATTTGCAGATTCATGTGAAGAAATGACTCTTCTTCTTGTTTGCCTACTATTTGGATCACCAATGATCAAGTCTTTGGGATGATGTTTCTGAACATACCGTGAAGGAGTTTTTGGAAGCAACTGTTGTCTTTCCTCTTCTTCATCTGACACTTCTCTAAAATCTTCTTGACAGATTCCATCACTGAGTTCCTTGACTGGTTCTATTATTCCTATCTTTTCATCTACTATCACATTTATGCTCTCTACAACTGTATGAGTTCTTTTGTTGAAGCATCTGTAGGCCTTACTTTTGCTGGAATATCCAAGAAAAATTCCCTCATCACACCTAGGATCAAACTTACCGAGATTTTTATCTTCCCTTCTGATGAAGCATTTACTCCCAAACACTTTGAAGTGTTTAACTGTAGCTGGTCTTCCTTTCCACAACTCATAGGGAGTTTTATGATGATTGACTCTGATTTGAGCCCTGGTAATGATGTGGACTATTGTATTTACTGCTTCTCTCCAAAAGCCATCTAAAAGTTTTGACTCATCTAACATTGCTCTAGCCATATTTTCAACAGTTCTATTTTTTCTTTCAACTACTCCATTTTGTTGAGGAGTTCTCGCTACTGAATATTCTCTTTTGATTCCATGTTGTTCATAGTATTCCACAAATTAATTTGAAGTGAACTCTCCTCCTCTATTTGATCTTAAGCATTTGATTCTCTTGTCAGTCTCATTTTCAATCATTTCTTTAAAAATTTTAAAATTTTCAAAAGCTTCAGATTTTTCTTTGAGAAAAGTAACCCAAGTCATTCTCGAGTAATCATCTATAAACAACATGAAATAGCTATCTCCATGAATGCTCTGAATTCTGGTAGGACCACACAAATAAGTATGAATAAGATCCAAAGGTTTGGATGAGGTATACCCTTTCGATTTGAAACTGGTTTTGGTCTATTTACCATGTTGATAAGGACCGCAAATGATGTTTTGGGGCCTTTTTATTTTGGGCAAGTCTCTAACCGCTTCCTTGTTACTAATACTGACTAGATTATCAAAACTCAGATGTCCCAATATTTTATGCCACAACCAAATCTCATCTTCTTGAGTTAGAAGTCATTTTTCTCTTCTTATCTCACTCAGCATGTAAAGATTGTTTGGAGTCCTTGTAGCTCTAGAAATAAGTTTTCCATTTAATTCTTTACTTATCTCACATCTATCAAAAAATAAAGATACTATGTGCCCTTGATCACAAAGTTGACTCACACTAAGCATATTATGTCTTCGCCCTTCTACATAAAGCACGTTTTATGTTTTAGATTTCCCATCCAAACTAAGAGTTCCTTTACCACAGATATTTGCGGACCTGTTATCTCCAAAACTGACTGTTCCTCTGTTTTCTTCTTTTAAAGACAATTTTTTTTCTTTTTCACCAGTCATATGTTTTGAACAGCCACTATCAAGATACCATTTTTCTACTTTGTCTTGAGCATGGAAAGCAGTTTGAACTATCATTGACTTAGATTTTATTTCATTCCTCTTTTTTGAGACTTCAAAATTAAATTTATCCAAGCTGCACATCCTTGCTATATGCCCAAAATTCTTGCACTTGTAACACATGATATTTTTATTCATAAGAGGTGCAAATGAGTTAACATTTTCCTTACTATGACTCTTCGGAGATTTATTGCAATGCATAGCTATGTGACCAATTTTTTTACAAGAAAAACAATATCCATGGAAGGTATTATGTAACCTGTTTTGATGCCTTGGAAGTTTGTTCTTCTTGCGATCAACTGGAATCCATTGCTCTTCGGAGTGAAGATTGTTCTTGCTTGAAGACCCTATTTCATACATGGTGATGCCATCCTTCTTTTCACATCGAAAATTCTGTCTGAGAGTTGACTGTTCTAACTTCACTCTAAGAGACATAATCTCTCCTTCTAGTTTCTCACAATCAACTACCTTTCCTTTTAGAACCTCTATTAGAACTTGTTCAATCTTCTTCCCTTCTTCAGCTAAAATTTTGAAATCTATAATATGTTGAGCCAATTTTGATCTTGCTATCTCTTTTTCCTGACAATGCTGCTTAAGAACAGAATTCTCTTCCCTAAGTTTCTCAAGCTTTCTCAAGGCTAAGAAGAATTCACTCTTGAGATCGAATTCAACCTTTTCTGAATTTATATGTTCCTCTGTTAGATCCTTCTCCAAGCTATTAGGCTTTTTCCTAGAGACTCGCTCCGATACCAATTGAAGAACATGAACTTATACTGAGAGGGGGGGGGTGAACAGTATAAGATAAAACCATTTAATAATTTTAATTTTAGATAGCAGTGGCATTAACATAACATTAAATAAGATAGAAAGCATCACACATAAAATACCCATTTTAATGTGGTTCACCCAAGGTGGGCTACTCCATGGATAAAACTTTTTCTCTAAAATTTATATCAAAAACCTCTGGGAATCCTTCCCGATAACAATGTTTATGAGTCTCAGCTCAAAGGAGACACCTTCCCCTAAATATGCTTTGCTAGTGATCCTCTAGAAGACCTCTATCTCTTTTGCCCTTAGCAAGTGGAACTCTTTCCATGGAAGACACCTGTCTTCTCTGCTCTGACTGGAGATCTCTGTCTTCAACTCTGTCATAGCAAGCTGGTCCTCTTTTCTGTACCAAAACACAATCCTTCGGTCCGGCACAATTCTGTCCTCTTCCTCTGTTATTTTCTGCACTTGGTTGGAGAACAACTTTTCACTATCGTTCATCCTTCACAACTGTTCGCAATTACAACAGCATCTACTTCGCACACTTTGCTTTCTTTTACACAGACTATGTGGACATAGTTGCAATCATAGCTGTCCTTAGATCAAATTCCACCCTTTGCATAATATTCATGATCACTATAGCATTTGATCGCACAGCAACTTATGCACCTATGTGCAACCATAATAGCTCATTCCCTTCGCACAGTCTTCTCATGAACAACAGCACATTCTTCATGCAAACAAAACCACAGTCTTTGACACTTAGAAGATTCAACGAAATGCACTCTAATGCTGCAATCAAACTTCACTCTCTCTATTTTTTGATGATCGAACCTCACTTGTCGCACTAACTCTACAAATGCCACTCTTCGAATGCACACATGATTGATGCCTAAATTGCTCAAATAGTCCTCCTTTAAATACTCACAATCTCAAGATGAAATCTTGTTCTTTAGTCAGCTGTTCAACCTTCTAACACGTCGGTTGTAAAACCTTATACTTCGTTGGCCAAGGTTAACTTAGTCGGCTTCAACCGCCTCTACTATTCTGTAGCTTTTCTCGTGTGACACTCAAACATGTCGTGATATCGCTACGCCTTTGTCTGTTGTACACCTTCTTTGGTTTATTGTCACGAAATCATGACACTACAACTTTTGCTGACGTCATCATGAATCTTGTCACGAAATCACGATGCTCTAGACTTCAATGCCTTTTTCTCCACTACTGTCATGAAATCACGACACCTTTGCCTCTTGCTGATGTCATCATGATTCTTGTCATGAAATTGCGATGCTTTGGATTGCAAAGCCTTCTTCTCCGCTACTATCGTGAAATCGTGACACCTTTGCCTCTTGTTGACGTCATCATGATTCTTGTCGCTAAATCATGACACTTTGGACTTCAAAGCGTTCTTCTTCGCTACTATCATGAAATCACGACACCTTTGCCTCTTGCTGACGTCATCATGAATCTTGTCATTAAATCACGACGCTCTGGACTTCAAAGCCTTCTTCTCCGCTACTATCGTGAAATCGTGACACATTTGCCTCTTCATCCTTTTCTTGGTTTGCACTAGCGAAAATGAAACATGTCACAAAATCGTGACGCTTTCGCTGCCTTAAGCTCTTTCTTGTCAACTGTTCACGAAACTGGAACAAGTCACAAAATCGTGACGCTTTTTCCAACTGCAAGCTACCAACTCAACCTGTCGTGAAATCGTGACACTTTCTGCATCCCTACAACTTCTTCGAAACTTGTCACGAAATCGCAACACTTCCTACAACTCAACACTGCAAACTCAACTTGTCACAAAATCATGACACTTTCTGCATTCGTACAACTTCTTCGAAACTTGTTGCGAAATCGTGACACTTTTGCCCACTTTGCCTTTGCCTTCCTACATGTCGCGAAATCACGACAGCTTTGGCCAAACTTTCTCTCTCCTCAAACATGTCACGAAATTGTGACAGTTTTGGCCAAACTTTCTCTCTCCTCAAACATGTCACGAAATCGCGACAATTTTTCCAGCAGCCTGCAAACTTTTTCTAACTTATCTTTTTTTGGATTTTTGGCAAGTGGGCTACTCTGATTTTCTTGGAGACTTACTGACCAGCTAAAAACCTTCATAAAAACACATCCTTAGACATAAAAACAAATTGCTCCAAGAACTCCTTGACATCAAAAAAAACATCTACCAATAGCTCCTTGACATCAATGACAACAACTAAACTTAGGCAAAGGCAATGTACTCAAGGTACCCAAAATTGCCAACAAAATCAGGATCTTCCAATTCTTCAGTTATCATGTTGACAGAATGTGTGGACTTTTCTTCTTCTTCCATCTTCTCTATATGAAAATTAGAAGGCTTCTCATTGTATATCCGGATTCTTCTTCCTTTGAAAGGAATCCCCAAGTGAGAATAATCCAAAGAAAGGTAGCCTCCCATATTGGTAGTGAATTCTCTCGACAAACACCTACTGAAATATGGTTCCAAATCAACCACAACTACCTCCTGAATTACTATAATTTGAGGCATACTATGTAGAAAAATAGGAATATCCTTGATTACATCCACTATTTTCACAGGAGTCCCATCCAAATACAAGACACCAAGGCTACTTCTTGTATACTCCATACCCATGACTTCACAAAATTCCTTTGGCATGACAGTTGTCGCAGCACCAGAATCAATCATGTAGTTGTGCACTATCCAACCATCCATCCTGAGTGAAAAATAAAATGGGGTGGTCTATTTTTTCCAGTGGCTGAAGTAGTTAATGTTTGAGCAAAAATTGTCTGGGTAGGATTCTTCTCATTATCTTTCATAGACTTCAATGATTCTTGTAACAAATCAACTTGCCCATGTAATTGTAATGCATCATAGAGACTAACCTTGGCTGGAATCTTCTTCAATTCTTCAACAATATTTTATGTAGATGCACCAGACTCCCTCTTTTCAACAGTGGCTTTATATTTGCTCTGATATTGCTAAGTGGCTTCTACCCTCAGTATTTTAGTCAAAGATGGGTACTTGAGCTTTTATCTGGATTGTTCCTCTATTTTAGCTCTTGCCTGCGAAGTTGAGGCTTTTTCTTGCAATCTTTCCTTTGCTCGTGGTGGCAAAAGATCTTTTAATAGAATAGGTGAATCTGGATTTGGTATTGAAGCAGGAGCTTTCACTTGTACTTGTTTCTTCTCATTTTGCATCGTCGGATCAACCGGTACCCTTAATGGTTCCATCTCTATTGGATCTACCGTGACTGGCTTCTTCCCAATTCTTGTGAGAACTGAGACTTGTTCTTCAGATGGAACCATAAAATTATGATCTACCTTAGTAATCATGTTAACTTGTCCTCTAGAAGAGCTTGCGGCCAATGTTTGTACATAGTTCAAATGAACCATACAAGTCTCCTCACCGTCTGGATCATTACATGTAGAGCACCAATATGTTCTTTTTGCAGGGCCAGCTTCCTCATTTGTCAACATAGTCGGGTTCTTCTCAGGCACTTTGCTTGTTGAAGCCACTTGTTCTCTAGTGATCGACGGAGGTTGAAATCTCCTAGGTTGGAAATCTCTCTTGGTCTGATTTATTTCAATAATTGTGATTTTATTTCCCATTGCTCTTATAGCTGAATTAGTAGATTTTACCTCTTGTAATAGCATTGTGTAAGGATCAGGATTTGAGGGCACAGGAGGTTCCGATATAGGTAGAGGTGCTGGTGGTGCAGACAATGTTGGGAATGAAGTGGGAGCTGGTAATTGCGGAATGCTTGGTGTAGCCAATTATGGAATAGTTGGAGCAGGGAGATAGGGAACTGGAATGGGTGTGATCTGAGGTGCACTTGAGCTCCATGATGGAATAGGATACATGGAAGGCATAGGCTGTGAAAATGAACCAGAATACAAATGTTGAGGAAGATCAGGTAAGATAGGCATTGTTACCTTTGGGGGAAGCCTACCTATGGCAATCAAGTCTGCTTCCACCTTTTGTGATTGTTCGAACAGCTCTAGGAATATAGTCACATTGGACTACCGGATAGCCAAGACAATGTCTGTGTTAAAAGCTCTGAGATAATAGAATGCAGCTTGCTCATGAGTGGTCTGAAGACCTTTAGGAACTCTCTGCCAGCTTCTGGTAAATATGACATTGAAATCTGCTATCTCCTCCTGCGGATGCCTTTGAATTGCATTAAATTGATGCAACAAGGAAAATGGATCGGCTTGTTCATGAAAGTTTTTGATTAACAACTCTCCTAATTTATCCCATGATGCAATAGTGTCTGGTTGCGGCGATCGGTACCAATACAACAATTTTCCTATCAGTGACAACACCAACAATTTTATCATCATGTCTTCGTCCATTATGTCATGCATGGTCGCCAAAGAGGATACATCTTGAATATGCTCATAAGCAGCTTTACCAATACCATCATAGGTCGGCAAAGCTTTCAAAGAAGCTTGAGGGACTAAATTTTGTGCCTGTAAATTCAAGGCTCCCGAACTATTCCATGCCGAGAATTGCCTTGGTGGAGGATTATGAGCCATTTGGACTGGTGTATGTGGCTGAGGAGGTGGAAAACTAGTAGCAGTACTAGATGAACTTGAAGGAACATAAAATACACCAGCAATTTGTGAGGATGTTGTAGAGGACGTAAGTGGTGGGGAGACCAACTTAGGGTGTCCACTTAATTTTTGGTTGTCAAGTTCAAAAAACTCAATGGGATTTTCAAATTTTTTGGCCTTCGATCTTGTGATCATGAAGTACAACTCTCACTATCTCCACATTCGAAGGCTTTTAGGTAGTGTTGAGTCGCCAAATGTCCTAACTATACAGCATGAAGGCAAAAATTAAACCTCAATACTATTGAAAGTGAAACTTTCAGGGTCCCACCGGGCGTGCCAAAAACTATTGGTACAAGTGGGTTTGTCAACATGGAATAGTACTTATCCCACCGATTATGGATATTATTGATACAGAGACAGTCTGTCCCATCGGGTGTACCAAAAATTGTTGTTATAGGTGGATTTGTCAACATGGAATAGTACTTGTCCCATCGATTATGGATCTTATTGAGACAGAGACAGTCTGTCCCACCGGGCATGGCAAAAACTGTTGGTCACAAATCTGCCTATGTACAAGATTTTATCACTTGTGCACCCTAGACTCGGCCAACATTGAAAGGCCGAGGGAAAAAAAAATCCTTTGAACCGATATCTAGAGAGGGTTGGCTCCCTTACTAAATTCTACACTGTTTGAAGACTAGAGATGCAGGAAATAAATTGAAAAATAACTGAAAGAAAGGGAAATATAGCTACAGGCCAAAGCGTAGAATTTGGGGCAGACTAACAGCAAAAATTCCACCAAGTTTTATAACAGGATATAATAAAATGAAAGCAACAGAATTTAACTCACACATTTGTAGAGATAACCCCCATATCGCATTTCAAAATCTACTCACTAACCAGCAACGTTTGAATTCATAATGCAGCATTCAAAACTTAACAGCAAGAGCATGAGCATAAATAGAAATGATTTAAAAAAAAAGAAGGAAATCACACACATAAGAATGCTTGCAAATTTCAGAAGCCAAGTCTCTTCTATTGATGCAAAGAACTTAGAGAGTTTTCTTGCAAAATATCTAACCTCCCTTTACAATAAGAATTTGATTAGTATTTATAGAGGTTTTTGCCTCTTTCATTAAATACATGTGGAGGCAAAGTGTCGGCCACTCAGCCACCAATAGCAACTTTCTCCTCAAAAACAACAATGAACCAATGAGCAAATGCCAAATAAAATAACTACTAATTTTATCACATGGCATATCAAGCTTCAACATAAATCATCAGTCCAGTTTTAATCTCCATGGTGGCCCCTTGTAAATGCATGCCCACGAAGTGGTTGATGCCTCGAAAATGAACAATATTGCACTGGAATCAAGAGCACATGCTTAAAATTGGTATCTTCAATGATCATATCACCTCAAGGATTATCTTTATCAATATTAATCTCTTTTCAAGGAAGATTTGCACCAAAATTCACCCAAAATTACATCCATAGGAAAAAGTGTTCAATGTGTGAACATACTTAAAAAATAAAAAACACTTTTCAATGTGGCACCAATGATTACAACAAAATGTCAATGTGGCACACTACAAAAAAATTCCAATGTGGCAAAAATACCAACAAAATGCCAAGGGAATTCCAGAGTATGTTTACGCTCAAGAGGAGGTCTCTAAGAGAAATAAATCGGTTATACACAACTTGAAATTGATGGAGATAAAACAATGAGCAATCTTGATCTCGATGAAGATTGCTTTAGACTATTATGATGAGGTGTCCAAGATGTCGAGAATGATTTTTCAAAAGGTTGACATGTTGATGTAGAACTTCCTCGATTTTCCCCTTGTCCTCTCTTGTCCATTATTCCTCTTTTCTGGTTTATCTTTACCTTTCTATGATCTTCGTTTCTTATGGTCCACCTTGGCGGGTGTTTTGTTTGTTTTTATTCTGGTACAAATTTTATAATTTTTAAGTAAAACCAGATATTAAGAGACATGTTTTCTTAATATATTATGCCTAGGAGAAGAAAAAATATAGAAGTATATATTTTATTCTTCTTTTATCATAATAATTTAAAAATATTTTATGTTATTTTTTATTGTTACTCATTTTCTATATAAGATGAAAAACTTTAAAAATATTTAGTGTTTTCTACAATGAATAATTTTTTAATAACGCACTACATATTTATTGTATTTAATTCAATACATTTTTATTTGGGACAAATCACCATTACTCTCACACATTATTCCTCTATACTCAAATTTAACCTAAATATACTTCTTCTCTATCAAAGATGAATGCAAAAACCATAATTTAAATAGGTTTATGTATATTAGTTTATCTAGGTGGAAATAACTCACATTTATTTTCCTTTGTGATCAATTTTAATTTGAATATAATTCTTCTATATGAAACATAACTATGTAAACTATAATTTTAACAAGTTATTAAGTTATTATGTATACTAGTTCATTGACATGAAAATAACTAACTTACATTGAAAAAATTCATTCATAACAGTTTATAACGGAAAATTCTTAGCTTCCTACAACTTACCTCAATACTATTATGTAATGCTATTTTATTTTTTAAAATTTATCAATACAGATTATTTTTAGTTTTAATTTAATTATACTTTATTTTTAAAGTTAAATAATATATTTTATTAAAATATTATTTTTTGATTAAAGGTTAACTCTTATTTATTATTTTACTTTGGACTTTTAAGTATGAAGTCATACATAGCTTTTGTGCCATGTTTCTCAACCACCTACGGAGACAATTATTGATGAATATTCTTTTGTTCTTATTTCATTCAATGAAGAAATTGATGTTGGATATGCAAAGGGATCGTGGTCAGTTTCCACTTCATAGGGATGAAGAAACCTATAGTTGAGGTGTCGGTTCCTGTGATTAGTTAGTCTAAGGAAGTTTCTGAAGGTTCTAGTGATGACAATGAGGATATTTATTCATTCTCAATGGGGTATGGAGTTTGAGACTTGATAAGATTTCTTGAAAATATTGAAAATTATGTCTTGGCTAAAGGTGTAAGAGGGAAAGTACCGCACTGTAGTGCCCATGACTTCATGAAAAGTTCATCCATCAATGTTATGGTTGTACCTGAGGTGGTAGGAGCTTCGTTGGTTAACTAGATAGAAGGGAGAAAAACACATAAATCCAAGCGGTTTGCTCGGTAAAAAAGCGGGAGGACGATGACTCATCCCCCATATCCCCTTCTATTGACCTAGATATCCTGCCAAGGAACTTCCATAAGGATAAGACTATTTTGAGGAGGTGTCCAGCATGACGGGAATTGTTGTTCAATATATTGACATGTTGGTGTAGAACTTCCTCAGTTCTCCCCTTGTCCTCTCTTGTCCATTGTTCCTCTTTCATGGTTTGTCTTTGTTAGCGTACTATAATTAATTATATTGTTTGGTTGGTAGACTGTTACACTGTTACACTGTTACAACTATTCTGTTTTAGCCGGTGACTATTCCCGGCATTGTAAACTTCTATTTAACATCCTGCTAAATAATACAATGCTGTTCGTTTTTCATAACATGGCATCAGAGCCAGAATGCAGGGAGCAGTAAGAGGTGGCTGGAGAAGGTTGTTGTGCTGAAGGTTTCTGTTGCGGCATTTTTTTTTTTCACACCATTGCGTGATAAATTTTTAAAGAAAAAAGAAAAAAAAATTACGCGGGACGCAGGCATCCCGCGCCCCGCAGTCCCTCCCCCCCTAGACACAGCCAGCGCAGCTGATGCGTGGACTACGCAGAGGAGGGAGCAGCTAGGCATAGCCGTGAACTACACAGAGAAGGGAGGAGCGCGTCCGCCCCCCTCCCAATCGAGGGAGCAGCCGTGCTAGACACAGCCAGCGTGGCTGTGTCTTGGACTGCGCAGGACGGAGAGGACCGTGGAGTCTGCAGCCTGCGTAGAGCGTCCAGCCTGCGCAGACACTGCTGGAATGCATCCAGCCTGCAGATGCGTCCGTAGCCTACACACGGACCCTGTAGATGTTGTGCCTGCGCAGACACTGCTGGAATGCATCCAGCCTGCAGATGCGTCTGTAGCCTACACACGGACCCTGCAGATGTTGTGCAGAGCGTATAGCCTACGCACGGACCCTACAGACGCTGCGCAGAGCGTCTAGCCTGCGCATGAACCCTACAGACACGTCCAAGAGACGCAACCCCCCCCGTCCAACGTTGTACGCGAACGAGTTCCCCCCCATTGAACGCACTGGACGTCGCATCCAGCGCAGTCCTCCCCCCCCGGTTGAATGCGAGCAGCCGCGCTCAAGCGCTGGAATTTAAAAAAAAATTAATTATCCCGGCGTGCGACGAAGTAGCAGCGAGGCCAGCCAGTCGAAGGCCGCTGCAGAGGAGGAGGCACGAGCAGGGTTTGAAAAGGAGGGGCTCCACTGATCCAAGCGGATCAGCCCGCTAGCTCACTTGGCAGTGAGCTGTGCAGTAAGGCTCTGGGAGCCTGCAGATCGAGGGTTCAAATCCCGCCGACTTCCCCCTGAAAGGTATAATTTTTTTTCAAAGGTTTTTTTAATTATTATTTTTTAGTTAAAATTTTTAATTTTAATTTATTTTTTATAGTTTTTAAAACTTTATAAATTAAAATTTAATTTTTAATTTATTTTTTTCATAAGTTTTAAAACTATATAAATTAAAATTATTTATTTTAACTTTAAATATATAATAATTATTAAAATGCTTTGTTAAAGAGATTTTCTTTAAGGGGGGATATATTTTTTTTCAAAAAAATCAAAGGGGGAATGTGAGTAATTTTTTTGAAAAAGCAATTTGGTGAATTGTAAAAGGTGCATTTTCGGTTGTGACCGACACCCTGTGGGTTATTCTTGTGGGCATTTTTTTTGTTGTATGTTGCATATTTCATTTTTGCACTATAAAATTAAAAATTAAAATCAAAACACTCCCTAAGTCCCCGGAATAATTAAAACCCATCCGTGTAATTTATTGCACTGCAGCGTTTGATATTTGTGATACCTCTGGACAACACTTACAAGTAAAGCTGTCGTTATTGGGCTACTGTATCCGCTGCCTAATATAGCTGCTACAACGACGTCTGAGCTTGTTCTCTATAAATCGTCGGGGAGAGATAAGTTAGCCATTTTTGCATTTTTTTTACTTCATCCACTACCCTTAATTGTTCTTGTGTTTAGGCGTAAATCCTGACGAAGTAATCTTCATAGTGTTTAGGGGAAGTTACGCCCCACGCATGAGAAGAATATTCTATGGTAGGTGCCATCAACAAGGCGATTCTCTTTCAGTACCGCTTATGTTCCACGTATCATATGATCTTTAAAACTCACCTATAGTCTCCCTCACGTTAGGGCGGGTGATTTTTGTTGATCTTTCTAAATACCTATAGTTTCCCTCACGTAAGGGCGGGTATTTTGTACGGTATAACGGCCTAGCAAAAGGTATATCGAAAGGGGGACCAATTGGTGATATAAGGAACCTTCACTATGGCCGCTGTTGCAAAGTTGATGACTGATCCTCATCAGTTATTGAAAGGTCCAAATTATACACCATGGAAACATAAGATGAAGGCAATTATCCAAATGGAAGATTTGTGGGTGATTGTTACTGGAGTAACAACTAGGCCTTCACCAACAGCAGGATCCACAGGTCCTTCCGCATATTAGATAGCTTTTGACAAGAAAGACAGTCGAGCAAAGGTGCTCATTTTGTTTGCTATTTCAGATGAAGTGCAACCTCATATAGCTGACAAAGCAAGTGGTAAAGAGGCATGGGATGCCCTTAGAACCATCTATGAGGGAAAGAATGATTCCACCATTCTTCATCTTCAACAACAACTTCATAACCTCGAGTTTGAGACAGGGGTGAAACAGTTGAACTGTTTCTGTGCAAAGTGTCTGAATTGAAAGAGAAATTGAATTCTTTAGGAGATACTGTGGACGAAAAGCTTCTCATTTCACTTGTGATGAGAGCTTTGCCTTATTCATTTGATATGTTGATCACCTCCATCCAGGTGTCTCAACGACAAATTACCTACATCGAGTTGGTCAATCTGCTTCAACAACAGGAAGCATGCCAACTTCACAAGGATGATTCTTCCAATACAGCCCTATACACCAATAGGCAGGGTTCTAGGAAGAAAGGTAATGGGAAAAAAGGAGGCAACTTTCAGAAAGGAGGAAATTCTCAATAGGATACGAAAGGAAAAAGTAAACAACCTCAACATAAGAAGAGGTGGTGCAAGATCTATGAGAAAGACAACCATGACACCAACAGGTGTTGGCATAAGAACAAGCAGAAAGGCCAGAACAAACCACAAAATAAAAACAAGCAACCCCAGGTGAATGTTAATGTTGAAGAATCTGACTCAGATTCTGAAAGGGCACACAAGGTGCTTATGACTACCACAGATTCCACACAGAGGGATCATGTTTGGTATGTCGATTCTGGAGCTAGCAAACATATGACTGGTGACAGATCGTGGTTTGAATCATTTGTGGCCAAAGAGGGCAAACCTGTCACCATTGCTGATGATAAAACCTACAGGGTTCAGGGAGAGGGTACAATTTCAGTCAATCTTCTTGATGGCAAGTGTCAGATTGAAAAAGTCCTCTATGTTTCAAGATTGGCTAACAATTTGCTGTCAGTCACAAAAATCCTGGATAGAAATATGGTTGTCAAATTTCGTGTTGAGAATGGCAAGAAGTGTTGTACCATTACCAAGAAGGGTAAGCAGATTGCAACAGCTTCATATAAGCACGGATTATTTGCCCTAGATGCTATCTCTACTCAACATGTTGCCATGACTGTCTCTACCAAGGAGGCAACTTCCCTATGGCACAAGAGATATGGGTATATTAGTGCTGGCTACTTACTTGAGCTCAGTAAGTATGAGATGGTAAAGGGTCTTCCTTCCCTTTCTGCCACATTGCCAGTGTGCTCGACTTCTTGGCAGGAAAGCAGCATAGAGTACCATTTGAGAAGAGCTCAACAAGAGCACGAAAACCTCTCGAGTTAATTCACACCGATCTGTGCGGTCCTTTCACACCCAACAGTTGTGGAGGGAAGAGGTATTTTCAGTTATTTGTAGATGACTACTCACGAAAGATGTGGGTTTTCTTTCTCCAACTGAAATCTGAAGCTTTCGCATTCTTCCAATAGTTCAAGAAATCCATTGAGGAGTCAGGAGCTTCTATTAAAACCCTCCACTCAGATCGAGGGGGGAGTTTACCTCTAATGAATTTTCTACATTCTTAGATAAGCATGGAATCAAGAGACAGTTAACAACTGCCTATACTCCTCAACAAAATGGAGTTGCTGAGAGAAGGAACCGTTCTATCATGGAAATGGTTCGTTGTATGCTCACAGGAGCTACTCTTGGGCAACAATATTGGGCAGAAGCTATCACCACTGCAATATATCTGTTGAATAGGGCACCCACAAAGGCCCTAAAAGGAATGACTCCACAGGAAGCATGGAGTGGTCAAAAACCCTCCATATCTCATCTACATATTTTTGGATGTCACGCTTTCATGCACATACCGAAAGAGAAAAGGAAGAAGCTAGATGAGAAAACACTGAGATGTATTTTTTTGGTTATGATGAGCACTCTAAAGGATATCGGTTGATAGATCCTTTGACCAAGAAAATTCATGTCAGCAGAGATGTTGTCTTTGATGAAGCTTTCACATCACAGAGCACATCTAAAGTACACCTAGATATTGTGGAATCTAAGGAAGAGAAGATTCCTTCGTCAACACAGACAGGAGGTCCTTCTACATATTCTTCAACACCACCGAAGAAGAATCCAAAATGGTGTACAAATACAATCAGAGACGCAAATTTATCCACTCCTCCCAATTTGAACTTGGATAGACCTCGTACACACAGTATGGCTCAAAAGGAAAAAGAAGCCAAAGAAACTGGTGAGGTTGATGATCTTTGTCAATATTTTGAGGAACTTTATGTAACTCCAAGTATAGAAGTAGAGGATATGGATATTGATGATGACAGGGCATTCATGTCTACCATAGATGATCTTGAACCTGCATCAGTGCCAGATGCTCTTAGTGAGCCTCAATGGAAGGCCGCTATGGATACAGAGTATGAGTCTTTGATGAAAAATAAAACTTGGAAGCTTGTTGATCTGTTGCATGGAAAGAAACCCATTGGCTGCAAATGGGTATATAAAGTCAGGTACAAGGCAGATGGAATAATTGATAAGCATAAGGCCCGTCTTGTTGCAAAGGGCTATGCTCAAAAGGAAGGCATTGACTACAAGGAAACTTTTGCACCTATTGCTCGAATGACCACAATTCAGGTTATGTGTGCTATGGCAGCACAATATGGGTGGAAAGTTCACCAGATGGATGTCAAAAGTGCCTTTCTAAATGGTGATCTCCAAGAAGAAGTCTACATGACTCAGCCTGAAGGATTTGAAGTGGAAGGCCAAGAGCAGAAGGTTTGCAAATTGGTCAAATCCTTATATGGTCTGAAACAAGCTCCTCGAGCTTGGTATATAAAAATGGACAATCACCTTATGCAAAATGGATTTAAGAGATGTCCGTCAGATGCAAACCTCTATTTCAAGAAACAGGGTTCTGAGATAGTGTTGCTTGTACTCTATGTGGATGATCTGCTCATTACAGGGAGTTCAAAAACTATGATCTCTACTGTCAAAAGAAACTTGTGTAAATATTTTGAGATGACAGATCTTGGACTTCTCCATTACTGTCTTGGTCTGGAATTCAGCCAGAAGGAGAACTTCATCAAAGTGTCTCAAAAAAAATATGCCAAGACATTGTTGGAAAAATATCGCATGATTGATTGCAAGCCAATGGCAACTCCGATGGAGAATGGACTTCAGTTATCACGATATGATGATTCACCTTAGGTAGATGGTACTCTCTATCGACAGTTGATTGGGAGTCTCATATATCTGACCAATACTAGGCCAGATCTCGTATTTGCTGTCAACTATCTTTCGAGGTTCATGCAGGAGCCTAAGACCACTCATTGGAAAGCAACAAAACGTGTTCTTCACTATGTCCGTGGTACTATGGAATATGGCCTAGAATACAAGAGGAACAACAAATTATTCTTGCAAGGATACACGGACTCCGACTATGCCGGATCATTTGATGATCGCAAGTCAACTTCTGGATACATTTTTCATTTGGGATCCGGTCCTGTCTCTTGGCACAGCAAGAAGCAACAGGTGGTTGCTATTTCATCAACATAGGCAGAGTATCGCGCCACACATGAAGCTGTGTGTGAAGTGATATGGTTACGTCGCATTCTGACAAGTATGGGCCATCCATAAAAATCTCCAATACACTTGTTTTGCGACAATCAGGGTGTTCTGAACCTCGTCAAGAATCCAGTCCATCATGAAAGAACAAAGCACATTGACACACAATGTCATTTCATTCGAGATGAAGTTCCAAAGCATCGAATTCAGCTTCAACACATTCCCACCGATTCTCAAGTTGCAGACATTTTCACTAAGGCACTTGGACATGTCAAATTTGAATTGTTTCGCAACTCTCTTTGTATTGCAAAATGATGTAAGGGGATGTTAGTATAGCTATTAGTTATTACATTACCCAAATAATGTAATAAAGGGAGATGTTAGCGTACTATAATTAATTAGATTGTTTGGCTGGTAGACTGTTACACTGTTACAACTATTCTATTTCAACCGGTGACTATTCCCGGCATTGTAAACTTCTATTTAACATCCTGCTAAATAATACAATGCTATTTGTTTTTCATAATAGTCTTTGCCTTTCTATGATCTTCATTTCTTTTGGTCCACCTTGGGGGTGGTTGTGTTTATTTTTATTTTTGTTTTTGCCTTTTAAATGGTTTTGATGTAAAAGGTTGTGGGGGCCTTTTAAAAACCCTCTTTATTTTTAATAGTAAAAAAAAAAAAAAAATTTATTATTAAAATTATTTTATAATATAAAATTGTATGAATTGTAGTTGACATATTTGATATATTATACGATTATTGCAATTTTTTTGAGGGGTCTCATTATGTGTATTTTATTCAAAATATCAATAAATTTATAATATACCCCATTACAAATAAATTTATGTAATATTGATTAAAATATTTTATTAATTGTAATTTTTTTATTATAATATATTTATTATAATATTAAATTTTGTTAAAACAAGTTTTATAAATTTTAAGTAAAACCAAATATTAAGAAACATGTTTTCTTAACATATTATGCTTAGGAGAAGCAAACATATAAAAGTATTTACTGTTGTTCTTCTTTTATCGTAATATTTAAAAATATTGTGTTATTTTTATTCTTACTCATTTTCTAAATAAGATGAAAAACTTTTAAAAATATTTAGTGTTTGTGTTGTAAATAAATTTTTAATAACCTACTACATATTTGTTTTATTTAATTCAATACATTTTCTTTGGTACAAATCACCATTACTCTCACACATTATGCCTTTATACTCAAATTTAACCTAAATATACTTTTGCAAAAACCTAACATAAATAGGTTTATGTATATTAATTTTCCTAGGTGAAAATAACTCACATTTTGTTTGCTCAATTTTAATTTCAATATAATTCTTCTATATAAAATATAATTGTGTAAACTACAATTTTAACTAAGTTATTATGCATATTAGTTCATTGACATGAAAATAACTAACTTAAACCAAAATCTTATCACTCACACTAAAAGAATTCATTCATAAAATAATTATAATGTAGAATTTTTAGCTTCCTACAACTTACCCGAAGACTATTATGTAATGCTATTTTATTTTTTTTAAATTATCAATACATATTATTTTTAGTTTTAAACCAATTATACTTTATTTTTAAATTTAAATAATATATTTGATTAAAATATTCTTTGTTGATTAAACCTTAACTCTTATTGATTATTTTACCTTGGACTCTAAGTATGAAGTTATACATAGCTTCCATGTTATGTTTCTCAGCCACTTGCAAGACAATTATAGATGAATATTCCTTTATTATTATTTCAATCAATGAAGAAATTGATGTTGGATGTGCAAGGGGATCATGGTCAGTTTCCACTTCATCAGGGCTTGGCTATGTTAGTGTTCAAACAAGCGACTTCTAAGAATGGTCTAATGGTGGAGGAGTGTTTGAAACTTGTATTTGAGGTGTCAATTCATGTGATTGGTTAGTCTAAGGAGTTTTCTAAAGGCTCTAGTGATGACAATGAAGATATTTATTCCTTCTTGATGGTTTTGGACCTAATAATATTTCTCAAAAAATCAATGTCTCGACTAAAGGTGTGAGAGGAAAAGTGTCGCACTCCACTGCCAATGACTTCCTAAAAAGTTCATTCATCAATGTTATGGTTGTGCATGAGGTGGTAGGAGATTCATCAGTTAGCCAGACAAAAGGGAGTAGAACGTGTAAATCCAAGTGGCTGCTTGGTAAAAAGCGAGAGGAGGATGGTTCATCCTCCATATTCCCTTATATTGACCTGGAGATCCTGCCAAGGGACTTCCAGAAGGATAAGATGATTAAATATAGTTACACTCTAGAGGAGGTCTCTAAGAGGAAGAACTCGGTTATGCATAGCTTGAAACTGATGGAGATAAAATGATGAACAATTTGAAGCTCGATGAAGATTGCTTTAGACTATTCTAAGGAGGTGTCCAAGATGATTAGAATGGTCATTCGAGAGGTTGAAATGTTGGTGTAAAACTTCCTCGGTTCTCCCCTTGTCCTCTCTTATCCACGGTTCCTCTTTTCTAGTTTGTCTCTGCATTTCTATGATATTCCTTTATTTTGGTCCCCCTTGTTAGTGCATCATTGATTTACTACTATTTTGTTATTTCATTATAGGGTATATTAGTTATATTGTTGTAACTAAACCTAAATATGCTTCGAGTGGTTCCTTAATCTCCGAGCTATTCTAGGGTGTAAATGTATTATTTAATCATTCGATTATCAATGCAATATTGTTTGTTTCGTCCAACATGGCATCAGAGCTAGAAGTCTGAGAGAGAGAGGAGGCTGTAATTTTTTTTTTTTGTAGAGCTGGTCTAAGGAAAAACTTGTGCAATAGAAGCTTGCGAAGCAGAGGCTTGCTGGAAAACAAAGTGAAACAATTTTTTTTTTCCTTTCCATCGCCACAGCACCGAGGCTGTAGCACTCAGTTTCTTTTTTTCTCTATGCACACTTTTCTGTGCACATTTTTTTGTGCATTCTCTTCTTTCCCTGACACACAATCCCACGCATATTTTTCCATGCGTGTCTCCCACCCCCCCATGTTGCGTGACTCCTGCGGGACTCCCTTGGACCACCACCCCCCCCACCCCACATCGTGCGACTTTCACCATGCGATGCAGGCGACATCCGTCGCACGATGCAGGCAATGTCGTGCGATGCAGGCGACACCCAACACCACTAGCAGTGAAGGCAACAGCAGGCACCACCCAGCCATCGCCAAAAATGGAGGCAATAGCAGGTGCCACCCTACCGCTGCCTACAGCCGTGGCCACCTATAGTAGAAGCAGTCACGACCACCTGTCACCACCTGTAGCAATGGCAGTCGTAGCCCGCTATCGTCGCCAGCCATAGTGGAAGCCGCGGCCAGGCAGCCACGAGGGGGATGGGCTTCCGGGACCCTCCTCAAATAGGAGGGGGTCCTTGATCCTTTCAGATCAGCCCGCTAGTCCACCTGGTGGTGGATTGAGCGGTAGGGTTCAGGGAGCCCGTAGGTCCCGGGTTCCAATCCCGCCGACCCCCCCTCTTCATAAAAAGGTAAAATTTTTTCTTCTAAAGTTTTTTTTTTTTAATTATTCTTTTAAAGTTAAAATTAAAATTTTTTATTTTAATTTATTTTTACATAGTTTTTAAACTATATAAATTAAAATTAATATTTTTTTTTAACTTTAAAACTATAAAATAATTATCAAAAACTTTGTTGAGAGAATTTTTTTTTCAAGGGGGTATTTTTTTTTCAAAAAAATCAAAGGGGGAAAGTGAGTAATTTTTTGAAAAGCAAATTTGGCATTATTGTAAAGGTGCATTTTCGGCTGCGCCCGACACCTAGTGGGTCATTCCTTTGGGCACTTTTATGTTGTAGGTTGCATTTTTTTCTATTTTGCACTACTTCATTAAAAGTTTAAAAAAAAAAAACAAATTCACTCCCTAAGTCCCCGAAATAATTAAAACCCATTCGTGCAATTTATTGCACTGCAACATTCGGTATTTGTGATACCTCTGGCTAGCACTTATAGGTAAAGCTGTCGTGATTGTGCTGCTATATCTGCCGCCTAATATAGCTGCCAAAATGACGTCTGAGCTTGTTCTTGATAAATCATCGGGGAGAGATAAGTTTGTAATTTTGCATTTTTTACTCCATCCATTACCCTAATAGTTCTTGTGTTTAGGCGTAAATCTTGATGAAAGTTCTGGAATCCAAAGTGTTTAGGGGAAGTTACACCCCATGCATGAGGATTGCAGACTTTCTATGGTAGGTGCCATCAACAAGACTATTCCATTTCAGTACTGCTTAAGTACCACATATCGTATGATCTCTAAAAATTACCTATAGTTTCCCTCACGTAAGGGTGGGTGATTTTTTTTGATATTTCTAAATACCTATAGTTTCCCTCATGTAAGGGTGGGTATTTTGTATGGTATAACGGCCTAGCAAAAGGTATATCGAAAGGGGGACCAATTGGTGTTATAAGGAACCTTCACCATGTCTGCAAAATTAATGACTGATTCTCATCAGTTGTTGGAAGGTCCTAATTACACACCATGGAAAAACAAGATGAAGTCCATCCTAGCAATGGATGACTTATGGGATATTGTATCTAGAGCAACAACAAGACCTTCATCTACTGTCGGTGCTACAGCTCCATCTACTGCTCAAAAATACTTTGATAAGAAAAATAGCAAAACAACAGTGCTCATTTTGCTTGTTGTGTCTGATGAAGTTCAACCCCATATTGCTGACTGTGAAAATAGTAAAGAGGTATGGGATGCCCTTAATACTATATATGAGGGAAAGAATAATTCCACTATTCTATTTCTTCAATCTCAATTACATAGTCTAAGCATGAAGCAGGGGGAGACAATTGAATTTTTTCTTTGCAGAGTGTCTGAATTGAAAGAAAAGTTGAATTCTTTAGGAGAACCAGTTGATGACAAGCTCCTTACCTCAATTATATTTAGAGCTTTACCTGATTCTTATTAGGTATTGATCACTTCCCTTTAGGTATCATAATAGAAAGTTACTTTTTTAGAATTGGTTAATATTTTTCAAGAGGAGGCACGCCAACTACAGTAAGATGATTCTTCTAACACTGCCCTCTACATCAACAAGAAATTGCAGAACCAGAAGAAGGGTAATTTTTAGAAGGGATGGAATTCACAAAAGGATTCAAAAGG
Organism: Wollemia nobilis; assembly: GCA_028583015.1. Classification (NCBI taxonomy): domain Eukaryota; kingdom Viridiplantae; phylum Streptophyta; class Pinopsida; order Araucariales; family Araucariaceae; genus Wollemia; species Wollemia nobilis. The sequence goes on from JAQPPZ010000806.1 coordinate 1,259,447, forward strand.
GAAACAAACTCAACAACCTCAACAGAAAAAGAGATATTGCAAGATCTATGACAAAGAAGGTCATGATACAAACAGATATTGGCATAAGAATAAAAAATCAAAATAGAAATGCCGAAACAAACCACAAAAGAACAAACAACAAGTGAATGTTGTTGTTGAAGAATCTAACATAGATTCTGAGAGAGCCCATAAAGTTCTCATGACTACCACAGTGTCCAAGCAGACGGATCTTATATGGTATGTTGATTCTGGAGCCGATAAGCACATGACTGGTGACAAATCTTGGTTTGAGTCTTTTGAGGCCAAAGAGGGCAAACCTGTCACTATTACTGATGATAAAACCTACAAGGTTCAGGGATAAGGTACTGTTTCAGTCACTCTTCCTGATGGCAAGTGTTAGATTGACAAAGTTCTCTATGTTCTAGGATTGACAAACAATTTGTTGTTAGTCACACAAATTCTAGACAAAGATATGGTTGTGAACTTTAGTGTTGAGGGAGGCAAGAAGTGTTGTTCTATTACAAATATTTGTGAACATTCACATTAATTCAGAGGACGATATGGAGAATAGCAGCATTACCATAATCTTCCTCCATTGTTTTCCATAATACATCACTGGTTCATTGTCATGTTACTTTAGAGCAGCCAGGTTAGATAAGTTTACCTTCTTCTTGATGTCGAAGGAGAAATGTTCAAGAAATGCATTAAATAATTTTTTGAAACTAGTGATGGTGTGCCTCTTTAATTGGTTGAACCACTCTCAAGATCAGATTGATAGGGTCATGATGAAGGTGTGCAGGAGTAAAGCATCATTGCTCTCAATCTGAAATCACATATCTAGGAAACTATTTATGTGCTCATGTGCATCTTCCTCTCCTTGAAACTTTTCTAATCTAGGAATCTTGAAGTGTTGGGGGTATGTTGGAATAGGCACTGACGTGCATAGAGGTTCATTATGAATTTATTTTAATGTAGGATTTCAATAAACCATTCATTGCTTCTTTATGGCTTGGAACTTCTTTTCTAAGGTCTTGTAGGCCTATGAGGAAAGAAACTCCTCCTCTCGAGATTGCCTATGAGACACCTTCAAAGGTAAATTTTTCCTCGATCAGTGTGGGGGACTAAGCTCACCCTCCTCCTCGAATTGGAATATTTTTGGATATTCTTGTTAATATTCCTCTCTCACTTCATTCTCATACTACCTATGCTCATGTTATTCAGATGCTAGACATCGATTTTTGTGTTGAGTTGCATGGTGAGTATGTGTGTCTATGTGCTCAGGCTGTAACATGGACTGTGAATCCACTCGTCTATCGACACGCTCCTTGATCTCACTACGAGGATGTAAACTGATGTTAGCCAATTGATCCTCTGTCTCCACATGCTCCTTATCATCAAGGATGCATTATTGATGCATGTGTTTTTCATATATCTTTTTCCTGATGAACCTTTGCCTCTAGGTATTCTCATTTTTGAGGCATTTTTTATCTACACGAACATCGTCCAATTAGTCTTGGAGAATCTTCCATTTCTACTCTGACATTAGTCGATGAGCTCTATCAACATGATCAGTCATCTTAGGACTCTAGGGAGTGCACTCCATTTGAGTGGCTTTATGGGTATGTCCTCCAATGGATTGCTCTGCCACACTCTTACCTCAGTATATAAAGATGACATTCGTGTCAAGTTATCTCCTATACTCAGTGCCTACATGTGATGCAGGAGCACACATGTCTCGAGAACACTTGGAGCACTCCCCATGTTCTTGAGCAGTCCTAATGGTGCTTGCACTACACTCACTCACATTTCAATAGGGTGTAGGCATAGGATTATATCCTAGATGCCCTAAGACCCTATCTAGACCATCCAACTATTTGCTACACCATGGCTCATGCAGTGATGTACTATTTTCTACCACTTTGGATATATCTATGGTGAACTTGGTGGGTTCACCCCTATAGGGATTTTGTGCAGGCCTATGCTCAGAAGCATCCCTCTCCATTCATCCTTGAATGGGTAGATCTTGGACATGTCTATGCTCTGACAGTTGAGGTTGTGAGCCTCCCTTAGATACTGATGGAAAGGGGCACAAATTTGGATCCCTCGATGACATATTCTTTGGTAGAACCCATGGATCCACGTGGAATGTGGTCATGATAAATTCTACCATATGCATGTTGGAAATTTGAGTTATTGTGTGTTGTCATTGATGTCACATGGATCACATTGAGTTTTGGTGGCAAAAGCATTTCATAAATATTCATTTATGAAATTTTGGAGAGCATAGATATATATAGGGTTTTTTGGCACAAGAGGTATATAATATTTAATTTTTAAATATTATATTAATGGTTTTCATTAAAACCAATGATAAAGGTTTTATTAAAACCAATGGCAAGGTTTTTTATTAAAATCGACAGAAAGGTTTTTTAATTAGACCAATGGAAAGGGTTTTTAATTAAAACCAATGTGCTAAGACATCTCCAAATGATGATGGATGAAAATTTTTGTTCAATAAAACATAGGTGCAAAAATTTTTATGGCAAAATTCAAAAGAATGAAGGAGATATCCCAATTCAAAGACAAGAGATGAATTATTAAATATTTATTTAATAATTCTAAGGTATAAAGTTTAATTAAATTATCCGCCAATGTGCAAAGGTTAGGGTGGCAAATCAAAGTTTGTCGATGTCATTCGAAGGCATTGAAAGGCATATAAATCAAATAAGACTTTGGCTATTTCATTGCGGAGAAAGGATAATAATTAGCGCATGAGAGAGAGTCATCGAAGGGAGGCAACGTAGAGGCAAAAAAAAATATTGAATTCAAGGGCAAAGACAAAATTGGAAGCTGCCAAAACTAATGTCACATTGGACAACATAGCATAGTTGGTAGGGCATCATATTTGCACATGAGAGGTCTATGTTCGAATCCTGCCAGGAGCAAAAGTTTTTTGTGAGAGATTGATTTCATTTTGACAGTCAAGTGTAGAGGTTAAAGGAAGTGTTCAGGATTGAATCCCAACATGGGGAAGCACTCACATGGTAATTGCTTCACAGTGTAAGAAAGGAGGAACAGAGTTCGACTCCCACGAAGGTGTGAAGGTGCATTGATTTTTATGCAAAACATTGATGATTTTGAAGGTGGTAAAGCCACATTGATTTTTGGAAAAGACATTAATGTTTTCTAAGGTTGCAGAGGCTACGAACTACATAAAAAGGTATTGATCTCTAGCACATGGTAATAGTTGATATTACCAAAGTTGTGGTGCATTAAAATCATTGTTTCCAAAATTAGGGAGTCATAAGGTATTTTTTGGAAATAAATGATTGTTGTGTGTGCTTAGGGAGATATAAGGTGTTGAGATATTATTTGTTATTGCTATATGTATTTAGGGATTTATAAGATGTTGAGTTAAATAATTGAAAATGATTGTGTGTACTTGTGAAGTTATAAGGTGTGAAAACAAATAAATAAAAGCATAGGTGCTTGTTGTTTATGTCAATGAAATTAGGGAGTTATAAGGTAGTAAAGTGTTGAACATGTATATGTCCTAGTGCATGGTTTGATTATGAAATTAAACTAGGAACTTGAGACCTAGTTAATTGCTACCTTGAGTTAGAAGATATGTACATGATTTAGGATTTGAAGTTGAAGACAAATTGCTTGATTATGTGCCTTGACTATTAAGAGAAAGTGGATGGATTAGAAAATCAATTTTAAGGATAAAATTGATGCTTGAGTTCATAATTACTTTAGTGGATTTCATTGAGAGTATTGCCACTATTGAGGAGATTTTTGCTATTGTTTTGAGGAGAGTATTGTTGGTTACTTATTGAGTACAATGCCTCTATGTGAGACCATTGAGGAGATAATTTGCTAGTCACTTGTGGATACATTTGTCTTTCATTTGAGGAGATCATTGTTGTCTATTTGAGAGATCTTTGCTTGAGGAAATTGTGCTTGTTTCTTGAGAGTTTATTGACATTGCATGAGGAAGATATTATTCAGAACCTATTTCTATTACTTGTGGAGATTGTCCTTTGTTGGTTTAAATCCTCATTGTTATTTATTGGAGAGGTTTTCATTAGAGAGCTCATTTTCCATACATTTGAGAGTATATTGTTGAGCATTGTTGTCATCCATTTGAGAGAGTATTTATCATACATTGTTGAGATCATTATGGATCATTGTTGTCATCCATTGAAGAGTACATTGCCATTAATTGTTGAGTTCATCATTGAGCCTTGCCTTCATTTATTTGTGGTTGATATTTGAGTTCTACTTGAGTGTGATTGGTTGAGCCTTTGAGAAGGCTTTTGGGACAAAATTTCTGGACAAATTTGAGACAGCTTTTGTGCATGATTGGTTGAGCCTTTGAGAAGGCTTTTGGGATAGAATTTCTAGATAGATTTGAGACAGCTTTTGTGCATGATTGGTTGAGCCTTTGAGAAGGACTTTGGGACAGATTTGTGGACAGATCTGGGATATCATTTGAGCAAGATTGATTGAGGATTTTGTGAAGGCTTTGAGTATAGATTTGGGACAACATTTGAGCATCATTGCTTGAGCCTTTTGTGATGTATTTGAGGATAGATTTGGGAAAACATATGAGCAATATTTTTTGAGCCTTGTGAGAAGGCATTGAGGCATATTTATGAGCAGTGAAATAAATATAACAAAAATAGAAAAACATATCAATATAAGTTGCATAGCTGAGTAGATCAGTGGAGTGCCTAGCTGAGCAAATCAATGGATAGCCTAGCTAATAAGATCAGTGGATAGCCTAGCTAATAAGATCAATGGATTTCCTAGCTAAGAAGATAAGTAGATAGCCTAGCTAAGAAGATCAGTGGATTTCCTAGCTGAGAAGATCAGTGGAGAGCCTAGCTGAGAAGATTAGTGGAGCTCACCTAAGTAGATGAGGATAGCCTAGCTTTGAGTAGATAAAAGTAATAATTTGTATTGGGATAAGGATCCCTATTTCTTTGTGAAATATTATAAGGAGATTATATTATGGACTACCCCACATTAGGGGAACCATGTTAAATCTTGTGTCTCAATTGTGTGTGGTGATTTGTGCACTTTCTTAATATTGTTATCTATGTTATTAATGCACACTACTATATTTTGCAATTGTAATTGAGGACACTAATTGATATTTTTTTGGAAAGAAAGTAAAAAGTGGGCGCTATATTGTTCACCCCCCATCTTAGTATAAGCTTGTGTTATTCAATTGGTATCAAAGCGAGTTCCTTCAAAAATACTAACAAGATTGAAGGTAGATTCTACTAGATTACATGAAGGACAAATGATATATTGATAGTGGGTGCTCTAGTCATATGACTAGGTATAAGGATAAATTCATTTCTCTAAAATGGAATAGCAGTGGATAAGTGATATTTGGTGATAATTCTTGAGCTAAAATCAAAGGGAGAGGAACCTTAAGTTTGGATGATGGAAATATTACTACACAGGGTGTACTCTATGTTGAGGGTCTAAAACACAATCTACTAAGTGTAAGTCAGCTTTGTGACCAAGGGTACATAGTTACTTTTTCTTCTATAGGATGCAAAATTAGGGAAACAAAAATAGGGAAGCTTGTTGCAAATGTGGGAAGAACCAATAACAATCTCTACATGCTTAGCAAAATAAAATGGAAAAAATGTCTTCTATATCGAGAATAAGAAAGTTGGTTATGGAATAAAAGGTTGTGTCATTTTAACTTTGACAACATAGTAAGAATAAGTAGCAAACATATTGTCATAGATCTACCAAAGATAAAAAGACCTTCAAATACAATTTGTGCATAGTGTCAGTATGGAAAGCAAATGAGATCAAGTTTCAAGGCAAAAAAATATTCCTCTTCCAAGGTTCTAGAATTGATTCATACTGATTTATGTGGTCCTATGAGAACCAAAAGCTTGCAAGGTGAAAGCTACTTCATGTTGTACATAGATTATTATTCTAGAATGAATTGGGTCATTTTTCTAAAAGAGAAATCAGAGGCATTTGATCATTTCAAAGTATTCAAAGAAATGGTAAAAAATGAAATAGGAAAGAAGATCAAGTATTTGCGATCAGATAGAGGAGGGGAATTCATCTCTATAGATTTTATTGATTTTTGTGTAGAACATGAAATTAGAAAAGAATACTCAGCAGCAAGGACTCCTCAGCAAAATGGAGTAGTAGAAAGAAAAAATAGAACTCTTGAGAATATAGCCAAAGCAATGTCGAATGAATAAAAAATATCAGATGGGTTTTGGAAGGAAGTAATTAGTAAAACAGTCTATGTTAGGAATAGAGCTCAAGTTAGAACGAAGCATCATAAGACTCCATATAATTTTTGAAAGGGAAGACCTCCCACAGTAAACTACTTCAAAAATTTTGGAAGTAAATGCTATATAAAAAGAGATAATAAGGACTTGGGCAAGTTTGATCCTAGATGCGATGAAGATATTTTTCTTGGATACTCTAGAAAGAGTAAGGCCTACAAATGCTAAAATAAAAGAACACACACCATGGTGGAAAGTATAAATGTCAGAGTTGATGAAAGAACATGAATAAATGAGCCATATTAGGAAGAAATATGTGAAGATTCAGATGAAGAAGATTTGCATAATATATATTACAAAATTTCATCAAGATATATTCAGAAAAATCATCTAGAGGACTTGATCATTGACAACCCTGATGTAAGACAAAAAATAAGAGGAATCATAGGCTCAACAGAATAAGAAAATATTTCACTACTATCCAAGATAGAACCAAAGGATTTCAGAGAGGCAGAAAGTGATGAATTTTGGATTAAAGCAATGAAGGAAGAACTAGATCAGATTGAAACAAGTAATATTGGAATATGTTCCTACAAAATATCAAATTGCAAACATATTTACAAAACCATTACCAAGAGAAACGTTTGAGTTTTTGAGAGAACAGTTGGGAGTAAAAGTACTCCCACCCCTAAATTAATCACCTCAAGAGAGAAGGTGATGGGCGGGCTAAGATTAAGAGTCATATATTTTAGCCCCATAGGTGTCCTTTTTTGCAATTTATGTCAAAGGGGGAGAGATTTGAGTAAGGGGGAGAGCATTAAGTTAGGGTGAGAAACCTCCAAAGAGAACATTGAGATATGGGGAGAAGCCTCCATAGAGAGTATTGAGTCAGGGGGAGCAGCTTTGATTCTCAGAGATGGTTTTTACAATGATTGTGGTGTTTTGCATTAGAGGTGTTGTCATCAATGACAAAGGGGGATATTGTTGGCAATTTAAATTATTTTGTGTTGTAATTGATGTCACATGGATCACATTGAGTTTTGGTGGCAAAAGCACTTCATAAATATTCATTTATGACATTTTGGAGAGCATGGATATATAAAGGGTTTTGTGGTACAAGAGGCATATAATATTTAATTTTTAAATATTATATTAATGGTTTTATTAAAACCAATGGTAAATGTTTTATTAAAACCAATGGCAAGGGTTTTTATTAAAACCGATGAAAAGGTTTTTTAATTAGACCAATGGAAAGGGTTTTTATTAAAACCATTGGAAAGGGTTTTTAATTAAAACCAATGTGCTAAGACATATCCAAATGATGATGGATGAAAATGTTTTTTCAATAAAATCTAGGTTGCAAAATGTTTCATGGAAAAATTCAAAAGAACGAAGGAGATATCCCAATTCAAAGATAAGAGATGAATTATTAAATATTTATTTAATAATTATAAATTCTAAAGTATAATTAAATTATCCGTCGACGTGCAAAGGTTATGGTGGCAAATCAAAGTTTTTTGACATCATTCGAAGGCATTGAAAGGAATATAAATCAAATACTTTGGCTATTTCATTGCAGAGAAAGGAGAATAATTATAGCATGCGAGAGAGTCGTCGAAGGGAGGCAACGTAGAGGCAAAATGAAATATTGAATTCAAGGTAAAAGACTAAATTGGAAGCTTCCAAAATTGACGTCACATTGGACAGCATAACGCAGTTGGCAAGGCATCATCTTTGCACATGAGAGGTCTATGTTCGAATCCCACCAAGTTTAATTTTTTTTTGTGAGAGATTGATTTCGTTTTGACAGCTGAGCACAGAGATTAAAGGAAGTTTTTGTGAATAAATTCCAATGAGGGCCAATGCTCATATGGTAAGTGCTTCATAGCACAAGCAATGAGGAACAAAGTTCGACTCCCACGAAGGTGTGAAGGCACATTAATTTTTGGGCAAAACATTGACGATTTCGAAGGTGGTAAAGGCACATTGATTTTTGGCAAAGACATTAACATTTTTGAAGGTTGCAAAGGCTACGAACTTCATAAAAAGGTATTTATATATAGTGCATGGTAATAGTTGATATTGCCAAATTTGTGGTGCATTAAAATCATTTCTACCGAAATTAAGGAATCATAAGGTATTTGTTGGAAATAAATGATTGATGTGTGTGCTTAGGGAGATATAAAGTTTTGAGATATTATTTGTTATTGCTATGTGTATTTAGGGATTTATAAGGTGTTGAATTAAATAATTGAAAATTATTGTGTGTATTTGTGGAGTTATAAGGTGTGAAAACAAATAAATAAAAGCATAGGTGCTTGTTGTTTATGTCAATGAAAATAGGGAGTTATAAGGTAGTAAAGTGTTGAACATGTATATGTCCTAGTGCATGGTTTGATTATGAAATTAAACTAGGAACTTGAGACCAAGTTAATTGCTACCTTGAGTTAGATGACATGCACATGAGTTAGGGTTTGAAGTTGAAGACAAATTGCTTGATTATGTGCCTTGACTATATAGAGGAATTGGATGGATTAGAAAATCAATTTTATGGATAAAATTGATGCTTGAGTTCATAATTGCTTTAGTGGAGTTCATTGAGAGTATTTCCACTATTGAGGAGGTTTTTTCTATTGTTTTGAGGAGAGTATTGTTGGTTACTTATTGAGTACATTGAATCTATGTGAGACCATTTAGGAGATCATTTGCTAGTCACTTGTGGATACATTTGTCTTTCATTTGAGGAGATCATTGTTGGTTGTTTGAGAGCTCTTTTCTTGAGGGATTTGTGCTTGTTTCTTGAGAGCTTATTGACATTGCATGAGGAAAATATTATTGAGAACCTATGTCTATTACTTGTGGAGATTGTCCTTGGCTGGTTGAAATCCTTATTGTTATTTCTTGGAGAGGTTTTCATTAGAGAGCTCATTTACCATACATTTGAGAGTATATTGTTGAGCATTGTTGTCATCCGTTTAAGATAGTATTTTTCATACATTGTTGAGTTCATTGTGGATAATTATTGTCATCCATTGAAGAGTACATTGCCATTCATTGTTGAGTTCATCATTGAGCCTTGCCTTCGTTGATTTGTGGTTGAGATTTGAGTGCTACTTGAGTGTCATTGGTTGAGCCTTTGAGAAGGCTTTTGGGACAGAATTTTTGGAAAATTTTGAGATAGCTTTTGTGCATGATTGGTTGAGCCTTTGAGAAGGCTTTTGGGATAGAATTTCTAGACAGATTTGAGATAGCTTTTGTGCATGATTGGTTGATCCTTTGAGAATGCTTTTGGGATGGATTTGTGGATAGATCTGGGACAACATTTGAGTAGGATTGGTTGAGCATTTTGTGAATACTTTAAGGATAGATTTGGTACAAAATTTGAGCATAATTTCTTAAGCCTTTTGTGAAGGATTTGAGGACATATTTGGGCAACATATGAGTAGGATTTTTGAGCCTTATGAGAAGGCATTGAAGAATATTTGTGAGCAGTAAAATAAATATAATAGAAATAGAAAACATATCAACACTAGTTGCCTAGCTGAGTAGATCAGTGGAGTGCCTAGCTAATAATATCAGTGGATAGCCTAGCTTAGGATACAAGTGGATAGCCTAGCTGAACAGATTAGTGGATTGCCTAGTTGATCAAATCAGTGGATTGCCTAGCAAAGCAAATCAATGGATAGCCTAGCTGATCAAATCAGTGGATAGCCTAGCTAAGTAGATCAGTGGATAGCCTAATTGAGCAGATCAGTGGATAGCATAGCTGAGCATATCATTGAAGTGCCTAGCTGAGAAGATTAGTGGATATACTAGTTGAGTAGATTAGTGGATTGCCTAGTTGAGCAAATCAATGGATAGCCTAGCTGAGTAGATCAGTGGAGAGCCTAGCTGAGCAGATTAGTGGAGCCCACCTAAGCGAATCAAGATAGCCTAACTTTGATCAAATCAAAGTAATTATTTGTATTGGGATAATGATAATTATTTATTTATAAAATATTATAAGGAGATTATATTGTGGACTACCCCACATTGGGGGAACCACGTTAAATCTTGTGTCTCAATTATGTGTGGTGATTTGTGCACTTGCTTACTATTTCTATCTATGTTATTAGTGCACACTATTGTATTTGTTAATTGCAATTGAGGACACTAATTGATATTGCTTTGGAAAGAAAATAAAAATTGGGCATTATACTGTGCACCCCCCCTCTCAGTATAAGATTATGTTCTTCAATGTAGAATCCCCATGTTGGAAAGTCTCATGCTATGATCTGTGTCTAGAGGAATTTCTAGTACTTCCTCTAATCAGGTTATTCTCAATGGAATCCCCTCATGTAGAATTATCCCCTCTAATGCTCACTTAACGACATCTAGGAGGATTCTGTAATTGAGAGTTTTCTACATCGTGTTGTGCACTAGGTGGAGCTTAGGATTTGATCTTGGGTCTATGCCAAGGTCGACCACTTCGTGTTTGCACCATTGTGTATCCTATATCTATATTTAACTTTTATTAGCACACATAGAATACAATGATGATTATCTCCTTTTATAGTTTTAAAATGAGCCCTAGACTGTTTGATGTGTTTTCAATTTTTTGTATTAGTAAAGTAACTCTTATTGTGTTTTACAAAATGTTTATGAATTTATCAATTGTTTAATGACTTTCACCTATATGTTCATATCTCGACAACTTGGCTATGAACTCCAGGTTGCGTAATACCCCCAAAGTGCGGTAATGAAAGTCCACACCTAGGCAGGGAGTACAGGTCCTACCAAATCCTTATCCAATATCACCCAGTCAGTGTTATACCCTTCGAATAGAAGTACATGTAAATTTTTTGGGCTACAAATGGTTTTTGGATCTGATATTGGTCTAGAATATAGGGTACGATTGAATTGGGTTTCAATGATGGTGGAGGAAATCACATCCACCATCGTTGAAACCCTACTAGTGGTTGGATGTGACACCCAACTCACTAGAATTTACTATGAAATATGGTGTGTGTGGTTATTTTTAATTTATATAAATGAAATATGCTTAATACAACATTAACATAATCATTTCCTACATGATATGCAATAAATAATTTTTGATATTCAGAGGTATATGCACACTATGCTATGTGATGTTCAAAGAATGTAACTAGTATGAGTAATTGGCCATTGATTGGGGCTCATGCAAGCAAACTCTAATATTCATATGGCCTAGACCACTACATACTAGGGTGGGCTACACTCAGAGACCCATTGTTCCTAGCAACGACTAGTAGAAGCATCAAATGAAAACCTCAAGGACCTAATTCATTTTACTATTATTTTTATCCTTATCCTAGTTAGATTTTATTTTTTATGTTTTAAAAAAATATAGAGATAGAAAATGGAAACAAAGGGTGTCATAAGGGCCTACCTCAAGTCCTCATCTAATTCAACTTTTTACTCCTACTCTATGGTTGGTCTTTTTTCTAACCGCAGCTCTGATGCACGGCTATGACTATTGCCCGTGCCTGTCAACTACGGGCTAAATTTTTGACCATGTATGTCAATCGCAGTGAGTACCTACAACAAAAACATAGACTAGAGTAAGAAAATTATGGGTAAAAATGTGGATTTCCATCGTGATCAGCTTTTGTAACCACAAAAAAGGCTCTTTCTATCTAATCTATCTATTGCAATTCACAAAATAAGCACAAATGGAAAAACATAAGTTGACAACAAGAAATGAAACAAATATAAATAATCCCTTTATTAATTTCAATGAAGCCAAGTTACAGATTCGTCCCTCTTAGGGAAACCCATTTGATAGATCAATTACAATAGAGGTTCAAAACCCTCTCAAGGGTAGATGCAATCAAAATGCCTTTCAAGGTGACACGAACTTCTCTAGGGTGTCGATGACCCTCTTCTCCATGATTATAGGTATTTTTTGCCTTACATCCCAAAACCCTGTTAGTATTGTGTGCAATAAACAACAAGAAACATTAAAAATAAAGGATACCTCTCTTGATGAGGCTTTAAAAGGATATTTACAAAAAATATAACATGATAATCAAGAAATCAAGAAAGTGATTCAAAGCATGTACATTGATCTAAATCATGATAATCAGCCATTAGAAACATGAAAGAAACTAATATTAATCTATCTAAGCTTATAATTAACCAATTGAATATGTGAAATAATGAAAAAGATTCATTATGCCTACACTACAATAATTAAGGAAAATTGCAATTAACTCTTAATATGTTGGTCAAATATCTCTAGAATACTGAATTAAACCAACAAAATGATTAATCTAACCTAATTAAACAAACTGTAAATTAGAGAACAAGGAAATTAGAGATTACCCTATGACCGTGGGTCATTCACGTGGTGGGAATTGTTCACTATGGCTGATAGTCATTGCGGAGGATGTAGTATGTTTGCCCTCCAAATCAGAGCCAATTATTTGATTCTCATTTCCAAATTGATGGTCAAGGGTCGCATATGTGTCCTCTAACATATTTGGTGGTTGAATTGCTCATTTAATGTATGGATTGCATGGATTAGTGTTTCTTGGCTCTCCTATCCTCCTAGGACCTCCATGGCAATGTGATCTCCAATTGGGTAGCAAAAGTATTCCTATCAATGCATGTGAGTGGTTATACAATTCGACAGGGCTTTGCTACTCAATTGATTATGCTTCTCTTTCTCTTTTCCCCAATTTGGAGGGGGGTTATATAAAAATTACCAAGGGCTAGGGGTAGCTTCATGAGGAATCTAAGATCAATATTGGGTGGTTGATCTTGTTGTATGGAAGGATCTTGAACCTTCCTCACTCAAACTGCTCCAATTCATAACCAGTTGGTCGTTGCAACCGATTTTGGGTCATATGAAGTCCAATTGTCTCTGAGTGCTAATTGCAGATGATAGAAATGGTGAGCAATGCTAACCATTGGTGGTAGCAATAACTAGAACTGACTAGGTAAAGGTGCTCAAATTGAGTGGTAAAAACCACTACTATACCTTGGAATCTGTCCAAGGTCTTCCATATGGTCTTCTAACATGTCCCATATGAGTAGTCACCTTGGCATGATGCATTTTAGGTGTCTAAAGTATCAAAAAATTTCCTTCATAGCAGTTAGGTAGGTTGATAGAGAAAATAGGATATTGCTAGTGTATTTGTGGACCTCCAGCTTGTCAAGAAAAAAATTATTTTATAATTTTAATCGCATGTTTGTGGGTCCTACCTTGGAGCTAATTTTTGGCAAATGTGAGAGGGTACCAAGGGTGATGAGAGAGGAAATCATACAAAAGGATAAGGTTGATATATTTTTGCTAACACAGGCTATTGTTCTATGCATTTTTGGCTATATAGAGAAGCCATTTCTTCTTTTGTACTTTGCCATGGGATACATTTTGTGTTGGGAGTCATTCATCAACATGAATTTATCAACGATATTTATGGGGCATGACAAAATAACCATGTGCATTATGCCTTTTTTTTGGAGATACTATGGTGAGCTAGGTGGGCCAAAATTAGTTAATTACAGAATCTCTCTATGACATTGACATGGTGGAGTTATTGCAGTAGTGGAAGTATAATCCTTTGGGTTGCTTCATGGAGCTAATTAAGGCCAAGAGTTTTCATTGTTGCCCTAGGCCTAATATTGAGCAACATTGAAACAACTAGAAGGGGCATTATTTGGAATGGAACATGGAAAATATGATGTCACTCCCACCATGGTACAACTTTTATGATATGGATGTTGAGTACAACCTTGTAGTGCATAAGCATTAGATTCCTCCTCCTAGATTATTCAATCATATGAAGGAGCAACTTCCCAACTGGTCTGAAGAGAATATTACTAACTGGTGGATTATGAGGGCCCATCAAGGAATAATTGGGTTGCCATATGGCCTGGTGATGGATGAAATGTTTTTGGATATTTATGATGAATTTTACACCAGTTATTATTTTATCACTTTTGTTGGTATTGTACCTCAAAGTTTTCAAAAGTCCATTAGTGAGGAGAGTGTGACCAAAAAAGAACAATTCATGGCACAAGAGGCACCACTTGTAGAAGGGGAAGAAGGACAAGTTTTGAGGGAACCACATCATGCAAAAAGTAAGTAGGAAAAGTTATCCATTATAAATATTTCCAAGAAGTCGAGGATTGGCATAGTTTCATCAAACCTTCCTCTTGTAGTTTTGACTGAACAAGCATAAGTGCTAGAAGCTATCCCCATGGTCTGAATAGAGCCAGTGGATAAAAGCATCGAGATTATAAATCTTGAGAAGGAAATTGCAACAGAACAAAATAACCAAGAAAAAATGAATCAATGTCACAACCACCTTCATCCTCGTCGGCTCAAGTAGTGTCAAAGCTTGAAGGTATGTTTTCTCTCTTCTCACATTCTCGAGTAGTTGGTTATTATCATTTCCCACCCTTTATATTCTACTTATTTTTCACCTCCATTTGGTATACCTTCCACCTCAATTTCATTACCTATCTCTCAGCCACTAATCACCAATGTTCCCTCTTCTTCTATTCCCATTTCTTTTGCTTCCCTTTCTTTCAGTTCTTTCACATCCACGCCAAAACCATTTTTTCTTCATGTATATTTCATTCGAGTAACCTCCACTATGGTTGTAAGCACACAATATCCTCATCAAGTAAGTGTGACCATATCTAAACCTCTTTATTTTGTACCCACCACCATCTCCATTGCATAGACCATTCCCACTATACTAGTTTCCACTTCCCTTGAGTGATTCCACAACCAACTTGTTTTCCTTTTATCCAATTTTTGGAGCCATAGGTGTTGCCCAAATTAGATATGGATGTTGAAATTAACCAAACCATTGTAACAAAGATCATCCAAACTTACCTGAGTTTGTCATAGTGTTTGAAGAGCCACAAAATAAAGGAGGCTCAAGTGCCAACAAAGTCATTAAAGAAATTTTATTTTAACCCTAACACTATGGAGACCCACATGATGAAAATGTTCCCCTAGGTCCAAAAGCCTCAAGGAGAGATGGCTCCAAGCGACTACACTTATGAGATCATAATCGATGACCTTACAAAGATCAACACTACAAAGAAAATGGAAAACATCCAAGAATATACGAGCTCCCTATACCTGTATGGTGAGCACTATAAGAAGTATTTTTTTGAGGCTGAGGCTAAGATCGTCGAGTTGGAGGAGACTTTGTCCAAAAATTGAGAACATTTTCAATCTATAAAATTAGAGGTAACTCTTTGGTAGAAGAAGGTAAAATATTTGGAGAAGATAATTTAAAAGCACCAGGAGGCCAAGGAAGGAGCAAAATAGTAGGTTGAGGCCTTGAAATGCTAACTCCATAGTTTTTAGGATCAATTGGTTGTAAAAACAACACAAGCGATTATTTTGACCAAGAAAAAGGTCAAATAGGCATGCATCCAGTTGATCATTGACTGTAAAACCATGGCGATGAAGGTGACACAAGTCATCATGTACCTTTAGGAGATATATATAGTCATCTCGTATGGTTTACATGTGGTGGAGTATGGCGAAGAGCACCTAGATTCCATCCTAGTAAAGGCAACACAAATATAGGCACTATCTAGATTAGATATTAGATTCTATCCCATGAGCAACATAGCCTGAGCTTGGAAAAATTCTAAAGTTATACTATGCCAATATTTTTCTAAGCTAGATTATGTTAAGGAGGCTTGCAAGATATTTGGTGTGTTTGAGCAGGAGAAAACGAGTTTCAACACTCTATTTTAATGTAGTGGTCGATCATGGTTTTCCTAGTTTCATTGATGATAAGGGGAACATCCTATCAAAGGACAACCTAGAAGCAGTATGGGAAAATTTGTTTTATGATACCTCAAAAATCGATGATTGGGATAAGCCTATCACTAAAGACGATGTACTACCCCTGATAAGGAAACTTACACACATTGAATCTAGCTTGCTGGAACTCAACCAATAGGTGAATTACATTGATATGGAGCCAATGGAGACTTTCAGGTACCTTGTGGATTCACTTAACATTTAGGATCTCATCAGTGAATATGCTTGGTTCAAGGCAAATGCAGTGTTCAAGGCTACAGTCATGCATCTTGCAAAATAGGAAGAGGTTGCAATAAATGAGGTAGAGGAGTATATTGTCAAAGCAAGTAATAAGTAGCTTAATGCACCAAGTGCAACAGACACCTAAGCGCAATGTATAAATATATGGGTTCGATTGCATCCATACAATTTGGATACCCTGAGAGCTGCTAGAAATATCGGTAGTTTTATCATTTTGCCACATTGAATTTTGTTTGAACTTTGATTGTAAAATTTTGATAAAATGACTAAGGGAAGATGCCATCGTTTTTTCCATATTTTTTATTGTTTTTCTCAATTTCATATAATATTGTTGTAAAATAAAATGAAAGTCATGAGCATAATGTAATGGAGGAATGTATTGAAGAATTTTTTAAGGGGTAAAAGCATCAACAAAAAATTAATTTAAAAGGGAAGTGCCTAAAAAAGGAGCAAATTAGTTTCACCCCTAGTGAAGGGTGAAAGTATTTTTTCCCCTTTTAGAGGTGAAGCACAAAAAAAGGATTATTTCCTCCGAAACAAAGCAAAGGCGATGAAAATGTACTTGGTTTTGAATTGGTGATGGAATTATAAGGAAAAATGACAAATTTTAGTATTTTCACCCCAGGCTTTTCTTCTAAAGGGATTTGACCCTAGAAAGAGGTGAAAGTCATAATTTGATTCAAGAGAGAAAGTAAAAGGAGGAATAGATTAGTTTCACCCCGATTGAGGGATGAAAATCACTTTCACCCCTCTTGGAGGTGAAACGTAATGAAAATTAGTGACTTCACCCCAACAAGAGCAAAGGGGAAAAAGTCATAAGTTTTAAAAGCAAAGGAGAAAAAGTCATAAATTTTTAAAAATGGGAGAAAAGTGTAAAAGGATGAAGCGAAATGCTTTCACCCTAAGTGAGGGGTGAAACTCATTGTTGCCTCTCTTTGGGGTAAAAAGGCCATATTAAAATGTTATCAAAGCAAATGATAAGTAATGACATGGGGCCCTCTTTTAAATACATTTGGTATTTTCACCCATGATGGTGTGAAAATAAAAAGAAGCACTTGGTGTGAAGCTTAAGGTGTAGTCAAAGTCAAGGCACCCCTATCGAGAGGCACCATGCAGTTTCGCCTCTCTAAGAGGTGAATGAAGATTTTTAAATGAACTTCGGGTGAAATAAGGTTGCAATGCATTCCCATATTGAAGCAAAGTAGTCAAAGTCAATGTCACCTCTTAGAGGGGGCGAGAATCCCTGTCACCTTCCTTTGGAGCAAAATCAGTTAAGTTTACTACTTTTCAAATTGTAATCGTATTTATGCCCTTTTCGATAATGAAATTAAAATGCAGGTGAATTTAAAATAAATACGAAGGTATTTTCTACCAGGAATAAGAAGATGATAAGAGGAAGAAGCATTTGGAGGTAAAATCACCAAGACATAAATAAGAAATAGAACAAGTTTCTTTTATCAATCATTAATTCTTCGAGAAGGCTTTTTGCCCTATTTTTGAATGAAATCAATTCCTTTTAATTTATTCTCTTAGGATTTTATTCCCAAGGCACTATTTTTGTATATTCTCTTGGGAAGATTCAAGGAATGACAAAATTTAATTCTTGAAGAAATGCAAGCGTGTTTCCAAAACTTTTGCTTTGAATTTGCAAGATTAGATGCTATTTTTGTTCATTTCCAATTCATCACCCACTAGCCTTGATTATTTTCAAGATAAAAATTAATACTCGATGGAATTTATTGGGAAAGGTGGATTTCCCAAGAACAAGGGTAACACAGGTTCAACAACCACGATCCCGATCTTCAGGCAACTTCACTGCATCCCAATGCATCAATGCTCATGGTTGTTTTCCATAATTTAATAATATCAATTTCCTATGTGATTTTCCCACCAAAGGAGGATAATTGTTTCCATGAAGGATATTTTGACTGGCACATCATTGATGCCAAGGAGGAAATTATTCACGCTAGTTTTTGATCTACCAAATTTTTTTTGTATGTACATTAAATGAAAGAGGTGCAACTCTCTATAAATACTAATAATTTGTCATGTACAAAGAAGGATGGACACTCTGCAAAAAAAATATTCAGCATCAATAGAAATACTTCAACTTCTGGTTCTTTGAATGATGTTGTATTATATGATTTCTTGTATGGCATTTATGAATACGGTTATCCCCGTTATTTGCTACATTTAAATTCTACCTTTTAATTTAATATTTAATGGTGAGGGAGTGAATACTAAGGTGCTATTTGGAAGTTGTATTTGCAAAATTGTAAGTAGTTCCTCCACTTTAATTTCAATTATATGCTAATCATTGCCTAATTTGAATTTTGGTTGTTATTCTATTACCATCCTACACTTCTGGATTATAGCCATATTTGTCCATTTCTTTCTCGTTACCCTAAGCTTTAAATCAGAGTATATTAGAAAGGGAGCTAGTCCTCTCTAGATATTGGCCTAGAGTACATTTATTTTCTCTGGCATTTCAATGTTGCATGGGTCTAGGGCTCATAAAATATAAGTTTTGTACTAGGCAAATTTATGACCAACAAGATCACAATCTTCTAGTTTTTGAGATAGTCTTGAACCATCCGTTATTTTTAAGGCCTTTTAGATTTGAGGCCATGTGGTTACAACATCTAGAGTTAAAATCTAGGATTAGACAATGGTGGGCGAAGAGTTTCTCAGGACACCGTATTGCTCAAATTACCTCCAAGTTATGGTTTATTAAGACCAACCTCGAGGAGTGGAACAATAAAATATTTGACAATATTTTGTTAAGGAAAAAATAATTGCATGAACTCATCAAAGAATTTGAAGCTACTTATGCATCCTCATAGGTAGCAGAGGATCTGAGGTCTAGAGAAAAATGTATTCTATTTGATTTACATAATGTACTATCAAAGGAAGTGATAATGTGGTAACAAAAATCTAGGTCCCTATGGCTCCAATAAGGAGACTAGAAGCATTAATAATATTAGAGAGATTTAGAAAGCTAATGGTGAATTATCCAAAGATATAGATGATATTAAAGCAAGTCGTATTGATATTTTTAAAGAGTTGCTCTACTCTCCTGTTCAAAGGAACCTACCTGCCGAATATTGACTATTACGTGTTATTCTAGAGATAGTTTTTTAGGATATGAACAAGGTCTTTTGTAATCCCTTCAATGATGATGAAATTAGTAAGGCCATTTTTTTGATTGGTGGGTTGAAAGCCTCAAGGCCTGACGGATTTCCATCTATCTTATTTTAGAGTTTCTAGCATATCCTGGGATATGAAATTTGTAATGCAATCAAAGATGTTTAGAGGTCAAGCTTCATCCCTGATGATGTGAACTCCACCTTCCTAGTTATAATCCCTATATCTCTAAACTCTAAGAGATTCATGGATTATAGACCAATCAGCCTATGAAATATAATTTTTAAAACCCTAACTAATTCTATGGCTAATAGATTGAAATATTTTCTTCCTTCAGTTATTGACTCCTCAAAGTGGATTTTTTCCTAAGAGGTAAATTATGGATGGCATAATACCAGTGTATGAAATCATTCACTCAGCTAACAAAGTGGAAGGCCTGTGAATCTCCTCAAATTGGACAGGAACAAGGCATATGATAGGGTGGATTGGTATTTATTATTCAGAGTTCTTGAAAAATTTGACTTCATGCAGAACTGGCTAATTCTAGTAAAATATTGTATCTCTTAAATAAGGGTTTCTATTATTATTAATGGCTCCTCGATTGGTTAATTTTATAGTTACAAGGGGCTTCACCAATAATATCCCTTATCACTTTATCTCTTTATCTTGTTAGCTAAATATTTGGGTAGGGCTATTCAATCTAATCCAGTTATTGAAATCTTGAGGTCAAACTACTCAATTAATCCTATTTCTCATCATAAATTTCTAGATGATATTGTACTCTCTTTTTTGACTTTGATTCCTCAAGATAAAATAATAAAATTCATTTTAGAGGATTTTGAGAAAGTTGTTGGTTAGAGAGTGATTTTTTGAAAAAATATGTTTTTCTTCTTTAAAACCCTGGTAGACCGATAGAGAAATATTATAAAAGTTCTAGGTTGTAGCACCGGTTCCATACCACTGGTGTATCTTGGAATTTCATTGTCTAAAGGGGCCTCAAAGCCACCTCTATGGGATTTAGTAGTTGAAAGAGTTCAAAAGAAGCTCGTTGACTGGAAAGGCACTCTTTTAAGACAATTGGGAAAGTTATGTTAGTCAAAGCTAGTTTGCAATATATTTTAGTGTTTTTTTTCTCTCTTTAGGAATTCAAGGAATTTTTTAGAAAAAATTGAACAGATCCAACATTTATTCCTCTGGTTCAAGGTAAAGGACAAGAAGAAATTTTATTTGGTGGCTTGGGATCAAGTCTAAAGTAGAAAAGAGGAAGGAAAAGTATGGTTGAGGAAGCTAAAAAAATTAAACATGGCTCTAATTGCTAAACAATCTTGGACTATTGAGTGAATATTTTTCCCTATAAAAAAATAGTCACCACAATCAGAGTATTAAATGAAAATTTCCTCTTGCAAAGAAATTAAATACAAACACTGATTTATCCAAGGTTCTAATAGATAAACATTCCACATACATACATGTATTTGATGATTATTAAAACAAAATATATGCCAGAATAGTCTCACAGAATGCAAGTGACAGTTAACAAGAGACCTTTATGATTCAATTTATACAATTCTTAGTGATAATGACTCTTTAATCCTTGAAGTGCATGTGAAATTTGCTTGTGTGAAAGTGGTTCCTTTTAATGCTCTTGATATATATGATTTACCCTGAAACCCAATTAGTCAATCTCTTTTATTTTCAAATTAAAGGTGTAAAATGCAAAAGTGTGTGGAATAGTCCACTTCATTTTAGATTTTGTACCTTTAATGTGAGATTCATTTTTATAGTCAGTAGATTCATTTTATCTTCATAATGAGCATTCTACTAAAGCTAAATTAGAATTTGACATTAGTACTTGTTAGCAAGTTAGCATGTTAGTGTTCATGTGCTTTATCTACCATTAATATAAATTTAGCATTATTACGCTCCCTCCTAATATTAATTTTATCTAAAAATTAGACTTAGTGCAATTTGAAGGTGCAAAAATTCTGGATGAGGACTAGAATGGAAACAAATGAACAAAAAAATAAAATAAAATTCTGGAAAATGGACCAAAATAAAAGATTAAAATTAAATGCAGAAATTCTAGAACTGACCAGAATAAAAATGATATTAAGTACAAAATTTTTGGAAATATCCAGAATGGAAAGAAAACTATGTGTAGATATTTTGGAAATGACTAGAATGTAAAAGAAACTAAAATAGAAATTCTAGAAATGACCAGAATCAGAGAAAATAATGAGCAAAAATTAAAACAAATTAAACTAGTTGCAGAAAATAAATCAATAGAAAACATCTACAAAACTGCTGGAAAAATGACATTAGATTTTGGTATCACAATCCCCTCCCTACAAAACCCCAAGCTATGAGATGAATCTAGAGGTAACTTGATCTAAAGGACCTACAAAAAACACAATTAAGTTAGACCAAGTGTGAGACTCAAAGGAAAAAAAATATTTGCATTTTATTCTAATATTCACCTAGTATAACCCTTAACGAAATTAATACATAGATACAAATCGAAATGAAATGCATTAAATATAAACAATAAATTCAATAGCCTTAGATGCAATCTCCTTTTGGTTTTGCTCACAAGGTTTGTATTTGCCAAAACGAATTTATTTGATTCTTCAAAGTGATCTTGTTTACAAAAAAATTCCAACATTTTGTACAATGACCTCCTTAAATATTTAAGGTTTCCATACCTTCATTCATTTCACCTTCCCTGTTCTTCATTTGATGTTAAAAAAAAATAATAATAATAAAAAAAATTGAATTTCTTTGTTTCACCTTCCCTTATAACCCCTTAACATCATAGAAATAATAATAATTATAAAACAAAATGAAACTTTAAAAATAGTTTTCTTATAAACCCCCTTTTGTATTATAAAATTCCCAAACCTTAAATATCCAATATTTAACCTCCTTATATCTCCCTTGTTCTTCTATAACTTACATGGCCCTTTATTATAATATAATAAAAAAATATTTTTTATTTCTTTTTATTATTGAATCTTATAACCTACGGGCTCCATGTGATAATCTAAAAAATAAAAAAATAAATAAATAAATAAAAATAAAAATAAAAAATAAAAAATTATGAGAGACATTTTTACCATATGATGGTAATGGCCCTTTTATAACACAATAAAATTAAAAGGCCCATGGACCATTACCTTTGCATACCCCACAAACAACGATCCTCTACATCGATGCATAGCGCTGCCCACATTCGGCCTGCCACAGTACACAGTGCTGCCCGCGACACTTCATACTCCTCTGCGACAAAATTTTCTTTTTGCACCCAGCGAAAAGAGGAGACTCATCGAACCAAACCTGTCACCCCTCTCTCAACTGAATTCTAAATATGAAGAGCACTCGATGTGTATATTTTTTTAGGGTTTTCATGGTGTTTGTGGACTTTTGCTATCCTGCTTGCACATCTATAACCATTGCTTGCTGTAAACTGTGCAATCTTATCTCTCCGTCGATGCTATTAGAACTCCTATATTATTTTCATTGGCAATTTTCTTTTCATACAGGTGAGGAAGGTTATGCTTCCTAAGTATGTTTTAAATCTAATTTCACCCCTTATGACTCACGGGGTACCTCCATTAGGTCAAACCATGCCATCGTGTGATGCGTTGTGGCTTCTATTGTTTGCTATAAAATATAATTGACCCACCATATTGGCCATGTCTTCGTTGACTCTATCGGTCCCACTACACGTTCCTTAACACCTACCGTTCAATGTCATCCATTCATCCTGTGCAATCACTGTGATTGTCACAAATCAAAAGCGTTTGCTACTGAAGTTAATGAAACTCCACCAAGTTGTCTGACTACTGTGTCCAATCAAAATATATTAGTTCTATGTTGCTTCGTCCACATCATGATTTCCACTAAACACTCCATACGTGCTTATTGTAATTGTGGTGGGTTCATTTCACTCATCTATCATCATCGATTACCGTAATCCACATCCCCGATCGCCAAGCTATGTACAACTAACATCTACATTGCTCATCTATCAAAAGTCTTTTTCTGCACATCTGCACCACGTCCTGGCACTCTATCCTCAATGAACCATTGCTTGCTTGAAATATCACCTGGGAATCTTCCGCATCCACCTGGATCTGACACTCAACGTCATATGCCATGTATTAACATATTTCGCTATCATTTTTTGCTCTCCAACTACCTTGCATTGTCTTGTCATGATATGGTGCTCAACCTAGTTGTCTGCAATGTGATATCAAAATCCACCAGTTTTTGTCGTCCACTCTCAAACTGCAACATCGAAGCACCACTTTACACCACTTTTGTTTGACATCTCAATGTTCGATAATTTCCACATAGCCAAAAGCTAGGATTTGGCCATCCAAAACCACCTCTCTAGTTGACATCGATTGATCCATCATGTTGTGATGTTGAAATTCTTGAATCCACCTCATCGCGTACCCATCAACGCTGGCGATTTGTTATTCCTCACAGATGTGTCCACCTCATCGGGCTGCACAATCCACGTTTCACCTTTAGGTTCGTAGAAGTCTATATGGTGATGTCATCCTAAGCTTCATTCCATCTGACGCCCCTTGGTTAGATGCTAACGTTTGTATCCGCTAATTCATGTGCTTTGACCTCCAATCGGTCTACACCACGTCATTGCCGCCTAATTTAAGGTTTGCTTGGACACATTAGAAAACACAATCATAAGAAAACAATGATAATTAACTAAACTTATATAAAATAAAGGCCCTAAAGCCTTAATAATACTTGACAATGTTCTTAAGAAAAGCCTTTTAAGGGCTTCCTCGCAATTATATATATATATATATATATATATATATATATATATTGCTTCTTATTATTTGTTTTTTTATTATTTATTTAAATTATATATAATGATATATATAATTATTTATTTTATTTATTTTTTAATTATTTTTTTACCCGGTTTTCAAAACGTGAATCATTATTTTTAAAAGTTTTAATCCTTGATATTTGAATTGCTAATAAAATTTTTAAAATTAATTTTATACTCCCAACCATCAAATCAACACAACACCTTAAAACAACACCTTAAAACAAAACCATGAAGGAATAACAAAACACCTCCAAACCTATCAACACTTCAAAAGATGAAGAAGAGGACACCCACCAATGTGGACCTTGAAAACTACATGGAGCAATCTGAGGGTAAATACCTTATCAAGAAATGTGATTCAAAGAATCCAATATCCTCCCTCTAAGGACACCAGGACATCCCAAAAACCAAAAATTAAAGGTGGGTCCCCAAGCTTTGGGGCTAGTTGTGGAGCAACCACAACAAATGGTTACTCTTCTAGGAAATACTCCTAAGCAATTCGGTAAGAATCCAACTCGAAAAAAGAAATAAATAAGATCAGTGAGACACAATAATTTAGGGACGTCCCAAGAAGGTGGGGGTAGAAAAACTCAAAATGAAAACAACTAATCCATCTGCCTTTGCTCAATGTATACAAAAGTGATTAATTCCTATATTTCTAAAAATCATCTAGATTCTATAATCTTATTCTACATTAGGCTATGAAATACAACTTATGTAATGAAAACTTTTACAAACAGAGCCCCACTACTAGTAAGGCGTGTCTATCTAACTCACCCATGTTTTTGCTTAATGCTTAACAAAAATCCCTCTCTCCAAGTTATATATAGATAGAGCCCTACTGTTAGTTAGGTGTCTATAGCCTCGGTAGAGTTTATCTAGATCTGGTGACTGATTTGATCAAGATTTTTAGTGCTCATTATCTCTCTCTTTTTTTCTCTTTTTTTTAATGTACCAAGCTTTGTCCAGCCAGGGCCCCACTTCCAGTCAGGTGTCTATAGCCTCGATGGAGTTTTCCTAAACTAGATGATAGATTTCAAGAAATCGTTGCTTAGCTTGTACTAATAGAACTTTTGCAAAGCCTCAAGTCTCACTATGGTTAGAAAGTCCATAAGTAGAGTGTGTTAGATTTTTGCCTAAGGTCGCAAATAAAGACAACGTTCTCCTTCTTAATTCTAGAAACACCATTTAATATGTGTGAATCCCATGTCGAGCTTTGGCTAATCTTTCATTATTCCACTTTCCACCATTTTAGTCCCAAAATCTGAGCATGGTCACCAAATAACTCATCCCCCATTTCTTGGGTTCACTAGTATTTCAGATCAAGTACTCCAACCTACTAAGCCAAGAAAAACCAAATTGGGCTAGAGTCTTGGTAGAGCTTATATAGCTTTGATTTGATCAAGCTCTTCTATGATCTTTTTTATTTTTTGGTTCATCGGTATTCAGATCAAGTACTCTAACTTACTAAGCAAAGATACACAAAAACAAAGGCCAGATACCAAATGTTTACAACTTTGAACCATTTCCCCCAAAATGAAATAAACACAAAAATCCAAAATGTATATACATATGATACAACACTATACACCTTTCAAGCCTTGAAATAGTGATTTAGATGTAGCCTATTAATGGGTAAAGACAAATATTTCCCATCAAATGTTTTTAGTCTAAAAGTATTCTTACCTAATATTTTAGAAACTAGGTATGGACCCAGCCACAAACAATCGAATTTTACATCATCTCCTTTCTTTTCATACCCTTTATCCCACAATACTACTAGATCTGCAATTTTAAATATTTTTATTTTAGACTTCTTATCAAACCATATTTTCACTATATCTTGATGTTTGTTGAAATGAAGCATAACTTCATATCTCTTCTCATCAAGATGCATTAACTGTGTCAATCTACTTTCAAGTTTATCATTGGTTCCAATGTATTCCTTCATGAAATGCAGTGTTTGTAACCTTAAAATTATGGGAAAAATAAGATCTTACCTATAAACTAAGCGATACAGAGATGTTCCTATTGATTATTTTGCTCTGATCCTATCAGCCCAAAGGGTGAATTTTAGCTTGCTATGCCAATCCCTAGGATATTTTTAAGTAATTTTTTTATTATACAACAAATTTTTATTAGAGGATTCTGTTAAACCGTTACCTCGTGGGTAATAATTTGAGGAGAATTTCAAGGTTACCATGTTATTATATGCCCAAGTTGCAAATTGTAGAGAAGAAAAAGTAGAGTCATTATCACTTATAATTGATTTGGGTATTCTGAAACAAGTCACAATATTATCCTCTAAAAATTTAATAACAACATTTGTGGTAGTATGCTTAGTGGTAATGGCTTCAATCCATCTTATGTAGTAATCCATGGAAGGAGATATTTATGAGAATCCGATGAGTTGGGATTAATAACCCCCACAAAATAGATTTTGTATTATGCAAAATGTCTTTCCTCTACCATAGATTGTAATGGCATTGTTGCATTTATCTCTCTATTGGCTTCCCCTTGATAAGTGTGGCATGCTCTCACATGAGCATGTTCCTCTTTGAATAGATGAGGCCAATAGTATATGACCCTAATAATCTGATGTGTCGTTGCATTGGCTGATCCATGTCCATTTCCATACTTACCATGGAAATCCTTAAGTACTTGGGTCGCCACTTCTTCATTAACACAATGAAGGTAAATCCCTTCATGGTTCCTCCTATACAAAACACAAAAATTAATTAGAAAATTTTCATATTTCAAATGCAAAGCTCTACTTTGAGTGGAATTGATATGCAATGGGCACTTACCATTCAACAAGAAATATACAATATCAACATAACACTCATATTTGGTTATGTCATCTATCTCATAATGTTGGCATGATATCAACGGATCAATTTATGTGATTGACTTGACCAAACCTTGTCTACTATATTCATGGGTTGGATTTCTAGATCAAATTCTTGGAGGGTCGAAATCCATTTCCCCATATTTCACCTAGTTCATTTTACAAAAACATAGACTTAACAACAGTGTTAGGGACTACGGTAATGACTCTACTATGAACTATGTAATGTCTGAATTTCTTGATGGTCTTGAAAAATGCATACATTTTTTTATCTAAGATGGGATATCTTAATTTTGCATCCTTCAAAGAACTACTCAAGAAATCTATGGGACCTTCAATGTTACCTTCGCTCTTTTGAGCTATAACGCTCACAAAGGAATGATCTGAAGCAAATGTATATACATAAAAAGACTTTGAATAATCCAAACTAATTAAAATAGGGGACCTAGAGATAGCATCCTTGATGCTCTTGAAAGCGTCTTTATTTATATTTTTTCATTTGATCTGAACATCCTTTTTTAACATGTCATTCAAGGGCATGGCAAGCTCTGTAAATCTTGAAATGAGCTTCCTCACAAAATTGATTTTACCAAAGAAGGGTCTTAACTCTTTTTTTCTATTGGGTAGAGTGATGGCTAGTATAGCGGCTATTCTTTCCAGTTCAATAGAAATCCCTTCCTTTGAAATAACATGTCCCAATAGCTTACCTTTCGTTACCCCAAAAATGCATTTTTTGGATTGAGAGAAATTTTGTGTTCCCTACATATTTGAAGCATCCTCAAATCCCTAACATGATTTTCTCTTTTCTTAGAAAAACAAGAATGTCATCTATGTAAACAATCATACACTTACCAATGATCCCTTTGAATACAAAATCCATAGCTCATTGGAAGATCGCATCCGCATTCAATAATTTGAATGATATTCTTCTATATGCGAATGTACCCCATTTCATTGTGAAGGTTGTCTTCATTATGTCATTTGGATGAATAAGAATTTAATTATATCATGAATAAAAATCCAAGAAAGACATCATTTCTGACACATTAACCTTTTGAAGAATATTGTCAATAGTAGGCAATGGGTAATTATCTTTTTGAGAAGCCTTGTTCAAGTTCCTCAAATCAATACACAACCTTATATATCCATTTTTCTTTCTAATCGGGACAAGATTGGAAACCCAAGTAGAATGTCTAACGGGAAAGATGATTTTTGCTTCCAAAAGCCTCTTCACCTCTTTCTCTATTAGGGGCTCTAATAATGGGTTGATAGGTCTTTATCTCCATCTGAAAGGCTTAAAGTTTTATTTTAATGGAATTGTATGCATTATCATACTTTGATCATAGGTTAGAGTTACTATTCTATGGTAACTTGATTATTACCTCATTTGGTTACTAGGGTAGATTAGTTTACTTTAAGTTAGTATTTTATCGATATTTCTTGTTGGTAGACATTCTTATTAGGTATATTTTTGGGCATATTTATTCGCTAGCACTATTTCCTAGTTTGCTAAGTTTACTGTCAAGGATATTATTCTCCTAAATATCATTGCCATCATATATTTGTATATATTCTACTTTTATCAATGGAAAATGAATCACTTACCTTTCTTCAATATGGTATCAGAGTAGGAAATTCACTCCCATCATGAGCTATGGTTATGGGACGTGTGATATGAAGGACCTTACTGAGAGCCAACATTTCTTGAGGTCTAGCACATCTTTCAAGACCTAACCAAGATAGTTTTGCTACAAATTTCACTCCATATGACAAGACCTAGGGTACTGGCAACATTGATGGCATGGTGGACCAGCTGGCACTGACTAACAGAATAACAACTACGTGGAAACCAGAGGACACTGGATTGGACATGGATACCTGGACAAAAATTCATACACATGGGGTGACAAAAATTTAGTGTAACATGGTCTGGAGGACATAGATTTGGAGGATATAATCTTGGAGTAGACTAGCCACCAGGATGGACTAGCCACAGATCGGGACTGGACGAATCCCTAGACATACCTACAACTGGATGCATGATAACTATGTAAGTAGGCACTGAACCCTATGACTAGATGCTACATCGGCACTGAGCCAATATGGTTGATTGGTCCCTATATTGAAGGTTGACACAGACTACACAAAAGGACAATGCGATAATTGAGGTAATCTGAGCAACTAGGACTCCTCGAATGAGTGTTGTTAACAACCTATAGGATAAAAACCTACCTAGGGCTAGACAAGATGCTAGAGCTAATGTAGATGATAGTACATGGTTGGGTGATCGACCTATGGTGATAGCATTAATAACTTTGACATAGGTAAATTGACGCGGCATGTGGGAAATTTGCACGTGGATGGATACAATAATTTGTATGGGTAATAAGACATATTCTAACACCTAAGCGATACTCTTTTGTGGAGGGAGATAAAATTATGCTAGGGAGGATTGACCATCGTATGGTGGTCATTAACTTTAGTGAGTGTTTTTCTTTTTTAGCACCCCTGAAGTCATCTGTCCTCCACATGTGGGATATTTCATCCCAGTGGACTTCACATTTTGTAGGCTTTATGCATAGTTTTCCTTATCCACAACATGGATTTTTTGGATCTGTATGGTACCAATTTATGACATAGTAGTCACTTATCCGATGAATGTTTTTTCAAGGATATACCCCTGCACAGATTCCTCCCCACTCATTGCCAAACTATTGGTTCTCGTATCAGTTCAATAAATCTATTGCATACATAGGGTCAATTCCAGTTTTGATGCAGAGTCATAGCAAGGATGAATCAGTGCAATAGTGACAAGATCACACAGTGGAAATGTGGATGTACACATTGCAAGAGGAGATTTAAGATGGGTGGTGATCACTGTGTTTATCCAAAACCTACAGAGATATGCTTGTTGCTATCTTGGCATTTCTAAATCTCAGACATGATGAAATAATCTAGCATTTTCAATATAAAAAAATCCACCATGGAAGGATGAGATGCACTGCCACCCTAAGAAGAAGCACCGTAATTTGAAAATCACAAACAGATTGAAGTTGCTAGATAGATTATGATCAGAAAAAAATTTGCATTATTTGTTTGATCTGACAATGACAACATGATTTGATTTCTCCAATTTTTATTTGAGATCACCTGTCTAGTAGACGTCGATCGATACTTTTGTAGATGCCTCTATAGCACAGTAGAACGTGCACTGTCTAGTTTCAAAACCAAATGTCTAGATCAATTCAATGCAAGCAATCTAGCAAAAATTGTAGTCGTTGCTAAGTCCACCATGATGACCTACACTATAATCTGAGAAAAAAATTTAGAACTAGTAACATGATATTCGATCTAGAATGAGTAATCATCAATCTAGGGAGATGTTAGATTGATTATTATCTTGCAGGTTGTATGGTGGTCAATTTTCCTTGATAGATATCGTAGCACACAACCATTGATTTGAAGAATTGATAAATTGCAAACAAGACCGATGTAGTGAATTGCTATCGTATCATTGTTTTAGGTGTTCAACTTGAGGTGGAAAATATTAGCCTCTATATTATTTGTCACTAGGGAGATGTTCAATCTTGTAGAAGGAGATGCCAAAACCAAACACAAAGTAGGCAGTTCAAATATCCTGTACAGAGGAGACAAGGTGACGATCTAAAGGTGAAACTTGACCAGATGATGCTAAGGCAAAGGAATAAACTTCACCGAGAAAGAAGACCAATGTGAGGTGGTGTCAAAGGAGGCACCATCATCCAGTGAAGGAAACTCGGGCGTGACTCCCCTTCAAAAAAAGGGGATCTTTCCCTTTATCCCCATTTGGTCCAATAGCTGGAAAAGTTGGTTGCTACCCCCGTAAGGCATTGAACTGCGATAGGTCACAGGTTAGAACCTACCAGCCCAAGCATTGTTATCACTCACTTTGAGTGAAGGAGACCAATTGTAAAAGCCTTCAAGGCTTCATAGTTACATTTTATTTTGCACTAAATGGGACCACATTTGACAATTGCCTATGAGGACAACTTTGTAAAACAATAAGCCCAATAGGTTTTATTGTTACATTTTTTATGCTTTAAGGGGGATATCATTTTCCTAAAAAGGGAGGACGAATTACAAAGGGTGCATTTTCGTCAAATACAGACACCTTAGTAAAAATTCTTGTAATTTTTTCTTAAAGAACATTTTGCGAAAATAGGGGAACAAGTTGTAAAGGTGCATTTTTGGCATCGACCGACACCTTAGTCCATTATTTTGTAAAATTTCATTGTAAAAGGTGCATTTTCGATAGTGACCAACACCTTAAAATGGGAATATCAAAGAAAATCAAGCCCCAAAACAAACTGATAATGTTGACAAATTAGTTAAAAATCCTTATTTTCCACCAGAGATGGATGGGATAGATTTTTATGAGGAGGGCACATTTCTCACACTAAACAATGGTTTAGTAGCCCTCCTTGATGATTTTGAGTCTTGTAAATACCTTCAGACAAATGGTGCTCGACTCACTATTAGCGTTATAAGGGGTATATACCTATTATTTTTTGCACTTTATCATTCCCAACGTAAAGTGAAATTGAAAATAAAGGAGGAAATTAAGGTCAAAACCCTAATGGTCAATGCTTGTAGTGACACAAGTGACCTTCAGCCCATGGTGGCAAATGCTTGTTGTGACACATGTGACCTTGAGCCCATGATGGCCAATGCTTGTTGTGATACATGTGACCTCCTACCTTCAATGGTAGATATCAGTTGTAGCACAGGTGATATCATCTTAGTAGTAAATTTTTCTTGTGACACCGATGACTTAAAAACTGAACCTCCTCAAAAAGAGCTCCATAATCTCATCAATAGTAACAAATGCAATATCGTTAAAAGTATTGATGAAGATGATAAAATTAGGTGTTTTGAAAAACATACCAAAGGATTTGGATCCAAACTAATGAAGAAAATGGGATTCAATGGTGAAAGATTAGATAAAAAGGAACAAGGCATTAAAACTCCTATAATGCTAAATGTCAGGGCAAAGAATGAAGGCCTTGGCTATACTGGACATGCAAGTACCAATAATAACATGTTTGTAAAATCTAAATATCCTATAACTCCTAAAAATCATTGTTGTAGTTATTGTGGAAAGACATGACATGTTGCAGCTAGGTGTTGGAAATTACATCCTTGTGATTTATGTGGAAGTATGAATCACTCTTCTTCTAGTTGTTGGTACAAAGTGAAAATGGCCAACAAGGTTCATATATATTGTGGGTGGATAGATCTCACATAATGGACCATGATGAAAGAAATGTTGTATGGCTTATATCAAAAAGGTAAAACCTATGGTAAACCCTAAGGTAAATCTAGTGACAAAACGAGTGGTAGTCCCAGAGAAAATGACCCCGAGATAGACCTAAATATAGACCTAGAGATAAAGATCTAGAGGAAGATATACAGGCAGATCCAGAGGCACTAATCTAGAGGTATATTCATAGGCATATCCTGAGATAGACCCAAATGTACACATCTAGAGATATGCTCAGAGCCATATCTAGATCCATAGATAAAGAAAAAGCCAACATTATTTCTTGTCGATAATATTATTATTTGGGATATTTTTGGGCATATTTATTTGTTAGCGCTATTTCCTAGTTTTTCTAATTTTTTCATCAAGGATATTATTCTCCTAAATATCCTTGCCTTCATATATTTGTATATATTCTACTTTTATCAATGGAAAATGAATCTCTTACCTTTCACCAATAGTTTTCAAATCCTTATAACTCCATGCTTTGCAATCCACATATTCCTTTAATGCATGAGTGATAAAATCCTTATCTTGTATTGTACATGACTTGGCATTGAATACCTCTCATGGATTCCTTGCACTGCCTAAATTGATTAGATCACATGCTTCTTTAGGGGGTGGTACATTTTTACCTCTTTTTGCTTGATATCCGATATCAAATATATTTTCTAATGAAACCAGTTCATTGGAATTTTATTCGTAATTTGGGTGGTTTCACTTTCCACATTTGTTTCTTCTTTTTCTCTCTTATCTTCATCTATCACCTAGTTTTCAAAAATACCAAAATTAGTAATGAAGTTGAAAAAGTTTCTATCATTATCGAATACTTGGAAGTTGGTAACATTATCTTGGTATCGAGGGGCATGGCACTAACTCAATTGAAAATTTATTGTATTTTTATGGTCCACAAGTTTGAGCATGCTTGTGGCTATGACTAAAGAATCTTCCATTTGGTTGTTTTTCATAGAGATAAGGGAGATATTGAAAGCATCAAACTCATCTATCAAATGCTTAACTCTAGTTTTGTAAAATATTAATCTTTTATCCTATTGGCCCTTCACTTGATTAACCACTAACTTCGAATCTACCAACACTTTGAGACATTTAACATTTTTTTTAGAGCCAATTGAAGTCCGAAAATCATCGCTTCATATTCTGCCACATTATTGGTGGTAGGAAACTATAGTCTATAGGAAGCTAACATAGGCTTGATACCGGTACCTGTAAGTTCTATACCAGCTCCAAAACATTGTTTTGACTTAGATCCATCAAATCTTAGAGTCCAAACCAAACTATCCTCTTTTGAAGTTCTATAAAAAAGGTTTTATTTTTTAGGTTCTTCGGTAGCTTCTTCTATGTCCACATTGTATACCCCTAACTCAGTTTCAACAAATTGTATTTCACTGGATCTATTATACTCTGTTATCATTTATTTGAGCCTTGGCTCACTATCCACTTGGATTTGGTTCGCTACTCCTCTCTAAGGCAACCACATATGGGAATAATTTGTAATGATGTATTCATTTAGGTTTTTACTCCAATATCTTCCCAATACCATGACATATTTGTCAGAAATATTCAACACAAGTATGTCCACATGATGTTGAACTCTAGGCTCTACATTAATCTGAATCAAGACATCATTCAAAATTCTAACCACATAAACCACTAAACTATCCAATTGTACCACTTTACTCTTAGAGATAACTAGTATGAATCCTACCTTTTTACAAATCTCGAGGGGCATGATGTTACCCGATGCACCTGAGTCTATCAAACAATTGTGTAGATTTTTATCTATAATTCTAATGGTTATGAGAAAAGGAGGTACTTATCATTTTTATTTTTTGAACACTAATTGGGACTTGATACCTTTGACTTCATGTGTTCTACTAGGTGGATTCAACCCTTTCACCAAGGATTTATCTTGACCCAAAAATTAAGCCATCTCATACATCGAGATGTTAGCCTTAGTCCTTTTCATACCCTCTTCCACGTCATAAGTGGACTTTTATGAAATTGGCATCTTTGCATTGGTTTGAACACTTAAAAATTGAAGGAGGAGGTGGATTAGTATCAACTTTTGTATTAAGAGGAATTAGGGGGTTGTTTGGATGAGTAGAGGAAGTTTTGGGATCCTTAGAACTTCTTGTGTAATACCCATGATTTCCTTTCCCAAAACATCTAATGGCTTGGACTTCCAAAGTTTCATCATATTCTTCTCCTAATATCTCAATGTCCTCCTCCTCTTCCTCATTTTATTGATAGTGGACAACTTTAGTCACTAAAGCATCATGTTTCCCTTAGAAACAGTGGGTAAATTCCTCATCATAGGGCTGTAAATCACCATAATATTCCAAAGTATCTACCTGATTGGCTACAGGATCAGGTACACATCCATTATTGGGGTGAGTATTGTACGGACCCTTTCCTCTATGGTTATGATTTTGATTGGATATAGATACTTGGGTAACTTATTTCATTAGGCAAACTAAATTAATGTTTTTTTTAGAGTTATTCTCTTTAATTCCTCAAATTCAAAATTGGGTCCTTACGATTGGAGAGTCACGGTGCGAGATCCAATTGCATTTCCTACATTGGTAACCTATTGACTAGACGTGATGGTTTGATTCTAAGCATTTTGGTTCCACAAATGACTCCTACTCTGAAGAGGTGCGACCATAGGATAAGATGTCAAGGTTTGAGTGTTAATTGCCTTGATTCTTCATAAGGCTATCTGATGGTTTATCATCATTGGTGTAGTGGGTGGAATGACTACGCTATGATAAGTGGGGAGGGATGGATACAAGAGCATGACTGGGTATGATTGATAATATGGTAGAGTGTTCATCATTGGAAATTGTGAATTCATAATCTAGTTCATCATGGTGAACTGACTGTAAGGACCATATTGTCCCATTATGGGCCATTGGGGCATCCCCCTGTCTTGTGATGCCTTTTTTTTCTCAATGGTCATGGATTTCGTATAAACTAGGAAAAGTGTTATAACCTATGGGTTTCTCCTAGAAAATATAGTCGTCACGAGATCTAGATTTGTAAAGTATAATTGAAGAGCAACAACGACATCCATTGTAAAGTGATGAGTTACGTTGGTGTAAAGTTTTTGGAACCTAGAATTGAATGTCCTAATTGGTTCATTCAGCAACCTCTTGTAGGATACAAATTGATTGTATTCAATAGTAAGATCTAACAATGAACTGAACTGATTGATGAAGGTCATCTCTAGCTAGGCCCAAGAAGTGATGGACCATGTAGGGAGATTCCTGTACCACTCATGAGCCATATGGTTGAAACTGTTAGTAAAAAGTTAAAAAGTGGCATCTTTGTGATTAACTCCTTGTCTAATCACATGGTCTTTGTAAATTTGGACATGCTCCTCAGCTGGAATGAGACCATCATGTATAAAATTGAGTATCAACCTCTCAATATGCCTAGATATGTCATGGACATCATTGGGTATATTCAACGAAATGCTTTGTGCACCATACCAAGGATCTGGTGGTTGGGCCATGTTATTCAATGGTAATGACCCGACAAGAATGATAGAAACCATTGAAGTGATTGGAATAGATACACTTGATGTAGTTGTTGTAATTGAAATAGTGTGCATAGGCCTGTCAGACATACTTGAGTCTAAAGATGACCCTAGGTCAAGTATGCTGGATGGGATATCGATCTCTTGAGTTTTGTTTTTTGGTCTCCTATAATTGGGAGAAAGACTTTGAAAATGGTTTCCCCAGTGATTTTTGACCTAGTAGCTATGTACTCAAGTTGGGCCAGCTTGGGAAAACTAATGTTCTACAAGACTTCTCAAAAATCCCTATTAATAAAATCATGGATGAACATTGTACTTGCAAGCACAATGATGTGGAAACAAAACTACCCACATTAACTGTTAGAAAACCAAAGATCTAAATCACAAAGTTATGAGAGAAGACCCTCTTTCTAGCACCAAAATATTGACTGAATATTTTTACCTATTGCAAAATAATCATCACAATCGAAGTATTAAATGAAAACTCCCTCTTGCAAAGAAATTAAATACAAACATCAATTTCTCCAAGGTTTTGATAGACAAACATTCCACATACATACATGTAATTGATGATGATTAAAACAAAATATATGCCAGAATAGTCTCACAGAATGCAAGTGCCAGTTAACAAGGGGCCTTTATGATTCAATTCATATAATGCTTAAAGTGATAATGATTCTTTAATCCTTAAAGTGCACATGAAATTTGCTTGTGTGAAAGTGGTTCCTTTTAATGGTCTTGATATTAATCTGATTTACCCCGAAATCCAAGTAGTCAATATCTTTTATTTTCAAATTAAAGGTGTAAAATGCAAAAGTGTGTGGAATAGTCCACTTCATTTTAAATTCCATACGTTTAATGTGATATTCATTTTTACAATCAGTAGATTCATTTTATCTTCATTATGAGCATTCTACTAAAGCTAAATTAGAATTTGGTGTTAGTACTTGTTAGGAAGTTAGCATGTTAGTGTTTGTTTGCTTTATCTACCATTAATGTAAATTTGGCGTTAGTACCCTTCCTCCTAAGATTAATTTTATCTAAAAATTAGACTTAGTGCAGTTTGGAGGTGCAAAAATTCTAGATGAGGACCAAAATGGAAGCAAATGAATAGAAAAGTGAAATGAAATTCTGGAAAATGGACCAGAATAAAAGAGTAAAATTAAATGCATAAATTCTGGAACTGACCAGAATAAAAATGAAATTAATTACAATTTTTTAGAAATGACTAGAATGGAAAGAAAACTATGTGCAAAAATTCTCGAAATGACCAAAATGTAAAAGAAACGAAAACAAAAATTCTGAAAATGACCAAAATCAGATAAAATAATGATTAGAAATGAAAACGAAATAAACTAGTTGCAAAAAAATAAATAAATAGAAAATATCTACAAAATAGTTGGAAAAAAATAAAATGACATTAGATTTTGGTATCACAATCCCCTCCTTGCAAAACCCCAAGTTATGAGATGAATCTAGAGGCAACTTGATCTAAAAGACCTGTAGAAAACACAATCAAGTTAGACCAAGTGTGAGACTCAAAGGACAAAGAACATTTGCATTTTATTCCAACATTCACCTAGTATAACCCTTAACGACATTAATACATAGATACAAATCAAAATGAAATGCATTAAATATAAACAGTAAATTCAGTAGCCTTAGACACAATCTCCTTTTGGTTTTGCTCACAAGGTTTGTATTTGCAAAAATGAATGCATTTGATTCTTCAAAATGACCTTGTTTACAAAACATTTCCAGCCTTTTGTACAAAAACCTCCTTGGATATTTAAAGTTTACATGCTTTCATTTATTTCACCTTCCCTCTTTTTCATTTGATGTTAAAAAAATAAAAATAAATAAATCCAATTTCTTCATTTAACCTTCTTTGTAACCCCTTTTAACATCATAGAAATAATAAAAAAAAAACAAAATAAAACTTTGAAAATCGTTTTCTTATAAACCCCCTTTTATATTATAAAATTCCCAAACCTTAAATATCCAATAATTAACCTCTTTATATCTCCCTTGTTCTTCTATAACATTTAAAAAAAAAAAAAATGATGGGAGCCATTTTTACCCTATGATGGTAATGACCCTTTTATAACACAATAAAATTAAAAGTCCCATGGACCATTACCTTCGCATACACCACGAACAATGAACCTCTGCACCGATGCATAGCGCTGCCAATGTTTGGCCTGCCATAGCACACAATGCTGCCCGCGATACTTCATACTCCTCTGCGGCAAAATTTTCTTTTTACGCTCTGTGACAAGATGAGACTCATCGAACCAAACCCATCGCCCCTCTCTCAACTGAATGCTAAATATGAAGAGCGCTCGATGTGTATATTTTTTTTAGGGTTTTTGTGGGGTTTGTGGACTTTCGATGTCCCGCCTGCGCATCTATAACCATTGCCTACTATAAACTGTGCAATCTGCTATCTGCATCGACATTGTCAGAACTCTTCTATTATTTTCATTGGCGGTTTCCTTTTCATACGGGTGAGGAATGTTATGCTTCTTAAGTATTTTAAACCTAATTTCACCCCCTATGACTCGCGGGTACCTCCATTAGGTCAAACCATACCACTGTGTGATGCATCGTGGCTCCTATTGTCTGCTACAAAATATACTTGACCTGCCACGTTGGATACATCTTCGCTGACTCAACCGGACCCCTGCATGTTCCTTAACACCTGTCATTTGATGTCAACCGTTCATCCTCATCACACTCGGCATGGTTTGACACTCGCCATCGTATGCCATGTATTAATGTATTCCACTGTCATTTTTTACCTTGTCGTGATATGACACTCAACCTAGTTGTCTGCAGTGTGATATCAAAATCCATCAATTTTCGTGGTCCATGTTCAAACTGCCACGTCGAAGCATCACTTTATACCCCTTTCATCTGGCGTCTCAATGTTTGATAATTTCCACATAGCCCAAAGCTAGGGTTTGGACGTCTGAAACCACCTCTCTAGTTGACTTCAATTGATCCGTCACATTGCGATGTTGAAATTCCTAAATCCGCCTCATCGCGTACCCATCAACGCTGACAATTTGTTCTTCCTCACAGATGTGTCCACCTCATCGGGATGCACAATCAACGTGTCGCTTTTAGGTTCGCCAAAGTCTATATGATCAAGTCGTACTAAGCTACGTTCCATCCGACGTCCTTTGGTTGGCTGCTGCCATTTGTATCTACGAATTCACATGCTTTGACCTCCAATCGGTCTACACCACGTCATTGCCACCTAATTGAAGGTTTGCCTGCACACATTAGAAAAGGCAATTATAAAAAAACAATGATAATTAACTAAACTTATATAAAATAAAGGCCCTAAAGCCTTAATAATACCTGAAAATGTTCTTAAGAAAAGCCTTTTAAGGGCTTCCTTGCTATTATATATATATATATATATATATTGCTTATTTGTTTTTTTTTTTAATTTTTTTTTAATTTATTATTATTATTTTTTTTACATTGTTTCCAAAATGTGACTCGTTATTTTTAAAAGTTTTAATCCTTGACATTTGAATTGACAGTAAAACTTTTAAAATTAATTTTATATTCACAACCATCAAATTAATACAACACCTTAAAACAAAACCATAAAGGAACAACAAAACACTTCCAAATCTATCAACACTTCAAAAGACGAAGAAGAGGATACCCACCAACGTGAACCTTGAAAACTACATGGACCAATCTAAGTGTAAAGACCTTATCAAGAAATGCGATTCAAAGAATCTAAGATCATCCCTCCAAGGACACCAAAACATCCCAAAAACCAAAAATTAAAGGTGGGTCCCCAAGCTTTGGGGCTAGTTGTAGAGCAGCCATAACATGGAGGCTGGTTCAGGATGATAATACCAGCTAGATCAAAATTGTAAAGGCTAAGCACCTCCTCAATGATAATGATTTCTTAAAAGGCCAATATTTATCGATGGAGTCCGTCTTATGGTCTAGCTTGGCTAGTAGTCGAACAAATATTTTTAAAGGTTTAAGGTGCACCATGGACGATGGTCGATCCATAGACTTTTGGAGAGATATATGGGTCATTGATTCTTGACTTAATTCACATATGGAGTTTACTGGCCTACGATTGATATTTCAATCCCAAAGTGAGTGACTTCATTGAATTAAATAATGATTGTCTACGATGGAAATCCTTTGATTTCCCTAACATTTCTCAAGAAGATAAAGGGACATTTAGAACCCTGTTAAATTTTATTAAATGGCTCTTGAATTTTGGTATGGGCTTCAATGATAGATTTGTTTAGCAAGGTGCAGCAACAATATTGTCATTGTTGTCAACACAGTCAGATAGATCTGTTGATGCAATGGACAGGAAGTTCAAAAGCTATTCAAATGTAGAAGTCAGGAGTTCAAAGGTTATTCAGAGTATGTACAGTGATTTTCCAAGAAGACCGAAGTGGCCCATTTGCAAAAGATCAAAGAAAAAGACAAGTAAGAAAAGTGTCGCGATATCCCAACATATACAGTAGGCAAGAAAAACTAGCGCGATTTCGCAACATGTTGGAAGAGAGAGAAAAAGCTAGAAAAACTATTACGATTTCACGATATGTTGGAAGAGAGAAAAAGCAGGAAAAACTGTCGTGATTTCGCGATATGTTGCAAGAGAGAAAAATCAGGAAAAACTGTCGCGATTTCGCGACATGTTGGAAGAGAGAGAAGAAGCAGGAAAAACTTTCGCGATTTCATTATATGTTGGAAGAGAAAAAGGCAGGTGGAAAAATTGTCGCGATTTCGCGACATGTTGGAAGAGAAAAAGACAAGTGGAAAAATTGTCGCGATTTCGCGACATTTTGGAAGAGAAAAAGGCAAGTGAAAAACTGTCGCGATTTCGCGACATGTTAGAAGAGAAAAAGGCAAGTGGAAAAATTGTCACGATTTCGCAACATATTGGAAGAAAAAGATAAAGCAGGAAGAAGTATTGCGATTTCACGACAAGTTCGAAGAAAGAGAACAAGTAAGAAAAGTGTCACGATTTCGCGACATGTCGCATTTTCGCGACTAAAATAGGAGAGAGAAAGTAAGTTGAAAAGTGTCATGATTTCGCGACATGTCGCATTTTTGCTACTAAAACAGGAGAGAGAAAGTAAGTTGGAGAAGTGTCGCGATTTTGCAACATGTCGCATTTTCGCGACTAAAATAGGAGAGATAAAGTAAGCTTGAAAAGTGTCGCGATATCAAGACATGTCGCATTTTCACGACTCAAAAAGGGTAAGCTGGAAGAGAAACAAAAGTGTCGCGATATCGCGACATGTCGCATTTTCGCGACTCAAAAATGCCAGGCAGGAAGAGAAACAAAAGTGTCTCGATATCGCGACATGTCGCATTTTTGCGACTCAAGAAGGGCAGGCTGGCGAAGAAACAAAACTGTTGCAATATCGTGACATGTCACATTTTCGCGATAAAAGAAAGAGAGGAAGCATACAAAAGCAGAACTGTCGCGATTTCACAATAAAAGCTGAAAGCAAGACTTCGGAAGCAGAAGTGTCGCAATTTTGCGACAAAAGCAAAAAGTAAAGTATGAAAGCAGAAGTGTCACGATTTTGTGACAAAAGCAAAGAAGAAGACTTCGAAGGTAGAAGTGTCATGATTTTGCGACAAAAGCATGATGAGCATGGTGCAACCAAAGTATTGTCATTGTTGTCAACACAGTCAGGTTGATCAGTTGATGCAATGGACAGGAGTTCATTGATGAGCAAGGTGCAGCCAAAGTGCAATGGACAGGAGTTCATTGATGAGCAAGGTGCAGCCAAAGTGCAATGGACAAGAGTTCATTGATGAGCAAGGTGCAGCCAAAGTATTGTCATTGTTGTCAACACAGACAGAGGATCGATTGATGCAATGGGCAGGAGTGCAGAGGTCATTAGATAGATCGGTTGATGAAGTGAACAAGAGTTCAGAGCAATCAGAGCATATACAGTGAATTTCCAAGAAGACAGAAGTGGCCCAGTTTCAAAAGATCAAAGAAAAAAGCAAGTAAGAAAACTGTCGCGATATCGCGACAAGAAAGCTGTCGCGATATCGCGATAAGAAAATTTTTGCGATTTTGCGACATGTAGGAGGAAAAGAAGCCAAATAGCAAAATTGTCATGATTTCGCGACATATTAGAGGAGAGAGAAAATGCTAAAAAAACTGTGACGATTTCGTGACATGTTGGAAGCAAAGAAGGCAAGAAGAAAAACTGTCATGATTTCGTGACATGTTTGGAGAGAAGGCACAAGCAAAGAAAACTGTCGCGATTTCGTGACATGTTTGGAGAGAAGGCGCAAGCAAAGAAAACTGTCACGATTTCGTGACATGTTTGGAAAGAAGGCGCAAGCAAAGAAAATGTGTCGCGATTTCGTGACATGTTTGAGAGAAAGAGCTTGCAAGGAAAAGTGTCACGATTTTGCAACAATTTGCAAGAAGGATGGTACGGACGAAAAAGTGTCACGATTTCACGACATGTCGGGTTTTCACGATTCGATGTCAAGAGAAAGCGCTAAGGAGAAAAAGTGTCACGATTTCATGACATATTGCATGAGGAAGAGCTTGAGAGAAAAAGTGTCGCGATATCGCGACATGTCGCGTTTTTGTGACTTGAAGAGAAGAGAAGAGCTAAGGAGAAAAGATGTCACGATTTCGTGACATGTCGCATTTTCGTGACAATAGCAGAGAGGAAGACTCCGAAGGATGAAGTGTCACGATTTCATGACAGAAGCAAAACGAAAGAGCATGGAAGTAGAAGCGTCACGATTTCATGACAAATTCAAGGAGGAAGAGCTCAAAGGCGAAAGCGTCGTGATTTTGTGACATGTTCGATTTCACTTTTTCATATGAAAGAGAAGTGCAAGGCAGCGAAAGTGTCACGATTTCGTGACATGTTTCGATTTCGCTGGTGCATGCGGAAGAGTGTACAAAAGCTAAAGGTGTCATGATTTCATGACATGTCATGTTTTTGCTAGTGCTTGTAGAGAAGAGTGTACGGAAGTGAAAGGTGTCATGATTTCGTGACATGTCATGTTTTCGCTAGTGCAAGCAGAGAAGAGTGCAAGGAAGCGAAAGTGTCATGATTTCATGACATGTTCCATTTTCATGGGCAAGAGATAGAGAAGAGCTCAAGGCAGCGAAAGTGTCATGATTTCGTGACATGTTCTATTTTTGCGATAAACTGCCAAGAAAAAGTCAAAGGGGCAAAAATGTCACGATATCGTGACATGTCATAGTTTCGTAGGTAAAATCCAAGAAGCATACATAGGGACAGTTGTAGAATAAGTTCAAAGAGTGTGGCAGTTACAAAAATGCTACAATGTAACTGTGAACTGCAGACATTACAATAGTAACAAAGGCAGTTACAGAAAGAACTCATGCATCTAGAATAAGAAGAGTTAACTAGAGACAGAACTACATTTGCAAGGTGTGTTGCAAAGAAAATCATGCAAAAAAAATAAAGAAGAGTTAACTGGAGTTAGAACTGCAGTTACAGGGGGTAGTTACAGATTAAAGTTATGCAGCTAAAATTAGAACAATACATTAATGACAGAATGGCTGTTACAGGGTTGTGACGTTATGAAACTGTCAGAGCGGTGGCCATACCGAGAATCCCAATTAAAGAGACAAATCTATTAATAGGTTGCATGTAAGAATAGTGTGTTAGAAAGGAGTTACTTACAAGAATGGCTATTAATAGGCTGCATGCGAGATTATGGAAGTTAGAGAAGACTTAGGGTTTCAA
The DNA here is from genome assembly GCA_028583015.1 of Wollemia nobilis. Taxonomy (NCBI): domain Eukaryota; kingdom Viridiplantae; phylum Streptophyta; class Pinopsida; order Araucariales; family Araucariaceae; genus Wollemia; species Wollemia nobilis. The sequence goes on from JAQPPZ010000806.1 coordinate 1,303,256, forward strand.
GATGAAAAATATTGTTTTAAAATGACAGTTGCATGCAGAAGTATAAGAGCCGCTCAGAATTGAAAGATGTGTAGCCATAAAGAGGGAAGGTGCCACTGTTAAAATAATATATGAATAAGGTTTGAGCTCTAAACTGTGAAAATGAGCATATAAGGCTGTCAAAGCAGTAAGCAAGTAGAGAAGGCTATCAGAGCATAGAGAAGGCTATCAGAGTGTAGTAAGCCATAAAGCAATAAGAGTGATTTGTTAGGTTTAGCTCTGTGTGGGTATAAAACCCAAAGAGCAACCAAAGAGAAAGCGTGTGTGAATATAGAGCACTGAAGAGACAAAGAGCGATGAGGAAAGAGTGTTGTTGTATAGAGGGATAGTGTTGTGGGCTGTTACAAAGCTAGAAGAATGTTGTAAGAAGTACAGAGCTATGAGAGCTGCAAGAGTAAGCCATAAGAAAGGGTTGTAAGTGTGCGATAAGTAGAGCTGTAAAAGAGTGTGTGCTTTGTGGACAGGGAGTTGAGATTGAGAGTTAGAAATAGAATATATTGAGTCTCTAACAATTCTCCTTATGCTTCCATGAGATTGATTTGAGTTAAGATAGACCAGGTGAGGGTCTTGTAACACATAAGGCATTTTTATGTCAATCAAGATTTAAAATAGAAATCCAAGTTGGTGCTTGGAATCAGGGGTTGGTGCTCCTTCCAGTTGGTGCTGATAAATTAGGGGTTGGTGCTCCTTCCAATGGATGCTGGTAAATTGATTGTAAAGTTGGTGCTTTGCAATGGCTGGATTTGGATGGGAGTCCAAGCAGTCTATTTTTGAGGAGTAGCCAAAACTGGTGAACCTCGTTACATCTTGTGTTATGTGATGCTCTCTTGTGGTACTTGTTGTTTCTGGTTTTAAGCTTTCATTGTTTTGGCTTTAAGAGTTAAAGTTTTAAGTTTTAAATAGCTGCACTGATTCACCCCCCCTCTCAGTGCCATTGTAAGACTAACAATTGGTATCAGAGCCAAGTTCCCAGTTTTGGCTAAATCAGTCAGGGTTGATCTTGGATTAGTACACAATGGCTAAGAAGAATAGATCCTCCTCCAAAAAGGCATCTCAGCCAGTTTCAGTTCTTGTGGAAGAGAAAACTGAACTAGAGAAGGTAGAAGAAGTGGATTCTAAAGTATGCAATGAAAACCTGGAGATTGAAGTAGATCTTGAAGGAGAGTTGATCTCTGCACTTGAAGAGTTGAGTATAGAAAGGAAAAAGAACAAAAGAATGTCCAAGAAGTTAGAAGAATATGGGGATGAGATTGAAGATCTCTTCCTACAAGTTCAAAAGGCCAAGAAATCAGAAGAAGCCTTGAAGACACACCTGGATGATGAGGATGATGTATGCAAGCACAAGTGAAGAGGAATCTAACAAAGTTATTGTTGATCTAAAGCTGCAAGTAGAACAGTACAAAAGGATTGAAGATATTCTCAAGTCTCAAATCAATGAGAAAGAGACTGTTTGCTGCCAACAAGAAGAAGAGATTGTTTCATTGAAGAAACAACTAGAAGAGGCCAATACAAATCTCAAATTTGAGAAGAGCACAGAGTTGCTAGATAAAATGTTAAGGCAACAAAGAAACCCCATGTCTAAGCTTGGTCTTGGATGTGAAGCTGAACAACCTTCATCTTCTAAATCTGTAGAAAAGAAGAAGTCCACTGCTGAAGGATCGAAGCAAGAAAAGTCTGAAGCTGAATCCTCAAAAGGAAGAAAATATCAAAGAAGATCTATAGCAAAGCAACCACAGCAAAAGAGGTTCTCTCACTCTCACTCTTTTAATAATAATGCTTTTAATGGCTATTGTTCTAAATGCAACTGCTATGGTCACAAGGCAATTTATTGTGGACTGAACAATAGATCAAAAAGTTATGCTGATAAAAACACATCTGCTTTCCTGAGTGAACACCCTATGCAATGTTTTAAATGTAATGGCCATGGGCACATAGCAAGGTTTTGTCCAAGCACTTCTGTATCCAATCTAAGGCAAGACCATAGATTTCATCATACACACAGAATGCAATGCAGACAGGGAACAAAACATGTGCAATGTTTTAAATGTAATGGTCAAGGGCACATAGCAAGGTTCTGTCCAAGCACTTCTGTATCTAATCTAAGGCAAAACCCTAGATTTCATCAGACACAAAGAGGGCAACACAGACAGAGAACATATCATGTGCATAAAAGAAAGGAAAATAATCAACCATCAAGGATGCACAAGAAACAACCCCGCAAGAGGAATGTTCAAGTTCACGAAAAGGGGCAAAATAGGGATGTAGTTGAAAAACTCAAGCCCAAGTTCAAGAAAGTCTGGAGAAAGACAGAAGAAAGGGAATCATGTCTCCTTGGACTGAAGGAGACTACTCCGCTATTGCACTAAGCCACTCCAGGTGGCACATCCTCAGGGGGAGCAATTTTAAAATCTTATTTTTATGCTCCTATGAATTTGTTTGGTTATCTGAGGATGAAAGGCAAGTAGTCGAGATATTGTCATATAGTTGTTAAAGTGTGTTTTTCAGTTTATATAGTGGTTTGTGGAAATGCCATGAAGTGTGGTGATTAATTTGAGAGCTGTCACCATTGGTAGTTTTGAGATATGTCATTGTTGTACTGTTGATGATTCTTAATGCCACTGTTCAAAATTACGAATCATAACAGTCCAGATAATTTGCTCAGTGGAAGAATGCTTGCCCTAGCTACGTATTTGTGTTTCGATAAAAGCAACGTGTACTTGTTCTACACTTTGATGTGAAGATTGTTAGATATTTCATGATGCCTTGGTGAATATAGTTAATTCATAGACAGTTTCGTTTTAACTGTTGATAAAATGCCAATCCAAGGTTAAGAAGTATGAGGTTGAGTAAGGTGCACTATGGTTGGCCATAAAGTGTTTGTCAAAATGTCTTCTCCTGATTTGCACAGTTGAAAGTAAGGTGTGATCTGCAGTAACTATAGAAAACTCAGATCAGGTTGTAAATATAAAAAGGAATTTGGTTGTGCTACAGTACAGTATTTGATGCTTGCATAGAGTTGGCAGTAAAATTGTAGTGTTGGTACAGTGTTGGACAAAAGTTGGTACAAGTGTGAGTCACTTGTCAATTTTGTTGACAGATGTGAAACCAACATGTTGAATGGGAAGATTGAAGAAGAGGTTTATAATGAGCAGCCAGATGATTTCCAGCCTGGTGATGAATGGTTGAGTTGCTTTCATAGAGGTTGTTTTGATCAAGTTAATGCTTTACTTGATACATGTTTTGGGCTTACTCCATTGAGATTGATTTGAGAAAGTTATTCTTTGCATTGGTGATTTATGTTGGTGGTTGTCTTGTTCAAATACCTTTGGAAGGAAAAGGATGTCTACTAGTTTCCTTTTCATGTAGTGATTGGTTGAATGCTTCAAGGTTAATCTTGAGTTGAATGATGTTGGTTAAACCTTGTCTATAAGCATTGTTGTTAGAGCCCTAATTGGTTGAGAAGAAGAAAATTGGTTGTGGCTGGGTGGATTGAGGTAGTCTATTGGATTCTCACTGCAGAGAAAGACAAACAACTATCATTGGGTTCAAGCTTGTTGAGAATATCCAAGATGCATGGTGGAGATGTATGCAGATGCTGCTGGCATTGCAGAACAAAAAGTTGGCTATATAAGATTATTGTATGCCTTCACTAACAGTGGACAAGTTTGAGTTTGCAAAGCAACAGAGGGTAGTTGCACAAAAGACAGTGGTCCAATCATGTTCTTACACATGTTATATTGGTGAAGTTGACGGTGATGGTGTCATTCACTGGTTATTGTTGCTATTCACATTATTGATATTGTTGATGCCTATTATGCTTATCATGATGTTGTCAATCAGTGAAATGAAGTGGTCTTGGACTCAGGGGGAGCATTTATGCATTTGTTTATCATATTGCTCATGTTTATGCTTTTTGCTAACTGTAATAATTTTTGCCTGAGAATGTTGTGCATGGACTTAGGGGGAGTTTTGCAGCCGCCCTTTGGTATTATTGTCAAAGGGGGAGAAGAATTACAGGTAATTGCACACAATTACGTGTGTTGCCAACAATTCCAAAGGGGGAGATTGATGAGCAAGGTGCAACCAAAGTATTGTCATTGTTGTCAACACAATCAAGTTGATCAGTTGATGCAATGGACAGGAGTTCAAAGTGCAATGGACAGGAGTTCATTGATGAGCAAGGTGCAGCCAAAGTATTGTCATTGTTGTCAACACAGATAGAGGATCGGTTGATGCAATGGGTAGGAGTGCAGAGGTCATTAGATAGATCGGTTGATGAAGTGAACAAGAGTTCAGAGTAGTCAGAGCATATACAGTGAATTTCCAAGAAGACCAAAGTGGCCCATATTCAAAAGATCAAAGAAAAAGACAAGTAAGAAAACTATCGCGATATCGCGACAAGAAAGTTGTTGATAGCAACAAGAGAAACTATCACGATATCGTGACATGTAGGAAGAGAAAGAAGCCAAATAGAAACTGTCACGATTTCGTGACATATCGAAGGAGAGAGAAAATGCTAGAAAAACTATCACGATTTCATGACATGTTGGAAGAAAGAAGGCAAGAAGAAAAACTGTCACAATTTCATGACATGTTTGGAGAGAAGGCGCAGGCAAAGAAAACTATCATGATTTCGTGACATGTTTGGAAAGAATGCGCAAGCAAAGAAAACTATCACGATTTCACGACATGTTTGGAGAGAAGGCGCAAGCAAAGAAAAGTGTCATGATTTCGTGACATGTTTGAGAGAAAGAGCTTGCAAGGAAAAGTGTCACGATTTCACGACAATTTGCAAGAAGGATGGTACAGACAAAAAAGTGTCATGATTTTACGACAGGTTCGAGAGAAAGAGCTCGCAGAGAAAAAGTGTCATGATTTCGTGACAATTTGCAAGAAGCGCTAAGGAGAAAAGTGTCACGATATCGCGACATGTCAGGTTTTCACGATCCGATGACAAGAGAAAGTGCTAAGGAGAAAAATGTCATGATTTCGTGACATATGATGAGGAAGAGTGAGGAGAAAAAGTGTCACGATATCGTGACATGTCGCATTTTCACGACCTGAAGAGAAGAGAAGAGCTAAGGAGAAAAGATGTCATGATTTCATGACATGTCACATTTTGACAATAGCAGAGAGGAAGACTCCGAAGGATGAAGTGTCACGATTTCATGATAGAAGCAAAACGAAAGAGCATGGAAGCAGAAGCGTCATGATTTCATGAAAAATTCAAGGAGGAAGAGCTCAAAGGCGAAAGCGTCATGATTTCATGACATGTTTCATTTCTGGTGCATAAGGAAGAGAAGTGCAAGGAGAAAGTGTCACGATTTCGTGACATGTCTTCCTGTGCATAGAGAAGATGGAAGTGAAAGGTTGATTTCATGACATGTCATGGTTTCGCTAGTGCTTGCTGAGAAGAGTGTACGAAAGCGAAAGGTGTCATGATTTTGTGACATGTCATGTTTTCGCTAGTGCAAGCAGAGAAGAGTGCAAGGAAGCGAAAGTGTCACGATTTCGTGACATGTTCCGTTTTCGCGGGCAAGAGACAGAGAAGAGCTCAAGGCAGCGAAAGTGTCACGATTTCGCGACATGTTCTATTTTCTGTGGTCAACTGCCAAGAAAAAGTCAAAGGGGCAAAAATGTCACGATATCGCGACATGTCATAGTTTTGTGGGTAAAAGTCGAGAAGCATACACAGGGACAGTTGCAGAATAAGTTCAAAGAGTGCGGCGGTTGCAGAAATGCTACAATGTAATTATGAACTGCAGACATTACAATAGTAACAGAGGCAGTTACAAAAAGAACTCATGCAGCCAGAATAAGAAGAGTTAACTAGAGACAGAACTGCAGTTGCAGGGTGTGTTGCAAAGAAAATCATGTAGGAAAAATAAAGAAGAGTTAACTAGAGTCAGAACTACAGTTACAGAGGGCAGTTACAGATTAAAGTTATGCAGCTAAAATTAGAACAAGTGCATTAAAGACAGAACGGCTGTTACAGGGTCGTGACGCTATGAAACTGTCAGAGCGATGGCCATACCGAGAATCCCAATTAAAGAGACAAATCTATTAATAGGTTGCGTGTAAGAATAGTGTGTCAGAAAGGAGTTACTTATAGGAGTGGCTATTAATAGGCTGCATGCGGGTTAATGGCAGTTACAGAAGACTTAGGGTTTCAAGATGAAAAATATTGTTTTAAAATGGCAATTGCGTGCAGAAGTATAAGAGCCGCTCAGAATTGAAATATGTGAAGCCATAAAGAGGGAAGGTGCCACTGTTAAAATAATATATAAATAAGGGTTGAGCTCTGAACTATGAAAATGAGCAGATAAGGCTGTTAGAGCAGTAAGCAAGCAGAGAAGGCTGTTAGAGCGCAGAGAAGGTTGCCAGAGTGCAGAGAAGGTTGTTAGAGCACAGTAAGCCATAAAGCGGTAAGAGTGATCCATTAGGTTTAGCTCTGTGTGGGTATAGAAACAAAAGAGAAGCCAAAGAGAAAGTGTGTGTGAATATAGAGCACTGAAGAGACAAAGAGCGATGAGGAAAGAGTGTTGCTGTATAGAGGGATAGTGTTGTGGGCTGTTACAAAGTTGGAAGAATGTTGTAAGAAGTACAGAGCTGTGAGAGCTGCAAGAGTAAGCCATAAGAAAGGGTTGTAAGTGTGCAATAAGTAGAGCTGTAAAAGAGTGTGTGCTTTGTGGATAGGGAGTTGAGATTGAGAGTTAGAAATAGAATATATTGAGTCTCTAACAATTCTCCTTATGCTTCCATGAGATTGATTTGAGTTAAGATAGACCAGGTGAGGGTCTTGTAACACGAAAGGCATTTTTATGTCAATCAAGATTTAAAATAGAAATCCAAGTTGGTGCTTGGAATCAGGGGTTGGTGCTCCTTCCAGTTGGTGCTGGTAAATTAGGGGTTGGTGCTCCTTCCAGTGGATGCTGGTAAATTGATTGTAAAGTTGGTGCTTTGCAATGGCTAGATTTGGATGGGAGTCCAAGAAGTCTATTTTTGAGGAGTAGCCAAAACTAGTGAACCTCGTTACATCTTGTGTTATGTGATGCTCTCTTGTGGTACTTGTTGTTTCTGGTTTTAAGCTTTCATTATTTTGGCTTTAAGAGTTAAAGTTTTAAGTTTTAAATAGCTGCACTGATTCACCCCCCCTCTCAATGCCATTGTAAGACTAACAAAGCAAATAAGCTATGTACGAAAGTAAAAGTGTCGCAATTTCACGATAAAAGAATAGAGAAAGTGTACGAAGGCGAAAGTGTCACGATATCGTGACATGCTGTATTTTTGCGAGCCAAAGCTAAGAGAAAGAGAAAGGAGAAAAAGTGTCACCATATCGTGACAAAAGAATAGAGAAAGCGTACGGAGGCGAAAGTGTCGTGATATCATGACATGTTGTATTTTCACGGGCCAAAGCTAAGAGAAAGAGCAAGGAGAAAAAGTGTCATGATATCGCGACATGTTGTATTTTCACGGGCCTACGCAAAGAAAAAGAGCAAAGAGAAAAAGTATCGTGATATCATGACATGTATTTTTGCGGGCCAAAGAAAAGAGAAAGAGGAGAGAGAAAAAAGTGTTGCGATATCGTGACATGTTGTATTTTTGCGGGCCAAAGCAAAGAGAAAGAGGAGAGAGAAAAAAGTGTCACGATATCGCGACATGTATTTTTGCGGGCCAAAGCAAAGAGAAAGAGGAGAGAGAAAAAAGTGTCGCGATATCACGACATGTAGTTTCGTGGCAATAGCAACAAAAGAAGCTACAGAGGCAAAAATATCATGATTTTACGACAGGTCGTAAATGCGCAAGTCAAGAAGGAGAACCCAACTAAAATGAGAAGTATGATAGTCGACTAAAATTAGGGTTTACAGTTGTTATGAAATCCGACCAAGATTAGGGTTTACAGTCGACTAAGATTAGGATCTTCATCATGAAAATATTGTTATAAAATGAGGGTTGTTTGGAGAATCGTTGAGTTGTTGCATAAGTCGTCGAATGCGTGTCAAAGTGTGAAATGTGGCTATAAGAGCACAGAAAGCATAGAAGCAGCAAGATGATGGCAAAGTGCGCAAAGTGAGTGAAGAGTCATGTAAAATTGTACTAAGTGCATCTGTGAGTGCATAGATAGAGCAAAGTGCATAGAGAGCAAAAAGGTTGAAATTCGACAAAGTGCGGCTATGATTGCGTAGAGAAAGCAAAAGGCACAGAGAGTGCAAAGGGCAAAGATGAACGCAAAGTGTAGCTGTAATGAAGCAGAGTGTGCAAAGTGATTGCATAAAGAGAGCAGAGTGCACAAAGAGTGCAAAGGTGAAGAAGACCAGTCAGGGTCTTGCAAAAGCAAAGGTATCTTACTATCAATCTTCTAGTTTCAGAATTGAAGTCCAAGTTGGTGCTTGGCATCAGGGGTTGGTCCTCCTTCCAGTTGGTGCTGGTAAATCAGGGGTTGGTGCTTCTTCCAGGTGGTGCTGGTAAATTAGGGGTTGGTGCTTCTTTCTATTGGTGCAGATAAATCAGGGGTTGGTGCTCCTTCTAATTGGTGCTGGTAAATTGATTGTAAAGTTGGTGCTTTGTAAAGGCTGGATTTGGATGATAGTACAAGTAGTCATTCTTGAGGAGTAGCCAAATTGGTGAACCTCATTAAATATTGTGTTGTGTGATGTTCTCTTGTGATACTTGCTTTATCTGGTTTTAAGGTTTCATTATTTTAGTTTTAAGAGCTATGAATTTAAGTTTAAAGAACTACACTAATTCACCCCCCTCTTAGTGCCATTGTAAGACTAACAATTGGTATAAGAGCCAAGTTCCCTTCTCAAGCTAAATCGATCGGGGTTGATCTTGGATTAGTATGCAATGGGTAATAAGAACAGATCCTCCTCCAAAAGGGCATCTCAGTCAATTTCAGTTCCTATGGAAGAGAAAATTAAACTAGAAAAGGTTGAAGACTTCTCATCAAACAAAGCACCTTTGTTTGACAAAACTAATTATGCGATCTGGATAATCAGGATGCAGGCATATCTCTATGCTTTGGGATATGACATCTGGGATTCAGTAGTTAGTGGATACACAATACCCATCACTACTCCAATCGATGCTATCGATAAGAATCTGTTTGAAAATGACTCAAAAGCAAAGAATGCTATCAGGTGAGGATTAGTAGACAGTGAACTGGTAAAGATCATGAGTTGTAAAATTGCAAAATAAATATGGGAAAAACTGAGAAGTATTCATGAAGGAGAAGATGAGATCAAGCAGGCCAAGTTACAAACACATCAAGCTCAGTTCAAAGCTTTAAAGTTGAATAATGATGAGAACATAGAGGCATATTTGCTGAGAGTTAATAAAGTCCTAGAGGATGATTCTAGAAAAGAAATAGGTGGAGGTCTTTTCATGACACTCGAAGAAGAAACAAAAAAAGAACAGGAATGTGATGAAGAAGAAATTGATGCAGAAATAAATTTGAAAGAGGAACTAATTGCAGCTCTAAAATTGAAGATAGAAAAAAGAATAAGGAAATCTCAAGAAAGCTTGAGGATGCAAATGAAATAATAACCAGTTTGAAAGTACAAGTAGAAGAATTCAAAAGGATTGAAGAAACTCTCAGGTCATAGATCAATGAGAAAGAGATTGGTTGCTGCAAACAAGAGGAAGAGATTATTTTATTGAAGAAAAAACTAGAAGAGGCCAATACAAATTTCAAATTCAATAAGAGCACAGAGTTTCTAGATAAAATGATAAGCCAACAAAGAAGCTCCACGGATAAGCGTGGTCTTGGATATGAAGCTAAACAACCTTCATATTCCAACTCTATAGAGAAGAAGAAGTTCATTGTTGAAGGATCAAAGCAAGAAAATTTTGAAGCTGAATCTTCAAAAGGAAGAAAATATCAAAGGATATCTACAGCAAAGCAACCACAACAAAAGAGGTTCTATCACTCTCACTCTATTCATAATAATACTTTTAATGGCTATTGTTTCAGATGCAACCAGTATGGTCACAATGCAACTTATTGTGGATTGAATAATAAATCAAAGAGTTATGCTGGTAGAAATACATCTGCGTTTCTGAGTGAACACTATGTATAATGTTTTCAATGTAATGGTCATGGGCACATAGCAAGGTTTTGTCCAAGAACTTTTGTATCTAATCTAAGGCAAAAAAGTAGATTTCATCAGATGCAAAGAACGCAATACAAACAGGGAATAAATCATGTACATAAAAGAAAGGAAAATAATTATTCATCAAGGATGCACAAGAGACAACCACACAAGAGAAATGTTCAAGTTCACAAAAAGGTGCAAAACAGGGATGTAGTTGAAAAATCCAAGCCCGATTTCAATGAAGTTTGGAGAAAGATAGAAGAAAGGAAATCATGTCTCCTTGGACTGAAGGAGACTACTCCGCTAGTGCACTAAGCAACTCTAGATAGCACATCCTGAGGGAGAACAATATTGACGTTTCATTTTAATGCTCCTATGTATTTGTTTGATTACCTAAGGATGAAAGGCAAGTAGTCAGGGAAGTTGTCGTATGGTTGTCGAAGTGTGTTTTCAGTTCATATAGTTGTTTGTGGAAGTCCCGTGAAAGGTTGTGATTAAATTGAGAGTTGTCATTATTGGTAGTATTGCTATATGTCATTTTTGTACTAGTGATGGTTCTTACTGCCTCTATCTAAAGTTAAGGATTATAATAGTTCAGATAACTTGGTTAGTGAAAGAATGTTGCCCTAGCCGCATATATGTGTTTTGATAAAAGCAGTGTGTACTTGAACTACACATTGAAGTGAAGATTGTTAGATCTCTTATGACACTGTGGTGAAAAATATTGAAGTTTGATTATTGATTCATGTTTAGCTCATCAAGATGAGCAACTTTGCTTTGTGAATCATACCTATCCGAGGTCCGTAAGTATGAGTTTGAGTAAGGTGCACTATAGTTGTCCGTGAAGTGTTTGACAAAATGTTCTCCTGATTCGATCAGTTGAAAGTAAGGTGTGACCAACGGTGACTGTTGAAAATATTTTGAGTTGGTTGATACATGCTTCAACTAGGGTTTGTGATAAAGGGTTTTTCATTGAGGTGATTGGTTGAGTAGAGTTGATTGAGCCTAGTCAAGTGATTGGATGCATGTGGTTGTTCAAGTTCCATAAAATAAACTATTCTATATTCTTGATTTGAGTTGAGATTGAGATTTGAGAATAGAACATATAGAGTCTCTAACAATTCTATTTATGCTTCTATGAGATTGATTTGAGTTGAGATTGGGATTTGAGTATAGAACATATTGAGTCTCTAACAATTCTCTTTATGCTTCTATGAGATTGATTTGAGTTAAGATTGGGATTTGAGTATAGAACATATTCAGTCTCTAACAATTCTCTTTATGCTTCTATGAGATCTAGTTGATACATTGATTAAGCATTAAGTATAGAACATATTGAGTCTCTAACAATTCTCTGTATGATTCTATGATATTGGATAAGTTCTGTGTGATCTTGTTAAGCAGATTTGAAACAAGCCTTTTCACCCTTATGTACCTCAAGGCTACTATGGAATATGGGTTATGGTATCGAAAATATAAAGACTTCACCCTTATTTCATATTCAGATGCAGATTGGGCAGGAGGTGTCGATGACAAAAAAAGTACCAGTGGAGGTGCATTCTATCTTGGAAACAGATTGGTTGAGTGGTCACACTTCCCAAGAATTGACTAGCTATAGGGATCACATTTTTAGGGGGAGCATTTAAGTATTTGAATATATTTTTGCTCATGTTCATGCTTTTTTCTAAGTGTAATAAATTTTTCCTGAGAATGTTGTGCATGGATTTAAGGGGAGTTTGCAGTAGCCCTTTGGTATTATTGTCAAAGGGGGAGAAGAGTAACAGGAATTTGCACGTGTTGCCAACAATTCCAAAGGGGGAGATTGTTGAGCAAGGTGCAACAACAATATTGTCATTGTTGTCAACACAGACAAATAGATCTGTTGATGTAGTGGACAAAAAGTTCAAAAGCTATTCAGATGCAAAAGTCAGGAGTTTAAAGGTTATTCAGAGTATGTACAATGATTTTCCAAGAAGACCGAAGTGGCCCATTTGTAAAAGATCAAAGAAAAAGACAAGTAAGAAAAGTGTCACGATATCGTGACATATACATTAGGCAAGAAAAACTGTCATGATTTCATGACATGTTGGAAGAGAGAAAAAACTAGAAAAACTATCGCGATTTCACATGTTGGAAGAGAGAGAAAAAACAAGAAAAACTGTCGCGATTTCGTGACATGTTAGAAGAGAGAGAAGAAGCAGGAAAAACTGTCATGATTTTGCGACATGTTGGAAGAAGAAAAAGGCAAGTGGAAAAACTGTTGTGATTTCGCGACATGTTGGAAGAGAAAAAGACAAGTGGAAAAACTGTCATGATTTCGTGACATGTTGGAAGAGAAAAAGGCAAGTGAAAAACTATCGTGATTTCACGACATGTTGGAAGAGAAAAAGGCAAGTGGAAAAATTGTCATGATTTCGTGACATATTGGAATAAAAAGAGAAATCAGGAAGAAGTGTCGCGATTTTGCGACAAGTTCGAAGAAAGAGAACAAGTAAGAAAAGTGTCACGATTTTGTGACATGTCGCATTTTCACGACTAAAATAGGAGAGAGAAAGTAAGTTGAAAAGTTTCACGATTTCATGACATGTCACATTTTCGCTACTAAAATAGGAGAGAGAAAGTAAGTTGGATAAGTGTCACGATTTTGCGACATGTCGCATTTTCCTGACTAAAATAGGAGAGAGAAAGCAAGCTTGAAAAGTGTCGTGATATCCCGACATGTCGCATTTTCATGACTCAAAAAGGGTAGGCTGGCAGAGAAACAAAAGTGTTGCGATATTGCGACATGTCACATTTTCACGACTCAAAAAGCCCAGGCAGGAAGAGAAACAAAAGTGTCACGATATCACGACATATCACATTTTCGTGACTCAAGAAGGGCAGGCTTGTAGAGAAACAAAATTGTCATGATATAGCGACATGTTGCATTTTCATGACAAAAGAAAGAGAGGAAGTGTACGAAAGCAGAACTATCACGATTTCGTGACAAAAGCAGAAAGAAAGACTTCGGAAGCAGAAGTGTCATGATTTCACGATAAAATCAAAAAGTAAAGTACGAAAGTAAAAGTTTTGCGATTTCGTGACAAAAGCAGAGAAGAAGACTTTGATGGCAGAAGTGTCACGATTTTGTGACAAAAGCAAAGAAGCTAAGTATAGAAGTAGAAGTGTTGCGATTTCGCGACAAAAGAATAGAGAAAGCGTGTGGAGGCGAAAGTGTCGTGATATCACGACATGTATTTTCGCGAGCCAAAGCTAAGAGAAAGAGCAAGGAGAAAAAGTGTCGCAATATCATGACATGTTGTATTTTCATAGGCCTAAGCAAAGAAAAAGAGCAAGGAGAAAAATTGTCGCGATATCGTGACATGTTGTATTTTCATGGGCCAAAGCAAAGAGAAAGAGGAGAGAGAAAAAAGCATTGTGATATCGCGACATGTTGTATTTTCAAGGGCCAAAGCAAAGAGAAATAGGAGAGAGAAAAAAGTGTCGCGGTATCGCGACATGTTGTATTTTCATGGGCCAAAGCAAAGATAAAGAGGAGAGAGAAAAAAGTGTCATGATATCACGATATGTAGTTTCGCGACAACAGCAACAAAAGAAGCTAAAAAGGCAGAAATGTCGTGATTTCGCGACAGGTCGTAAATGCACAAGTCAAGAAGGAGAACCCAACTAAAATGTGAAGTATGAAAATCAACTAAAATTAGGGTTTACAATTATTATGAAAGCCGACCAAGATTAAGGTTTACAACTAACTAAGATTAGGATCTTCATCATGAAAATATTGTTATAAAAGGAGGGCTATTTGGAGAATTGTTGAGTTGTTGCATAAGTCGTCGAATGCATGTCAAAGTGTGAAATGTGGTCGTAAGAGCGCAAAAAGCACAGAAGTGGCGAGATGATGTTAAAGTGCATAAAATGAGCGAAGAGTCATGTCAAATTTTCCTAAGTGCATCTATGAGTGCGCAGATAGAGCAAAGTGCATAGAGAGTGAAAAGGTTGAAATTCGACCAAGTGTGGTTGTGATTGCGCAGAGAAAGTAGAAGGTGTAGAGAGTGCAAAGGGTGAAAATGAACGCAAGTGCAGTTGTAACGAAGTAGAGTGTGCGAAGTGATTGTGTAGAGAGCGCAAAGTGCACAAAGAGCGCAAAGGTGAAGAAGACCAGTCAGGGTCTTGTAAAAGCAAAGGTATCTTACTATCAATCTTCTAGTTTTAGAATTGAAGTCCAAGTTGGTGCTTGGCATTAGGGGTTGGTCCTCCTTCTAGTTGGTGTTGGTAAATCAGGGGTTGATGATCCTTCTAGTTGGTGCTAGTAAATCAGGGGTTGGTGCTCCTTTTTGTTGGTGTAGATAAATCAGGGGATGGTGCTCCTTCCAGTTGGTGCTGGTAAATTGATTGTAAAGTTGGTGCTTTGCAAATGCTAGATTTGGATGGTAGTCCAAGCAATCATTCTTGAGGAGTAGCCAAATTGGTGAACCTAGTTAAATCTTGTGTTGTGTGATGTTCTCTTGTGATAATTGCTTTATCTGGTTTTAAGGTTTCATTATTTCAATTTTAAGAGCTGTGAATTTAATTTTAAAGAACTACACTGATTCACCCCCCCTCTCAATTCCATTGTAAGACTAACAAGATTAATTTTGGGGTCAATGAAGGATGGTTGTTTTTCAATCAAGACAACTTATAAGTGCTTGGACTCTAGAAATGATCCTTTGTTTCCTCTAAATCATATCTAGATTAAATGTCTTACTCCTAATGTAAATGTATTTTTTTGGTTAGTCATTTAGGGTGAATGTATTACTATTGATAATATCCAAAAACATGGTTTGAGTATTCCGAATAGGTGCTTCCTATGCAACAGATATTTGGAGTCTCATTTACACGTATATTCCATTGTTACTTTACCCTTGAAGTATTTCATCTATTTTTTAAAGATTTGGGAGTGTCCTAGGTTCTCCCCAACTCGTTGGAGGATTTAGTTGACCAATGGGCATCTCCTTTTTTCTCTCGTGACCTTCTCCATTTTTGAAAATTAAAATTACCTCATTTATGATGTAATTTGATAATGTCTTACCATTGATAATGTCTTACTATTGAATGTGTTTTTTAATGCTTTAGAAATTCGTATTCACTTGTTTTGGTTTTGTGACATGGTTAAACAGTTTTGGGATGTCTTCTACTCTTTTATTTTTTCCTCTTTCACTAGATCTTGGGAGCTTTCTCTGCTTGATCAGTGTACCAAACTATGGGATGTTTGTAGACTCATAATTCTCAAGCACATTTGGAAGTGTAGATGCAAAAAGGTGTTTATTGGATCTTATCCTCCGTGGGATATAGTTTTAGCAAACTTGACCTTTGATATTTTGTTACATGTGGGATGCATTCATTCCCAAGTCTATGGAACTTCCAGCATACCTCGAGATGTTATTGATAGACTTCATCAATTTTCTCATATGATTCAAGATATTCAAAAGGTGCAAGATGAAACTAAGAAGAAGGTAGTTAATGATGATGAGCAGGTTTAGGTTTTGATTACTTCTTTTTCTTCTTTGAAGACTTCAAAACATATTATGGAAGACATGCCCAAAATTTCTTCATATAATAGATTCTCCCAAAGATTAATGCTAATATCTGGTGTATTGCAGAAGAGCTATAGTATTTTTGTTGATATTAGCTTCTATTCTTATATATATTTAGTTATGGATGCTTTACTCCTTATCCACCTCATTTTTTTAGCTGGTGAACAGTGGTAGAACCAAAATATTATAATGTTCTAGTTAATGAATTAATATAATCTAACTTTTTCTAATAAAATATATATAGCTAATTATTTATTAAATGAACTAAATATTTTATTTAAATATTTTAAAAGAGTTAAAATAAGGTATTTTTTTAATGGATATATAAAATTGAATTGGATCTTGTTACATCATAACCATATTATCACATTGGTTGAATTACCACACTAGTTTAAATAAATACATGGTTGTATTATAATTGACATTTATGGAAACATCACTTGATAAGGTTTGAACATGAGTCTTCACTAGGAGTCCATATTTTTAACAATTAAGCTCATACCAAATAATAATTTAATGAACTATGTATTATGTGTGTTATTATTATAATTTCTCTTTGTAAGAACCTAACATGATTTTATTATTTATTAATTGATTAATAAAATAATGTTGTTTGCTTGCCATCTTGTGCTTGTCTTCGAAAGTGTTTGCTCTCTGCTATGTGGCCTTCCTTGGGATTGCCAATTGTTGTGGCAAGAGGTGGGGTCCTTGTACTGCCCCTTATATTTGGTGGTTTGGAATTTATTTGGTGTTGGAAGAGTGGTTTAGGATTTTGTTTCCCTATCTCATGAGTTATGTTATTGCAAGATTTATATGATGGTTGGGGTATTCTTTCTTCTCCTAAGGACCTTTTCAATATTTCAATTGGTTCGTTAAGATTTGTTCTTGTGATGGTGTTTCCTGGTGAGCTTGGATTTCCTTGGTCATTGAGTTTTGAGAGTGACTATAGTGGCACAACCTTAAATATTAAAGTGGTGAATGTCTATTTCTTCTTTGGTTTGCTTTAGAGTCTTCTGTGGTAGTTCAAGTTTTTGGGATCAGTTTTTGTTGTAAGCAATTTGTGTAAGAGTGCTTTTCAAAATAGTGTGGGGTGTGGTAAAGATTTGAATATGGTAAAGACTAAATTGTATAGTCCTAAATCGTGGCCCACTAAATCCTAGGTGGAGCCTACTACTTTTTTGATCGATGATGAGGTGAACACTACTTTTAAGAGTGGAAACCTTATATAGTGTATCCAAAAGTTCCATGGGCATAACCTAATTCTCTGGAAATGGATGGTAGTGACATGGAACAAAGGATGGGTTAGAATTTGTTTATGGGCCTTTAAGGTGTCAGTAGAGCTAATAAGTAGAACCATCAGTCTGCTTCTCAATGGTGCCTATCACAATAGAGACAAGCACTTGTTTCTTAAAGAGATAAGTTCTTTCCTGGACGGGGATAAGTTTCTTCCTAGAAAGCAGAATGACTTGAATGCTAAGGTGTTCTCCCCTTCGTGGGATAGGGTGGCCAAAGTTATTATGGATTATTTTACCTTGAAATCTATGTATGAAGTCATATATAGCTTCCATTCTATGTTTCTCAACCACATACAGAGACAATTATTGATGAATATTCCTTTGTTCTTATTTCATTCAATGAAGAAATTGATGTTGGATATGCAAGGAGATCATGGTCGGTTTCCACTTTATTAGGTCTTGGCAATGTTAGTTTTCAAACAAGTAGCTTTTAAGAAATATATAATGGTGGAGGAGCTTCTAAAATTTGTATTTGATGTTTTAGTTCCTGTGATTGGTTAGTATAAGGATATTTTAAAATATTCTAGTGATGTCAACGAGGATATTTATTCGTTCTCGATGGGTTCAAGACCTGACAATATTTCTCAAAAAATTTGTCTCGACTAAAGGTGTGAGAAGGAAAGCACTGCACTGTAGTGTTGATTAATTCTTGAAAAGCTCATCCATCAATGTTATGGTTGTGCTTGAGGTGGTAGGACCTTCATCGGTTAGCTAGACAGAAGGGAGCGGAACGCCTAAATCCAAGTGGTTACTTGGTAAAAAGTGGAAGGAGGATGGATCGTCCCCCATAGCCCCTTCTATTAACCTAGATAAAATTCCAAGGGACTTCCAGAGTATGTTTATGCTCCAGAGGAGATCTCTAAGAGGAATAAATCAGTTATACACAACTTGAAATTGATGGAGATAAAACAATGAGCAATCTTGAGCTCGATGAAGATTGCTTTAGACTATTTTGAGGAGGTGTCCAAGATGTCGAGAATGGTTTTTCAAAAGGTTGACATGTTGATGTAGAAATTCCTTGATTTTTGCCTTGTCCTCTCTTGTCCACTATTCCTCTTTCCTGGTTTATCTTTACCTTTCTATGATCTTTGTTTCTTTTGGTCCACCTTGGGGGGTGTTGTGTTTGTTTTTATTCTGGTACAAATTTTATAATTTTTAAGTAAAACCAAATATTAAGAGATGCATTTTCTTAATATATTATGCCTAGGAGAAGAAAAAATATAGAAGTATTTATTGTTATTCTTCTTTTATCATAATAATTTAAAAATATTTTATGTTATTTTTTATTGTTACTCATTTTCTAAATAAGATGAAAAACTTTAAAAATATTTAGTGTTTTCTGCAATGAATATTTTTTTAATAACCTACTACATATTTATTGTATTTAATTCAATACATTTTTATTTGGGACAAATCACCATTACTCTCACACATTATGCCTCTATACTCAAATTTAACCTAAATATACTTCTTCTCTATCAAAGATGAATGCAAAAACCATAATTTAAATAGGTTTATGTATATTAGTTTATCTAGGTGGAAATAACTCACATTTATTTTCCTTTATGATTAATTTTAATTTGAATATAATTCTTCTATATGAAACATAACTATGTAAACTATAATTTTAACCAAGTTATTATGTATACTAGTTCATTGACATGAAAATAACTAACTTACACTAAAAGAATTCATTCATAACATTTTATAACGGAAAATTCTTAGCTTCCTACAACTTACCTCAAGACTATTATGTAATGCTATTTTATTTTTAAAAAATTATCAATACAGATTATTATTTTTTTTAATTTAATTATACTTTATTTTTAAAATTAAATAATATATTTTATTAAAATATTATTTTTTGATTAAATGTTAACTCTTATTTATTATTTTACTTTGGATTTTTAAGTATGAAGTCATACATAGCTTTGGTGTCATGTCTCTCAACCACCTACGGAGACAACTATTGATGAATATTCTTTTGTTCTTATTTCAATCAATGAAGAAATTGATGTTGGATATGCAAAGGGATCGTGGTCAGTTTCCACTTCATAGGGATGAAGAAACCTATAGTTGAGGTGTCGTTTCCTATGATTAGTTAGTCTAATGAATTTTCTAAAGGTTCTAATGATGACAGTGAGGATATTTATTCACTCTCGATGGGGTATGGGGTTCTAGACTTGATAATATTTCTTGAAAATATTGAAAAATCTATGTCTTGGCTAAAGGTGTAAGATGGAAAGTGTTGCACTGCAGTGCCCATGACTTCATGAAAAGTTCATCCATCAATGTTATGGTTGTGCCTGAGGTGGTAGGATCTTAGTTGGTTAACTAGATAGAAGGGAGAAAAACACATAAATCCAAGCGGTTTGCTCGATAAAAAGTGGGAGGAGGATGGCTCATCCCCATATCCCCTTCTATTGACCTAGAGATCCTTCCAAGGAAATTCCAGAAGGATAAGACTATTTTGAGGAGGTGTCCAGCAATATGGGAATGATTGTTCAAAATATTGACACGTTGGTGTAGAACTTCCTCAGTTCTCCCCTTGTCCTTTCTTGTCCATTGTTCCTCTTTCCTGGTTTGTCTTTGCTTTTCTATGATCTTCATTTCTTTTGGTCCACCTTGGGGGTTGTGTTTATTTTTATTTTTATTATTTCCTTTCAAATGGTTTTGATGTAAAAGGTTGTGGGGGCCCTTTAAAAACCCTCTTTATTTTTAATAGTATATAAAAAAAATCAATTTATTATTAAAATTATTTTATAATATAAAATTGTGTGAATTGTAGTTAACATATTTGATATATTATACAATTATTACAATTTTTGTGAGGGGTCTCATTATGTGTATTTTATTCAAAATATCAATAAATTTATAATATACCCCATTACAAATAAATTTATGTAATATTGATTAAAATATTTTATTAATTGTATTTTTTTTATTATAATATTAAATTTTGTTAAAACAAGTTTTATAATTTTTAAGTAAAAACAAATATTAATAAACATGTTTTCTTAACATCTTATGCTTAGGAGAAGCAAACATATAAAATTATTTACTGTTGTTCTTCTTTTATGCTAATATTTAAAAACATTTTGTGTTATTTTTATTGTTACTCATTTTCTAAATAAGATGAATTTTTTCTTTTAAATATTTAGTGTTTCATGTTGTAAATAAAATTTTAATAACCTACTACATATTTGTTGTACTTAATTCAATAAATTTTATTTTATTTGGTACATATCACCATTACTCTCACGCATTATGCCTTTATACTCAAATTTAACCTAAATATACTTTTCTCTATGAGAGATGAATGCAAAAACCATAACATAAATAGGTTTACGTATATTAATTTGTCTAGGTGAAAATAACTCACATTTTGTTTGCTCAATTTTAATTTCAACATAATTCTTCTATATAAAACATAATTGTCTAAACTATAATTTTGACTAAGTCATTATGCATATTAGTTCATTGACATGAAAATAACTAACTTAAACCAAAATCTTATCATTCACACTAAAATAATTCATTCATAAAAATTTATAATGTAGAATTTTTTATCTTCCTACAACTTAGGCGAACACTATTATGTAATGCTATTTTATTTTTAAAAATTTATCAATACAAATTATTTTTAGTTTTAAACCAATTATAGTTTATTTTTAAATTTAAATAATATATTTTATTAAAATATTCTTTTTTGATTAAACCTTAGCTCTTATTGATTATTTTACCTTGGACTCTAAGTATGAAGTTATACATAGCTTCCATGTTATGTTTCTCAACCACTTGCAAGACAATTAAAGATGAATATTCCTTTATTATTATTTCAGTCAATGAAGAAATCGATGTTGGATGTGCAAGGATATCATGGTTAGTTTCCACTTCATCAGGGCTTGGCTGTGTTAGTGTTCAAACAAGTGGCTTCTAAGAATGGTCTAATGGTGGAGGAGCATCTGAAACTTGTATTTGAGGCATCAGTTCATGTGATTGGTTAGTCTAAGGTGTTTTCAAAAGGCTCTAGTGATGACAATGAGGATATTTATTCCTTCTTGATGGTTTTGGACCTGATAATATTTCTCAAAAAATCAATGTCTTGACTAAAGCTGTGAGAGGAAAAGTGTCGCATTGCACTACCGATGACTTCTTAAAAAGCTCATTCATCAATGTTATGGTTGTGCCTGAGGTGGCAAGAGATTCATTGGATAGCTAGAAAAAAGGGAGCAAAACGTGTAAATCCAAGTGATTGCTTGGTAAAAAGCGAGAGGAGGATGTCTCATCCCCCATATTCCCTTATATTGACCTAGAGATCCTACCAAGGGACTTCCAGAAGGATAAGATGATTAAATATGGTTACGCTCTATAGGAGGTCTCTAAGAGGAATAACTCGGTTATGCATAGCTTAAAACTGATGGAGATAAAACAATGAGTAATTTAGAGCTCGATGAAGATTGCTTTAGACTATTCTAAGGAGGTTTCCAAGATGATTAGAATGCTTGTTTGATAGGTTGACACGTTGGTGTAGAACTTCCTCGGTTCTCCCCTTGTCCTCTCTTATCCACGATTCCTCTTTTCTGGTTTGTCTTTGCCTTTCTATGATCTTCCTTTATTTTGGTCCCCTTTGGGGGGTGTTGTGTTTATTTTTATTTTGGTTTTCACTTTTTAGGTGGTTTTGATATAAAATGTTGTGGGGACCCTTTCAAAACCCTCTTTATTTTTAATAGTATATAAAAAAAATTATTATTAAAATTATTTTATAATATAAAGTTGTATGGATTGTAGTTGACATATTTGATATATTATAGGATTATTACAATTTTTTTAGGGGATCTTATTATGTGTATTTTATTCAAAATATTAATCATTTTATAATACGCCCCATTACAAATAAATTTATGTAATATTGATTAAATTATTATATAATATAATATTAATTGTAAATTTTTTATATAATATATTTATTATAATATTAAATTTTGTTAAAACAAATTTTATAATTTTTAAGTAAAACCAATATTAAGTAAGATGTTTTCTTAATATCTTAAGCAAACATATAAAAGTATTCCTTTGAAAATGGAGGAGCCGTCACTATCCTTGGGTCTTGATTACAAAAAAATGTTGTGACTTGGGGTGTTGACGCATCCAATCAAGTTGTTTGGATTTTGCTCGAGATCTGTAGAAAACCGTTTGGGGTGGTTAATGTGTATGCCTTGAATATCGCTTCTAAAATATGTGAGTTGTGGAGATAGCTTGCCATGAATATACCATTTGCCACATGGGTGCTCTGTGGATATTTTAATATGATGGATAAAGCTTCTGACAAGGTCAGTCATGTCCTGATGTGGTGGTGTTTAGGTAAAAGAGAAGTTTGATTTTTTATGAAAAACAAGCTTCGTATTTATGACACTAATTCATGCTTCTTGCCTCCTGACTTCTCGCAGGCTCTTCACAAAGTCTAATTTTTAGGCTGCTTCTTCTAGGATTTTGGTAATATTAGACAAAGCCATGATTTCTAAGTGTGACAATTTTCAATTCTCCCGTATTTTGTCCTCTTTGTCGTATGTACTAACTTTTCTTGGTACTACACTATCTGATAATTCACCTATTTTATTCTCTGTGGCAATGTTAAACTTTCAACCTAGATTGCATTCTTCATAGTTTTACCTGAATGTTTCTTTTTTGCATAACTTTAGCATGAAAGCTCATATATGCAAAATTTGGAATTTTATTCCTAGACCTGATGGTATTTTTGGAAGGATTGAATGGTGGAATGTTGTCCTTCAATGAACCACTAAGGTTTTGCAGACTCTAAGTGTTGTAGTTACAAAACAATGAAAATAGACTAAGTTTACCTTGCAAAGTGATCTATCCAAAGCCTGTCTCGGCCTTGAAGCCTCTCCTTTCATCTTTGTTTCTCAATCCCAAGTGTCTTCCATTAACCATAAGCAAAAAAAAATGATTTTTATGAAGCCAAGGGGTATCAATTACATGCTCGAACGCATTGGGAGAAGGTGGGGGACAGAGTGACCAAATATTTTTTTCAACGCCTTAGACCTCCTGCTTAGTATTCTTAGTTTCAAGCCATTCAAGTTGATGGGCAGATATTTATAGATTTTTTGGACACTGTCAAAGCCTTTGTTTCACATTATCAAGGTGATTTTGCTTTTCAATCCCTTGATGATGCTAGAAGTCAAGCTCTTGCTCATTGTACCGTTGTTGTCCCCAAAAAGCTTTCTCCTGAGCAAATGCTATTCTGTGATACTCCTCTTTCTCTAAAAGATCTAAAAAATGCCTTGTCACTCATGGAAAATGATAAGGCACCTGGGCTTGATGGCTTCCCATGTGAATTCTATAAATAATCTGGGATATGCTTGGTTTTGATCTCCACAAAGTTTCTCTTGAATCCCTACAATGTGGTTCACTGGGTTCCATTATTAATAAAGACAATGTTAAATTTATTCCTAATTCTAGATATCCTGAGATCATCACCAATTAGAGATCGATCACCCTGCTTAATGTGAGCTACAATATTATTGCTAAAGATCTTGCACTTAAGATTAAATATCCCCTACCTTTGATTGTCAGACTGAACAAACTGTAGCTGTTAAGGGAAGATATATTCTTGATAATGTTCTTACTATTTTGGAAGTTATGGAGTGGGCAAGAAATTATTAACAAGATGCATTATTCATTAATATTTTCTTTGAGAAAGCCTATGATAATATGGAGTGGTACTTTATAACTACCATACTTCAGGCTCTGGGTTTTGGGCTAGTGTTTGTGAGAACCATTCTTATGTTATTTCAAGATGCTTCAGTTATTATTACCTTGAATAATAGTCAATATCAATCAATTTCTATTGGTCTCTCTATAAGACAGGGGTGCCCTCTTGCTCCATATATTTTCATTCTTATTGTAAATGATTTTGGCTATTTTTTGGCCCATAATATGGATCAAGTATTAATTATGGGTATTGCTCTCCCCAATTATGACCATCAATTGGTCAATGGTCATTTTGCAGATGATTCTTTCTTAACACTTCGATAAGATGAGAAATCCATTTTCTCAGCTATTATTTGCTTAGAGGTGTTCTATTTAGCCTATGGTTCTTCTATACAATGGAAAAAATCTCTTGTTTTTGGCAATCTCAAACTCAAATGCCATGCATATTGCATAATTTCTAATGGACTTGGATTTAGTCAGGTGAGGTATTTAAATTTCTTGGAATTCCTTTTGTGTTTCATGGTTCCTCTGCTCAATTGTGGCAGTATGTTATTGATAAAGTGGAAAATAATATTTCTTACTGGACTAGTAAGAAAATTTCTCTGGTAGGTAAATTTTAGATTTGTTCTAAGGTTTTAGCCACTACCCATGTCTATTATTTGTCTTGTTGGGTTCCATCCAAATCTTGTTATAAAAAGCTAGATAAGATTATGAGAGACTTCTTGTGGGCCAAAGACTCTGTCAAGAAAGGTTTTCATCGGGTAGCCTGGGAAATTTGTTGTTTGCCCAAGGACTATGGAGGCATGGGTTTGTTTGATTGTCATTGACAATGTTTTTCCCTTTGTGCTAAATGGATCACCCGATCTTTAATTAGGGATGAATCTTGGAAAGTATTGGTCAAGCATTACATTTCTTCTCATTTTCTTCAAGGGAAGAAATTTTGAAAAGGGGTGGGATTGCAATCCATTCTTACTGACACCTATCCCTATTAAAGTTAAAGGTTATTTTGTCATTCAAAGTATTTGGAAATCCTGGGAGGCCTTCAAACCCTGACATAGTTGGAAATGGAGTTTTCATAAAGTAGATGCCTATTTGCCTTCCATGAATATTTGGTTGTCTCCTTTTATCACTTGGCAAGGTTCTCCCTTAGTTCTAGTGTAGTGGGTCAGAGCGTAGAGGTTCTATAAGTGTGGTATTGCTTCCATTTTCGATTTCTTCACCCGACATACTAGGTGTTGGATACCTTGGGATTTTTTTTGTCAAATTCACAATTTAAATCCTAGTGATAGAGACACTTATGAGGTGGTTATTGATAGTATTGCATTTTCTATTTGGAGCAAACTACATAAGCATTTTTAGAAACCCTGGTGGTCAAATTGGTTTTGGCTTGGGGAGCTTCCTCTTTTGCAAAATAAAGCTCATATTGGTTACAAATGGCTCACCTCAAAAGTTCCAGTGTTTGATAAGCTCACTCTAACATGGGGCTTAGTCTCTCTTCCCTCTCGATGGAATAAGAGGTTTCGGATTGCTTCGGCTATTTATATTGAATCTAAACAATTTTTTTTTCTTGGAGCCTCTTACACCAAGGGTTACCTATTGGTAATAGACTCAAGCATTTGGGTGTTCATAATTCTATTTACCCATTTTGTGGATAGGTAGAAGATCTCCTACATGTTTTTTGGTTTTGTGATCGGGCTCAATCATCTTGGGAGTGGCTTCTTGAATTTTTTAGACCTTTTATGGAGGAGGATTTTACTTGGGTGCATGCTATTTTGGGTGACCCTATTGCCTTTTACTTCAAATTGGGTGTTGCTTGGAATGTTTTTAGAATTGATACCTTGTTTTATCTATGGAAATCCTGTAATAGAGCTATTTTTTCTTAGCAAGATGTAGGGCGTGTCTTCTCTATTGCTGATAAATATGATATATTCTTTTATTGCTTGTTACATATTCAAGTACAACTTGAAAAGTATAATTGAATCTACATTACTTACATACCCTCATGGATCATTGGGGGAATGCACCCTGCGTTATGAGCCATGTGCCTCTTCCTTCCCATTTGAGGTGGCAGTGATTTCTCAGTTTCTTTATTTCTAAATGCATATTTGACACTGTTTTGATAGTTGTTATTTGGCAGTTTGTGGACTGTTTCTAACACTCTTGTATACTCCTAATCATAGTGGTTAGTGTATTGGTTTACAAGGTGTGCTAATCCCACCCACCATTTTTTATATGATTCGACATTATTTTATTAATATAATGGCCATTTCATCCAAAAAATAATGTTTTAAAAGGAGCCCCACAAACTTATACAACAAGTAAGTCCAGAGGCCAATTAAAGCACAAGATGATATCCATAAGGGAGGACCACCCAAAAGGACATCAAGGTATTACAAAACAAGGCAAGCACCCCATAGGGAAGGAGAACTGAGTTAACACCATCCCCATGAAGGCAAGCCAGGGAGTAAAACCCAAACAACTTAGCCTTAAAGAATAGCTAGACAATACAGAGGGCCAAAAACTAACAACCCAAATAAATGCATCATTTGAAATTTGAAAGTCACAACATACTGCAACATTTGACAAGCCTGAGCATAAGAAGAGGTGACGTCACTAGGGGGGTGAAAGGGACAATGAAGGAAGGCAAGAACATACTGAGGAGATATCATAATAAAGGCCAATGATAAGCACCATAAATGCTCATTTTATATACACTGTTAAGGGGCATCATTACTGGTTTAATTAGCATGTGAGATGTATTTTTATATAAATTATGAATATATTTGATAGAAATTTTGGTATTATGCTTGACTGGTGTTTTTAGTGGAAAATGTATATAAGTGCAAAATTTACTACTAATCTGGTGTTTTCCAGTCTACACCCCACTTGGACCTAGAAATGTGCAAGAAGGAGCCTTACTACAACACCTTGCTCTGGTGGTGTGGCACCTTACTATGGTGGCATGACACCTTACTCAGGTGGCATGATGCCTTACTAAGTAAGGTGCCTTACTAAAGTAGGCACCTTACTGAGGTGCCTTACTTTGACCCAGTCAAATTTGACTAGTTCATGAGGGAGCTGTGGAGGATGTTGCACATGAAGACAAAGGATATATTCTATTTTATGTATTATTATTAAAATATAATAAAGCATATATTATTAAGTGCTTGGCTGGTTAAACTTTGCAAGGTGAGGATTATTTTCTCATGAACAGAACAAAGCAGCAATTATCCAATAAATCGATGTGCGTGAACCAAAGCAACGATTTTTCTAGCGATCAATGTGGGAGATATTTTATTTTCTCCTTGATTATTAAAATAGAATAAACACTTATATTATTTGATTACTTGGATAACTTTTTAATGTGAGTGTTATTCTCTCACGCTCATAGACGAACCAGAGTGACGATTTTTTTAGCGATCAATATGGGTAGCCATGCAAATAGATTTTGCCAACCTTATTATAATTCTTTTTTGAGAAAATGGAACACACCTGATTTATCGTACAAGGGGGTAAAATTAGTGCATGAATTTTTTAATTAATATATGATTTTTATAATTAAATGACTATAATGGATTGATTAGACATTTTTCATAGGACTGCCCAAACTACCAAACTCGTTTCGGCTATATCTCACTCATCCAAACTCGAATTGAGCTAAAATTTTGAGGGTAGATGCCTGAAAAACCCTAGAATATATCCATCAATTTTCATATAATTTGGAGCAACATAGATCCTAGAGCATCATTATGTGTGAACAAAATATTTGGCAACTGGCTATGCGAGGGTTTCACCTGGATTGAGTGCAAGCAACTCTAGAGGTTGGTTTTTAGGGCCTTTGGGCCATAGCGACCAATATTTTTATGGTTTATCCTCAATATTTTAGCAAGAAATATTGTAGGGGATACAAGATGAGTTAGAAAATTATCTTTCAATAGATCATATTGTGAACTTGAGTGACAATGGCTTCCAATTTGCTGCACAAAATAAAAGTGAAAACCATACCTTTCCACAACATCTAGGGCAAGGATTAAAGAGATAACGAAACAAATTTCAAGCAGTTGATCAAAAAATGGCTCATATCTCAAGTGAATCTCATGCTAAGGTGCACCCAAAAAATAGTTCTACTATGAGAACCCCTATCAAGGGTAATAATTTTGAATACTTAGTCCCAAAAATGAATTTTAGGGATGCCCTTCGTGGTGGAAAGACTCAACCCAATGCTAATATCAATATTAGGGCTTCCCATAAACCTCTAAGTATGCTTAATATTGATCCCAGGAAAACAGAATCAAGATGTCTTAAAGCAGCTGATGGAACTCCTATTGTTAAGCTTGATATGGGTAACATTCAGACTGGCATTGAAGATTTAGAAAAAAGAGGACTAATTTGTCCGTTTGTGGGTTTTCGTCTGAGTCTATCTGCTTTCAAATTTTGGGCTCAAAAAGCTGGAGAACTAAAGGTGAGTTACAAATCTCTATCTATCCAAATGGTTATTTTCTTGTTTTATTTACTAATAATGAAGATAGAGAGAAATCTTTTCAAGGGGGTCCTTGGTTTTTGGAAGGATAGGGCTTTTCATGAGGCCCTGACATACTAAATTTAAAGTCGAAGAAGAGATGCCTTCTATAGCTCCCGTGTGGGTTAGACTCTTTGGCCTCCCTATGGAATTTTGGAATTACTTTTTTTTCTTCAATTGGAAACTCTTTAGGAACTTTTATGATGACTTTTGATTGTACTCAAAATTTTGAACATATTATTTATGCTCGGATTTGTGTTTTAATGAATTTTGACAAATCCCTACCTAAAAATATCACATTACAATTTGGGGAAGACACTTGGAAGCAAGTAGTGGACTATGATAACATTCCTTTTCATTGTAGAATTTGCCATGAATATGGTCATTTGGCCAGTGCTTGCACAAATAAAATTCCTGATCAAAAGAAAGAATATATAAACTTAGCAAGTTTCATAATACCTAAGAAGAACACTCAGAAAAAATCAGTTATGAAGGATAAATTAAAGTCATCTGCTAATATGTTTGAAATCCTTTCCACAAATGATGTTCCAAGTGAGGAAGAGGAAATAATGGAAACTAAAATATTAGAAACACAATTTAAATATGAAGAGAAGAACTTAGAGACAAACCAACAAATCAAAGGTTTTCAACAAAAAAAAGAGAAAATATACACAAGAAAAACAATATTTCAAATGTCAAAACTTCAACTAATGCAGGTCCCAATATAGACTCCGTTGAACCATCTAGTAAAATTTTGGTTGTGTACGAGCATTCTTCAAGGTTAGAAGCCATATCAGATTCAGTTGGAATAAGTTAACAAACAGGGAAAAAAAATTGAAGATGGATTCTAATCAAAAAGTAAGTCGCAAGACCAATCAATATCATATGGTAAAAGAAGGTGAACATCTTGTAGAGGAAGGTAATATTAATGCCCTTCCCAACTTCTTTAGCCCTAGTGTTAATGAATATCATCACTTGGAATATTAGAGGACTCAAAGGGAGTCTTTCAAAACAAAATGAAATTAGAAGAATGATTCAGGTAAATCATCCACATCTTGTTTTCCTTAAAGAAACAAAGATGTCAATAGAGGATATGGACTTAATTGCCAGCAAAATTTTGCCAGCTAGAAAAGTGGTTTCCCTCAGTTCCCAAGGGACTTCGGGTGGCATTGCTTGTCTATAGGACCCAAAAGAGGTAGTTATTCACCATATGGTTGGCAGTTCGGGTTTGTTGGCTATAGCTATTCAAAGTAGAAATTCCAACCAGATTATGCTCTACATTACTGTTTATGCTCCAACTTATTTGGACGAAAAAAGAAGACAGTGGAAGGATATTACTCATATTATATCTCATTTTCCTAAATCTTGGATCTTGATCAGAGGAGATTTCAATATCATCCTCTCTCTGGATGAGAAAAGAGAGGGAAATAGAAATTTGGATAAAAGCACTGACCTCATGAGCGAATATATTGCAAACCTTCATCTTGTGGATATCCAACCAGATAATGGCCTTATGACTTGGTATAACAGAAGACAAGGATTAGCTTGTATAATGGAGAGATTGGATAGGTTTTTGCTCTCTAAAGATTTCTTAATCAATGGTCACATTCCTAAAGTGAAGACTCTTAATAATGCTGGTTCGGATCATTGGCCAGTCACGGTGGAAATGTGGAAAACAAATTTGATTTTCTCTGCTTTTCATTTTCAATTAATGTGGCTTAGAGAAATTTACTTCAGACCTCTTGTGCAACAATGGTGGAAGGAAGGTAAACCTAGGCATGGGACTAAGATGTTTTATTTTGCCAAAAGACTACAATACATTAAATCCAAAATAAAGACTTGGAACTAGAAATTTTTTGGGGATGTTCATAAAAAAACATGAAGTTATTGCTCATCTTGAAAATTTGAATAAGAAAATCCGTTCAGATAGCGTCACAGAGAAGAGAAGTGCAGATGAAATTAAACTCACAACTCAGTTAGAGGAATGGGAAAAAAGAGAATAAATCTTATCGAAGCAAAAATCTAAAATTCAATGGCTCAAAGAAGGAGAGTGAAATACAAATTTCTTCCACAAATCTCTTCTAGATCGAAGATCTCACAACTTTATTTATTCCTTAAAATTAGCTTCTGGAGATGTTTTTTATACTTGGGATGGCATGAACTCTATTATTGTTGATTACTTTTCCAATCATTTTGTTGCTACTCCTCTTGGCTCAACTTCACAACAAAATATTCTTCAAGCAATCCCTTCTCTTATCACTTCTAAGGAGAAATATATTTTGACTGCTCCTATTACTATCAATGAGCTTCAACAAGTAGTTTTTAAAATGCAAAAATGGAAAACCCTAGGTCCTGATGGTTTTCCCATTGAGTTCTACCAAGAGTTCTAGGATATCCTTCATTTTGATTTATTAGAGGTGGTGCAAGAAGCCAGGAAATCCAAAGAAATTTTGAAGGTTATCAATAAAATTTATATTACTCTTGTTGCAAAAGCTCAAGAGGTTGATCATATCTTAGCTTTTAGAGCTATTGCTTTATGTAATGTTATTATCAAAATCATTACTAAAATCATGGCAGAAAGGTTGAAGCCTCTTTTGCATAAGATTATTTCCCCAAAGCAAGGGGGTTATGTGGAAGATCATCAAATAGTAAACAAGATAGCTCTTGCTCAAGAAGCCATCCATTCCATGGATATGCAAAATTCTCCTTCCATGTTCATTCGGTTAGACTTATCCAAAACTTATGACAAAGTGGATTGGCACTTCCTTATCAAAGTTTTGAGGCAATTTGGTTTTTCTAAGGATTGGATGGATTGGATTATGGGATGTATCTCTTCAGTTTCCTACTCAGTTCTTATCAATGGCAGGCCTTCTCAGTATTTCCTAGCTTCCAGAGGTATTAGGCAAGGTGACCCGCTATCCCCTTATTTATTCATCATTCTTGTTGAATTTTTGGGTAGGACTATAACCAAAAATATGGAAAAAATACCCTTGAGGGAGTTACCATTGCTCATGGAGCTAGACCTATCTTTCATCTTCAATTTGTGGATGACTCTACTCTTTTAGGTAAAGCTATAGTTAAGGAAGCTTCTAATATTAAGCAAATCATTAGCTATTTTTCTAAGACTACTGGGCAGTTGATCAATGAAGACAAATCTAAAGTTATTTTCTTTCACTGCTCTACTAGACAGGAATCCATGGTCTTGCATAAATTAATATATAATAAGACCTCTCTTCCAATCACTTATTTAGGTATTCCCATAAATATTCAAAGGAAGAAAAACAAAGATTGGAATTGGTTGTTGGAAAAAGTCAAGAAGAAAATTGGAAAGTGGACCAACAAGTAGCCTTCTTCTGGGGGTATAATAACCTTGGTAAAATAAGTCCTTCAAACTATTCCTATTTATGTTTCTTTCATTTTGAATATACCAAAGGCTTTTCTTTGAGAATTGGATCAAATTAGTCATCGTTTCCTTTGGAGTGGTACTAAGGAGAAAAGAAAATGGGCCTTGGTGAAATGGGATACTTTATATCTTCCTAAGAGTGAAGGGGGTTTAGGATTCCGGTCTTCAATTAATAACAACAAAGCTTTAGCTGCTAAATTATATTGGAGGATGTTGCATAACCCTAATGCTCTTTGGGCCAATAATATCCGTGCTAAATATATTGAGAATAAAAGTCCTGAAGAACTTGTTCTCTATCAAATTCCTACCAAAGGTTCTCCTATTTTATCAGTTCTTAAGACTGGTGAGGATTTGATAAAGAAAAAATTATTTTGGATCATTCATAATGGTCAACATGCAAATTTTTGGACAGATTCTTGGGATGGTCACAAGCCTTTGATAACTTAGTTTCTCGATTGGAGGCCTTGGATGGAGGAGCTTCACTAAGCTAATTGGATAAAGGTGGCTAATTATTGTCGGTATCATACTGGTAATTCAAAGGTTGGTAGATATTGGCTCCCTATTGAGGACTGACCTATTCAAATTCGAGAAACGCAAAGACAAGATATCCAAGGCATCCTTCATATGAGATCCCTCTCTTGGTCCCATGAAAAAGATTGTTTTTGATGGAACAACACTACTAAGGGTGAGTATTTAGTTGCTCAAGGTTATTTGACCTTATGCCATAATAATCCCAACCATTCTTCTGACATCTTTTCTCGATTGTGGGATCAAAAGCTCTGGCCTAAGGTGAGGTTCTTTAATTGGCTTTTATTGCATCGTAGGGTGCTTGCTGGTGAGCAACTTATGAAGCATGGTTTTCATGGCCCTTTTAGATGTGAAATGTGTGAAGAGAATATAGAAAATATCAACCATCTTTTTATTGAGTGTACTTTAGCCTCTGATCTATGGAGGAGAATGGCCACTTTACCTGGCTTATAATGGTCCATTTTTTTTACTTTTGAAAAACTTTGGAGGGATTGGCCTAATCAAGAGGGTGTTGATCATTTTATTAGGCTGTTATTTTGAATGGGTTCTACCATTCTTCTTTGGAATATTTGGAATGAAAGGAACGGCCGAATTTTTAATCAAGATAGGAAGGATATTCACTATATTTGGCAAAATACCATAGACAACTTAGTTGAATTAGTCCATCAACTCCTTAATCACCCCCAAAAATCCCACAAAATATGGGATCAAGTGATGCAAAGATTGAATATTAAATATTCTAAGGGCAACAAACTTAAAGGGAATGTGAGTATTAGTAATATGGATAGGACTAGAAATTGGCAACCTGCTCCTAAGGATTTTGGAAAAGTTAATACTGATGGAGCCTCTAGAGGGAGCCTTGGAAAAGCAAGTGTGTGAGGAATTGGTAGACTTTCAGATGGCTCCCTGGTTTTTACTTTTGCTGAGAATTTGGGTATTCTTTCCAATAACCTTGTTGAGGGGTATGGTATCCTTAGAGGCCTTTAGGAGGCTACTAAGGTTGGATGGAAAAAGGTGTTAGTTGAGTCAGACTCTCAACTTATAATTAATCTCTTGAAGACTCCTCCTAAGAATCATAAGGTGGATTGGAGAATAAAAAGAATTATTGAGAAGATTCAGTTAATCCAGATGGGATTTTTGAAATTTGATTACAATCATGTGGTTAGAGATCAAAACAAGAGTGTTGATGCTTTAGCTAATTGGGCTTTGGTCAAATGTGATCTTACTTGTTATGGCCACCCTCCTATAGGGTGGGCTTCTCAAATTAGGAAAGTTGTTCTTTCTATCATTTCTTTGGATGGCTCTAGTTCTGAAGGTACCTAGTTTCTTCTTGTTTTTTTTTTTTTTGCTTTTCTTTAGTTCATTCAGTTTTTTTTAGTTCCCTAGCTCATTCCATTCTTTATTTTGTTTCCTCTGTTGATTCTTGCCTTAATAGTCTTCTGGTCAAGATAGGTCATTGTTTTGTTTAATTTTTTTTGTTTTTTATTTTTTGTTTTTTTTTGTTTAGTTTTTTAAGGTGGGTGGGTTCTTTTGTTTTGTTTTGTTTTTGTTTTTTCTATGTTGCTTTTTATTTTTCTTGTGTTTTTGTTGTTTTTTTTTTTTTATGTTTTTTGTTATTGTTCTTGTGTTTTTTCGTTCTTGTTCTTAGGTTTCTCTTTGTTTGTGTTATTTTGTGTTTTTATGTGTGAGTGTTTTCTATGTTTTTTGTTTTTGTTTATTGTCTGTTGTTGGTTGTTTTTTATTTTTATTTTTATTTTATTTTTTTAAATTTTTTAGGTTTTGGTTGTGTTTATTTTTCATTTTTTTTGGGGTTATGTCTTTGTTGTGTTCTGTTGTTTTTGTCTTGTTTGTTTTTTGTTATGTTGTTCTTGTATTTTTCTATGTGGTTTGTGTTGTGGTTTATTTTATCTTATTGTGTGTGTTTGGTTGTGCTTTTTTTTTGACACACTCAAGGAGCATGTTTTTTATTTTATTTTATTATTTTTGTTGTTATTTACTTATTTTTAAATTGGTTTTGTGTGTTTGTTTTCTCCTTGAGTATGTCAAAGGTGGTAGGCCAGGTCCGAGTCCTGGGCATTTTTGGCGGAATGGATACCCCTGCCTCCTTGGGTCTTACCCAAAAGTGGCATCCCTTTTGGGATGTTTTCCACAAATTAAAAAAAATGACTGTAATATTTATTGCATATCTATTGTAACTGTAAGTTTGAAATAGACTTGCCTAAATTTATAATAGAGGAAGGCTATCCATTGTATAAATGCACAGGTCTTCCCTAAGAGAAGGGATGATTAATTTTATGAAGAAATTATTCTATTTTATTTTATCTAAATTATTTAAGAGTGCAATTCCTCTTATTTAATTAAATCGAGCTCTACGTAGCTAGCTGAGAAGACTATCTGTAGGAGCTTGGGTACACTCCCTAAAATAGTCCTACCCTATTTCATTGGTGTTATTTATTTTGTGTAGAGTAGATTCATTATTTTAATTGTTGTTTTATTTAATTTAATTCAGTGTTTATTTTTTTTGTACATTTATTTCCACACTTTATTTTCAGCACTTTAATTCTAGCTTGTAATTTATTTATTTAATTTTTCGCACTTAGTTTATTTAGTTTGGCTGAAATCAAAATGTTTAAACATCCCCCACCAAACTAAATAAGGTATAGACATTTTCATTCCCTAACACTGCAGGAATATACTGTGTGTGACACTCGTAAGTTTACGTACTTATCGGATTGATAATTTATGGAAGAGAAATGATTGTTTTTCAAGACATGATTTCTGCTCACCATTTTGGCGTTGTTGTCAAGGAGTGTCAAAACTGCAGTGTTATGATTTATAGGTTAAATAAAATGCCCATTTAAAATTACCTGTAGATATTTTACCTGAGAAGTGCAAATCCACCAAGGGCATTTTTATAAGGTAAAACATAGTTGCCAATATAGTTAGAGCCAAATACCATAGGCAATAGTTAAATTTATCAGCTTCTTAGGCAAATACAGGAATGAACCTGATGTACCATATTAAGTGTAGACATAGAAATAAAATGTGTTGTTGAAAAAAATTAGAAATAAATTAGGCAATGAAGGATTTCCATCATGTTATGAATAGTTTTAGAAATATAAACAAAATATCACAACTCAGTTCTGATTGAAATTTTTTAGGGATCTGTTTTTATACAGAAACTATTGGGAAATTATACCTCCAAAAGATTAATTTTAATGATTGAAAAATTTTTACGGGCTTAATGCTTTGCAACATATTTGTAAATTTTTTGTTGTAGGAAAAATGATAAAGCACAAATTAAAAAGAACACCTTATTATGGAGTATGTTCTTCACTTGCGATTAAGGCGAACTGGTGAATCAGAAACTAGCATGTGTTTTTAACAAATTGCTATGCCATATTTTATTTAGGTTGCTAGCCCGTAGATAATCATTTTCCAGCCTACACATTTTACCATTATGTTGAAAAAGTTTGGTTGTGAGGCCATGAAGGAAAATACTCTCCTCATGCTACAACATATCAAACTAGTTGATCAAGAAGGAGATGATTTTGAGAATACTAGTTTAGATATAGGCATGAGGGGACCTCACCTTCATCATTGCCACCAACAACACAATAAACATTGTTTACAGTGTTCATGAAGAAAAAAGATCTTCTGTTGAAAAGGCTCCAAGTTAAGAGAATAAAAAAATAGAGTTATATTTTTCTACTTGTTGGAAGAGAGTATTCTCTTTCCCTAGGACCAGCTTGGTCCAGAATGGAAATGAGAAATCTTCAACCGGTAGCAAAATAAAGTAGGGGAGAGAAAAAAATAGAGATTTACTTTTTCTACTTGTTGGAAGAGAGTATCCTCTTTCCCTAGTACCAGCTTGGTCAATAAGGGAAATGAGAAATCTCCAATCGGTAGCTAAATAAACAAGGGGAGGAGCTAATAATTAGAAGATGAAAAAATAAAAAAAATTAGTTAGAATTTTATTTTAATGTCTTTAGTTTAGATTTTTCTTTTTATGTTTTGCAAGACAATGTGAAGTGCGAAGTAGAGAAATAAGGAGGTTTCTATGAAGATTTCATGAATTGATATTTATATGTAGAGTTTGTAATAACACTATACGAATTGTCACATGTACCTTGATTGTGTAGCATTTAGTATAGAAGGTGAAAGATAGCAGAGTTTTGCCTTGGCAACATTAGAACCATGAAGGTAGGCTAATTAACCCTAATCAAGAGAAAGGATTCCAACCCAAGATGCTCATGGAACTTTGGGAAAGTTTTTTTGCAATGTGTGTGACTGTTACAATTTGAGTTAATAATAAGCAGAGTCAGAGATGCTACACCAAATGTAGAGTAGAATGCCTAGACAATGTTCGAGTAATGGTCAATGAGCTCAATTCACAATCGCATCACATTTACAAAATTGGATTAGAAACTTGCATAAGGAGGATTCAAAAAATATAAATTATTATGGGAAGCACCTTACTCCCATAGTAAGGCGTCTTACTCCCATACGCTTGGTGCCTTGCTCTCCTAGTGCCTTACTGCTATACTTCCAGTGTCTTGTTCTCTCGGTGCCTTACTCCACTTAGTGCCTTGTTCTCCTAATGCCTTACTCCCCCTGAAACCTTACTCCCATAGTAATGCGCCTTAATCCCAATGCTAAAAAATATATATATAATTGGGAGGCGACTTACTCAAAAAAATTTGAAGGAAGAAAAAAAAACATGGAACATGTCCTATGTAGAATAAAATTTCTTTTTTTTCTTTGTAGGAAAGCATGAACCACATGCAAGCTACAATTATCCTGAGAGCCAAGGCCTAACAGGAACGGAGTCATGACTCTTATTTTCTTGCTTTAATGTGTTATTTTTTATAGGTCATAGTTCCCTCTAAATGAAATCTAAAGGCATCCTAAGAGCTAGGGCCTCAAACACAGAAATGATTCCTGTTATTGTGTGTTTAGTCTCGCAGGACATGAATGAGCACAATCTATAGGTAGAGCTGACTTAAACTAGTCCCAACATATGTGCCATCTCATGCCCTGCAATTAGGAGTGCAATGAAGCAGGAAAGACACTTACGTCCCACGAGGAATAAAGTGCCTACAATCAGCCCAGTACAATCGTGCCTTTTCCCACTTGGAGGAAGGCACCAATAAGCGATGTCACTCTTCCCACCAGGAAGAGTGGTGCCCATATATTTGAAAAAATTTATGGAGAATATGATGGTTGGGTGCTAAAAAGAAGTTGTAGCTCTTCTATGAGAAGAGAGCGACAAATCCACTCTATACCCAGTAGTGCTCATCTTCTTCTCCCTAGATTGGGGATACCTAATTTTTAGTGTGGGACTTGATTTTCAGAGGGTTGCAGACCTGTTGCATGGAGGGACATGTTACTGGCGACGAGGACATCACCAATTTAAGTGGGGGAGGATTTGGGTGAACCCGAATCTCCTACAAATGAAATATATATATTTATAGTGGTAAATTATGGCTGCAATGTAATCGTATGTGCAACAAAGTTCTGTTAACTATTCTCATCACGGATATGGCACTTACTCTCATGAAAAACTAAAATCCCCTATTTTTCTAGAAAAGGCAGTGCATGACCCATGCAAAATAACTCGAGTATCATTGTTTTCTTAAGAGAAATAATTCCATGGTCTATTCATTATTATCAGCTAGTAATCCATACGAGAAAAAAAAATTATATTTACCCTTTGGAAGCCACGTAGAAAAGACCCACCACTGGAAATTCAAATATTGCATCAGTTTTCATATTTTCACAAACACGAAAAATAACATCTTCACTGATTGTTGAAGGCCATTGAATGAAAATTAACTCAATTTACATAATTTGATCTGAGTAGGAAAGTGATGAAGAGCAAATTGGTAGTAGTGGTGGGGACCTTGTGGTTGCAAGCATGAATTCAAATGGACCACAAACACCATTGCACAACACTACCATTGTAGTTTTCAATCAACATTCCGAGGGAGAACAATGAAGATGTTTAGAAATATGGCTGACATGCCCTTCTACTTGGTGAGTGCCCTAAAATATGAGGCATCGTGATACCAGGGAGGAATAACCTCTGTACTAACCCATCATGGGTGAATTACGGCCCTAATTCGTTACGTAGGAGGGCACAAGGGAGGCTCGAGTATATAAAAGAGTCAACATTTGCATGCATAGATGTTGTCTACAGTGGAGGAAGAATAGGAGGTCAATATTCAAACAATGGCCGAAGAAGAAGAAGAACACAACTAGAAAAAAAAAAAATAATATATATAAATACAAATTCTCCAGGAGCACCAACATCACAACAATATTTTATGGAACACCTTGGTTATGGGTAGCATGGAAATATTTTTACACCACCAACATGCTACAGATCAGAATCTATGAAATTCACCCAGGTATGTACTAAGTTTTCCATTAATTATGTGTATGGTTATTTTAAAAATAATTTCTATGCTAAAATCAGTAGATACTCCTTATAAATTCTTTCTGTCAAAATCTGCCAGCCACATGATATGCCTCGGATATGAAAAATTTATTACCCCAAAACAATTGAAAAAAAAAATAGAGCTACTATGTTTCAATGGTGGCCAATGGAAGAATTTTTAAATATGTTTCAGATGTGGGAAAAATTAGTGATAGACAACTACACTCATCCTAAAGATTGATCTCACCAAATTTGATCATTGTGTAAAGTAGGAACATCTGCTTCTACTTCCTGTAGTTTGATGGTCGGTTGTGATGTACTTTCGACTCTTGTTGGTGCAAAGGAAGAAAAAAATAGTAGCGAAGGAAGTACGTCAATGTCCAATGAAAAAAAAATAGCAATTCTCGATAGAAAAAAATAGCCATACTCAAAGGAAAAAAAATAGAGCAGTGCTCAATGAAAAAAAAATTATTATTATTATTGGGGATGTTTTTTGGGGGCTGTTGTCATGAGGACATGACAATATTTAGGCATTGGGGATGATGAGCACCAGAAATGATCATTTTATATAC
The DNA here is from genome assembly GCA_028583015.1 of Wollemia nobilis. Taxonomy (NCBI): domain Eukaryota; kingdom Viridiplantae; phylum Streptophyta; class Pinopsida; order Araucariales; family Araucariaceae; genus Wollemia; species Wollemia nobilis. The sequence goes on from JAQPPZ010000806.1 coordinate 1,342,447, forward strand.
ACTATTAAGGGGTATCATTACTATTTTAATTAGCATGTGATATGTATTTTTATATAACTTATGCATATGACTGATAGAAAGTTTAGTATTATGCTTGACTGGTGTTTTTAGTGGAAACTATGTATAAGTGTAGGATTTACTACTAATCTGGTTTTTTCCTGTCTACGCCCCACTTGGACCTGGCAGTGTACAAGGAGCCTTACTACGACACCTTACTTTGGTGGTGCGGTGCCTTACTCTGGTGGTGCAGTGCCTTACTAAAGTAGGCATCTTACTGAGGTGCCTTACTGAAGTAGGCACCTTACTGAGGCACCTTACTCTGACCTAGTCAACTTTGACTAGTTAACTACGGAGCTGCGAAGGATGTTGCACGTGAAGAAAAAGGGGATCTTCTATTTTATGTATTATTATTAAAATAGAATAAAACATCTATTATTAAGTTGTTTTTCGATTAAATTTTTCAAGGTGAGGATTATTTTCTCACGAACAGAACATAGCAACAATTATCCAGTAAATCGATGTGCGTGAACTAGAGCAACAATTTTTCCAGTGATCAATGTGGGAGATCTTTTATTTTATGCTCTATTATTAGAATACAATAACCACTTCTATTATTTGATTGGATGGATACTGTTGGTCACGAATCTGCCACAGGAAAGGATTTTATGCAAAATGCGACCTAGACCTAACCAACATTGAAATGCCGAGAGAAAGAAATGTCTCCCGGACCAATCTCCAGAGACGGCTGGTTCTGTTACTAAATTCTATGCTTGATTTCAAACTAAAGTTACTGGAAAGGAATTGGAAATATGTAGAAAGAAATGGGAAATTACGGAAAGAGATGGGAAATATGGCAACAGGCCAAATTTATATGATCGGGGAAAGAAACTCAGCAAGAATTTAACCTCAAGTAGAAAAACAACATATAATAATAGAATACAACATAATCTACTTACGACCTTGCGCAGACAACCTCCAGGTTTGCATTCTAGAACTCACTTCCTCACTAGCAATATTCAAACTCAGACACAGAATTCAAATCTAACAACAGATTAGAAAGACGAGCATAATCGAGAAATGCATGAAATAGAAGGACATCACACAGAAAGACACTTGTAAAATTAGAGGCCAAATATCTCTTATTTATGCAAAGAACTTGAATGTTTTTATGCAACATGTCTCTCAAACTCCCAATGATTGTGCTTGAGATATACATTGATATTTATAGAGGTCTTTCCTCTTTGTAGCATTTAAAACATGAAATGGACCTCCTCGAGATCTACAAAACATACAACAGAACTAAGGAAATGATCCCCTTAAACCAGCCTCGAAGAAACTAGAAATTAAATGAAACAAGGAACCGATCATCTTCATTAAATGATCATTCTCGGAGCATGCTTAGACCGTTAGAAAATCATGAACAGAAGCTTTGAATAATGGAGGCGTCTTCAATTATGGTGGCTTGGGCACATTATTTTATCTTGTACACATTGGAAAGCAGCAAAACATTAAATTTTGGAGAGCTTTTAATCTTTGGAAATTGCAATACTTCATCGGGCCATTGAACTGCTTTCTAGTGCGAAAATGTGACAGGTTGCAAAAACGTGACATGTCACAAAATCGTGACATTTTCTTGCTCCGTATGCTTTTGCCATTTTGGATCACAAAAACCAACCATGTCGTGAAATCGTGACGTATTCGACTCTTTGTTCTCCATCACCTTAGGTCGCGAAAACATGATGCATCATGAAATCATGACGTTTCGTACTATTTTGGCTACCTCCTTGCTTTCGCCTGGAAAAAACGTGACATGTCACGAAATCGTGACAATTTTTTGTACTTCATCCTTCCTGCCCAATATGTCGTGAAATCACGACATTTTCTTGCCTTCTCTATTGTTGCCACTTCCTATCGTGATATCACAACATTTTCCTCTTGCTAGACTTCATCTCCACAAATGTCGCGAAATCGCGATGTCTTTACATTTTTCTCCTTGTTCATTTTTCTGTCGCGAAATCGCGATGAGGTTCATTGTCATTGCCCTTTTATGTCACGATTTTGTGACATTTTTTCGTCACTCTGCTCCATGGCCATCGTAAGTCATGAAAATGTGACATGTCACGATATCGTGATAGTTTTACTACTCTGCCCCCGTTGACCACTTTGACCATGATTTTGGAACATGTCGTGATATCACGACATTCTCTGATTTTGGATTCTCTCTCCTCAAAAGACCTGTGGTAACATGACATGTCGCGATATCGTGACAGTTTTGAACCTATGCTCTCCATGCTATTTTTGGTCGCGATATCGCGATAGTTTTTGGACTTAGTTGTTTTGGCACAAAACTCGTAGAGAAACACAGAGGAGTAAGAATTTCAATAGTTTATGCATGAATAATCAACAATCAAAACAATGTGGCAAAAATGCCAACATTCTTGGTGCCTCACGGGGTATACAATTCTGTTGTATGCACGAATCCCAGGCCTGAATCCATTGGGCAATAGATTCAAGAACATGAGAAGTAGGAAAGTAAGTGCTGACTGATGGGGAACATCTTTGCGGACTGCTGCAACAACTTGTGCTGGTACTTGGCTCTGAAAAATAAGACCTTCAACAAAAAATTATGAAAGAACAGAACTTCCTTTATCTCTTTAGAACTACTGCACTCAGCCTAGCTCAGTTGAGCTGGGTAATCACCAGGTGTTGTAAAATGATCTCCATGGCAGTGATGAGAGTCACCTGAACTACAAAACAAAAATGAATGGAATGAGGACCTGCGGATGCGTAGGCCATGAAATGGGAATGGTGAATGATGAAATGGTGGAAAATGGAGGAGTAGGAGTGATAGATACAACAACAGAGTGCTTCTGTGCTACCAGCTGCTGTGAAATGAAAATGGAAGTGGATGGAATGGAGATGGTAGTAGAAACCGTGGCTGTGATGAAGTACTCACAAGACAAAGGACTAGAAGAAAGGGAAAGTAGAAATGGGAACATCAGAGGGGAGAGTAGAAACAACAATAGTGGCTTGATTACTTGCAGAAGAAAAAGGAGTAGGAGAAGAAGGGAATGAAGAGGGGAAGGAATAAGTAGAGAGGAAACCACTAACTGCTGGGAAGGAAGGAAAAGAAAAGAAAGAAATGTACCTACAAGCTCTCATGCAAAAAGAGCCAAATTTGACAGAGGAAATCCATAATACTTTTGTAGGCAGGCAATTTATCCTGCATGCCAGTACCCACACAGTTGACAAATAATGTAGCAAAGAAATTTACCACATGAAGGGCACCTATGGGGACCAGTTGTAGTAATGGCTGAAGCCAATACCACCATCTTGAAGAGTCCCCTGGTTGTGGGCTGAGTACAGGTTCCTCCAACTCCTTGATGTGATAACAAGAATTGTCAGGTGATAGTCTGTTCTCCAGGATCTCTTCAGGTTCAGCCTGTTGGTGAGGCATGCTTAACGGGTTCTAGCTGAATACTTGCATGCTATGCAAAATTGTGCCCTCTTTGTGCTCAGGTTCTACCGCTTGAACCTGTTCCTCTACTTGGCTTATATCCTCTTGATCCATCTCCTGATAGAAACTGCAAGCAATCATACTAACTTTTTTTGGGACAGTGCTTGCATATGCCCATCATTGGCCTTGGACGAAATCTACCTCTTGAGTTCCACACAACTGCATTTCAGGTCCCTACATAGTATGAGGGATCTAGTATGATAAATACTATGTAGGGTAAACAAGAGTGGTGACTATAGAAGAAAGTAATGGAGTTTCTCCCCACGGTAATTTTCTTGATAGGAGCAGAAGGTGCTCCATTTGTAATGCTTCCTCAAAGATTTGAGGGAATCTACGTTTGCCTGATTGTAGCAAGAGGAGGCCTATTTCCGGATGAAAAGATCGAATATAGAAGAGGTGGGATTGGGTGGGTGTCGGTCGGATCATCTTTGGAATTCTCTTCCAAATTTTGTAGAATCGAATATTGAAGTCTGTGATGCTCTCTAGAGGTGCTCTCGTGATGTACATTAAAAGTTGAAAGGGATCCTGAGAGTCGTTAAAGGGATCTTCATCAAATCTTCTAATTAGTGCTCCCGCTAAGTCATCCCATGAGCTGATGCTTTTACGCTCGAGTAGTTTGTACCACTGCAACACCCTTCCTTGCAAAGACAGAACCATAAGTCTGATCATGACATCCTCATGGTTTATGCTATGGATGGTTGAAAAATTGGCAACATCTTCAATATGCTCTAGAGCCATGCCCTCGATGCCATTGTATTGTGTTAGGGCTTTCAGGGCACTTTTGGGAATATCGTGCCAAATTTGGAGATTCAAAGGGCCAGGATTGTCCCATCTAGGACATACCCTCACCATTATAGTATTGGTCTACGAGATCACGGCTGTCGCCAAGTCAGATTCACCAAGTGAACATTCTTTCCTCCGTTTGTAAGGTCAAGGCTACTCACCAAACCTTGATTCCTCCGGGGTATCTTCTTTTAGAGTCAAAATGCATCTACAATCAATAAATTCAGATCTTTAGCTCAGCAGAGTCGTTAGATGAACTTACAAATCTCCGCTATGAGGTCAAGACAGTTCATCAAAAATCTTGATTCCTCTGGGCTATCCAAATATGTGGATCTTTATGAGACAAAATCAGTCTGTCCCACCGGGCGTGCCAAAAATTGTTGGTCACGAATCTGTCACAGGAAAGGATTTTATGCAAAATGCACCCTAGACTCGGCCAACATTGAAAGGCCGAGAGAAAGAAATTGGAAATATGCTTGATTTCCAGAGAGGGTTGGTTCCCTTACTAAATTCTATGCTTGATTTTAGACTAAAGTTACTGGAAAAGAATTGGAAATATTCAGAAAGAAATGGGAAATTACGGAAAGAGATGGGAAATATGGCCACAGGCCGAATTTATATGATCGGGGAAAGAAACTCAGCAAGAATTTAACCTCAAGCGAAAAAACAACATATAATAATAGAATACAACATAATCCACTTACGACCTTGTGCAGACAACCTCCAAGTTTGCATTCTAGAACTCACTTCGTCACTAGCAATATTCAAACTCAGACACATAATTCAAATCTAACAATAGATTAGCAATACGAGCATAATCGAGAAATGCATGAAATAGAAGGACATCACACAGAAAGACGCTTGTAAAATCAGAGGCCAAATATCTCTTATTTACGCAGAGAACTTGAATGTTTTCATGCAACATGTCTCTCAAACTCCCAATGATTGTGCTTGAGATATACATTGATATTTATAGAGGTCTTCCCTCTTTGCAGCATTTAAAACATGAAACGGACCTCCTCGAGATCTACAAAACATACAACAGAACTAAGGAAATGATCCCCTTAAACCAGCCTCGGAGAAACCAAAAATTAAATGAAACAAGGAACCGGTCGTCTTCATTAAATGATCGTTCTCGGAGCATGCTCAGACCATTAGAAAATCATGAACAAAAGCTTTGAATAATGGAGGCGTCTTCAATTCTGGTGGCCTGGGCACGTTATTTTATCTTGTACACATTGGAAAGTAGCAAAACATTAAATTTTGGAGAGATTTTAATCCTTGGAAATCACAATACTTCATCGGGCCGTTGAACTGCTTTCTAGCACGAAACTGTGATAGGTCATGAAAACGCGACATGTCACAAAATCGTGATGTTTTCTTGCTTTGTACGCTTTTGCATTTTGGATTGCGAAAACCAACCATGTCACAAAATCATGACGTATTCGGCTCTTTTTTCTCCTTCGTCACCTTAGGTCGCAAAAACGTGACGCGTCGCGAAATTGCGACGTTTCATACTATTTTGGCCGCCTCCTTGCTTCCGCCTGGCGAAAATGCGACATGTCACAAAATCATGACAATTTTTCACACTTTGTCCTTCCTGCCCAATATGTCGTGAATTCATGACATTTTCTTGCCTTCTCTATTGTTGTCGCTTCCTATCGCGATATTGCAACGTTTTCCTCCTGCTAGACTTCATCTCCACAAATGTCGTGAAATCGTGACGTCTTTACATTTTTCTCCTTGTTCATTTTTTTGTCATGAAATCGCGACGAGGTTCATTGTCATTGCCATTTTATGTCGCAATTTTGTGACATTTTTTTGTCACTCTGCTGCATGGCCATCGCAAGTCGCAAAAATGCGACAGTTTTACTGCTCTGCCCCATTGACCACTTTGACCATGATTTTGGAACACATCGCGATATCGCGACATTCTCCGATTTTGGCTTCTCTCTCCTCAAAAGACCCGCGATAATGAGACATGTCGCGATATCACGACAGTTTTGAACCTGTGCTCTCCATGCTGTATTTGGTTGCGATATCGCGATAATTTTTGGACTTAGCTTTTTTGGCACAAAACTCGTAGAGAAACACAGAGGAGTAAGAATTTCAATAGTTTATGCATGAATAATCAACAATCAAAACAATGTGGCAAAAATGCCAACAGATACCTTTTTAACGTGAGCATTATTCTCTCACACTCATGGATGAACAAGAGTGACAATTTTTCCAGCGATAAATACGGGCAGCCACGCAAACAAATTTTGCCTGCCTTATTATAATTTTGTTCTGAGAAAATAGAACACGCCTGATTTATCCTACAAGGGGGTAAAATTAGTGCGTGACTATTTTAATTAATATATGATTGTTATAATTAAACAACTGTAATATTCACTGCATATATACTATAACTGAAAGTCTGAAATAGACTTACCTAAATTTGTAACAGAGGAAGGCTATGCATTGTATAAATGCATAGATCTTCCCTGAGAGAAGGGATGATTAATTTTACGAAGAAATTATTCTATTTTATTTTGTTTAAATTATTTAATAGTGCAATTCCTCTTATTTAATTAAATCCAGCTCTACATAGCTAGTCGGGCGGACTATCTACAGGAGCTTGGGCCCACTCCCTGTAGTAGTCCTCCCTTGTTTCATTTGTGTTATTTATTTTATGTAGATTAGATTTATTATTTTAATTGCTGCTTTATTTAATTTAGTTATGTGTGTTTATTTTTCCTGTACATTTATTTTTGTACTTTATTTTCAGCACTTTAATTCTAGCTTGTAATTTATTTATTTAATTTTTCACACTTAGTTTATTTAGTTTGGCTGAAATCAAAATGTTTAAACATCCCCCACCAAAATAAATAAGGTACAGACGAATTCATTCCCCAACACTACAAGCATATACTGTGCATGACACTCATAAGTTTACAAACTTACTGAATTGATAATTTATGGAAGAGAAATGATTATTTTTCAAGACATGATTTCTGCTCACCAGTGAGTACACACCATAAAGCGCTTAAAACTGTGAGCACCAACCAAATCGCCTAGATCTTCGAAAGGAACCAAAATTTAACAAGAGTTAAGGAGCTTCCTCCCTAACACGAAGTACAATATCATTGGGAAAATTCCACTTCTAGATAGATAAGCCTTGAGAACGAAATCCCAAGTTTGCTAAGAGATCAACCACTGAATTTCCTTCTCTAAAAACATGGGAGAACTCCACACTAGAAAAGGAATGAGCAATAAAAGTTGCTTCATCAATTAAATTAGCTATTTTCCATCTCAGATGGGAAACTACACAAAGCATGTTGATGATGGATAGGGAATCCCATCAATAATTGTATTTTTTATGCCAAGGTTCTTAAGCTGCTCCAAGCCAATGAATGATGCTCTAGGTTCAATCATCATGGAATATTGGACTCCAAGGCAGTCCGCATAAGCCATAATAAGATCACCATTGTTATCCCTTATTGCACTACCCATGCCAGCTAAGCTAAGGTTACCTTTAGAGGTGCCATAAAATTTAAGTTTGAACAACCTAATGAGTGGCGGAGACCAACGAATCTCCCTCCTCGGGTCAGGAGTAGGAGGAAGGTAGGCTAACGAAACAAAACCAAATTGTTCTTCCAACAACTGCTCGCTTGGGGAGAGCACCAAAATTAATTTAAAAGGATTCAAATTGGTAAGAGCTGAGGACACATTTTTTGACACCTTCCATAAAATATTGAAGCTAATTTGGGTGATATTATTTTCCACTTACCTGAATTCCCTTGAGTTCCTTTCCTTCCACACTCCCTAAAAGGAGTGTGTGAGGAGAAATTTCCAAAAACATTTAATCCAGGAAGAAAGAAAGGGTGACTTCCATTGGATGACATAGTCCATTAAAGAATTAGGAAACACCCATGCAATTTCCAACCAATAGAGAATAAAAACCATAATATTTTACGCACTATGACTGTTGAACAAGATATGAGCCATCAATTCCTAATAATTATTGCATAAATAGCACCTGTTGACATGGCACATCCCCCTTTTGAGAATATTCTTGATCGAGAGGATTTTGTTTTGCACAACCAACCAATGGAGAATGTTAATCTTTGGTGTTAGTTTTTTTAACCAAATTTGATTTACAAGAAAAAAAGTCTTCCTCCACTGAGCTAAGAGTAATGTAGAAAAAATTAACTAAATAGATCCATTTGGGTCCCCCACCCACACCAATCTATCATATGTTAAAATATTACGTACCACAATAATCCTCAGCTCCGCCAATAGAGCACGCCACAATCTTACATTTGCATCGATGACCAGCTCTACAAGGGAGGGAGACAAAAATCTATGTCCATATTGGAAAGTAATAAATTTTACCACCTTTTCAATCTCGTGGGTTCTAGAATGAGCAAAAAGGAAGACATACCGTGGATCATCCCCTAAGGGACTTTCCCTGGCCCAAATGTCAGCCCATAAATTAACCACCTCACCACTTCCAATAATCCAAATACAAGACTTGAGGAACCTATGAGATTTTATGAGGTTGTTCCAGAAATCCGACCCTCTACTAGGAAGGAAATATGCTAAAAAAGAATCAAATTTATATTTAGCCTTAAGGATATTACACCAAAGAATGTTAGAATTCGTAGCAACTTTCCACCCAATTTTTGCCACAAGAGCTTTGTTCATCATGGCCACATTTTTGACGTTGAGACCCCCTTGCCTTTTCCTCCTACAAATATGCTCCCACGAGACAAGGTGGAATTTTCCTTTCAACTTAGGGCCTGCACAGATGCTATCCAGTTTGGTAGCCACCGTAGAGGGTAAATGAAAGAGAGATAAAAAGTAGATGGTGATGCTATGCAAGGTGCTTTGGACCAACACCACCTTCCCTGGTTAACTAAGTAATACCCCTTTCCAAGATGATAATTTGTGTTGGAAACTTTCAACAATCAGGGTCCCAAAATTATCCTTAATGAGACCAACAAAAAGAATGAGCCCCAAGTAAGTGGTCAGGAGATAAGAAATGTGATAATTTAAAATGTTAGCTCTTCTCCTTTATCGGGTTTCTGGAGTATTAACAAAATAAATGAAGCTTTATTCAAAATTTATCTATTGCCCAATAGTATTCTCGTAGCTTACCAAAATGGACTTCACATCCTTTGCATGGAATACCAATGCCTCACAAGAGAGGAGGGTGTCATCAAAAACCTGTTTGTGAGATATCGGTGGGTAGGGGAGTGTCGACCTTAGACCAAAATCAAAGCTTCAATGGAAAATCGAATGACCAAGCACCTCTGCCATGAGAATGAAAAGGAATGGGGACATAGGGTTACCCTGGCATAGATCATGACATGATTGAAATAACCCTGCTTGAGAGCCATCAAATAGGATAGAGAAGCAGACATAAGAAATGCAAGCCTCAATGAGCCCCACCCATATTTCACTAAAACCAAATTTTCTTAGGATGCAGAATAAAAATTGCCATGAGACCCTATCATAAGCCTTGGTTACATCTAAATTGAGGAAGAATGTTGCTTGCTCACTCTTTTTAACTGAGTGGAGGAGTATGTGTACCACAATCACCCCATATAAAATTTGTCTGCTAGGGACAAAGGCACATTGGGCACTATCCACGAGAAGAGGTAGGATAAATTTTAACCTATTGGCTAAGGCTTTAGAAATAATATTATAGATAGTGTTGCGCAAACTTATAGGCCAAAAGTTGTTAAAAGAGGACACATTATATTTCTTTGGAACCAAGGCCAATAACATCAAATTCATTGATTTAGATATGGCCATCGAAGCTTGATATTCTTGAACCACTGCACAAACATCCAAACTATAGATATGTCAATACTTATGAAAGAACCCCAAAGGGAGACCATCAGTACCAAGCACCTTAAGAGGGCTCAACGACTTTAATGTATTAAAATTTTCTTCATCTTAAAAAAGAGTAACTAGCCCCTCATTCATATCCTTCGTTACCAAGCATAGGATTACCTCTAGCATGAAATTCTCATCATCGATTACCCTTTTCTAGATCAAACACAAAATAAAGGAGAAAAACTCTACAACCTCCTCCCTTATTTGGAAGATATACGATGTTGAGATGCCATCACTAATCTTAATTTCCTTTATGTAATTGCCCTCCTTCGACGAAGGATGGAGGTGTGAAAAAACCAAGAATTACGGTCCCCTTAAGTCAGATTTCCTGAGATTTTTTCTTCTAGTGGGTCTCTTCTCTGGCTTGAATACTATGAAGCTCTTTAAGCAAAGATCGCTTCTCCAAGAGAAGCTCCATAGAACCTCCCTATGTTTTCAATTTTGATTCAATCCCCAAAAGCTGCCCACAAATCCTTTCTTTCTCTCTAAAAATATTACCAAATGAAAACTTATTCCAAACCTTAAGATTGGACCTTAGCCTTTTAATATTATTATATAGTTTTTACATATCCACACCATTAACCTCCTTCGACCACCAGTCCCACAAAGAGGCATCAAAACCAGGATGAGAGCACCACATCATTTCAAAATAAAATAGGTGGGGGAAAAAAGTTTGATCGTTGGGAACCTCCAACCACAAAGGGTTATGGTCTAAACCAATTTAGGGAATATTGGACAAAATGGCCACACCAAATATATGGAGACAAGAGTTGGACACAAAAACTTTGTGTCTAATTTATCGAGAATCAAATTGGCCCCTGCCCTCCTATTGCTCCATGTGAACTTTGAGCACTTTAAGTCTAAATCTCTTAAACCTATGATATTATTAACAAAATACACAAAAACATTTACGCTTTTGGTGTGCACTTTGTTGCCACCTCATCATTTTGAAGAAAAAAAAGGGGTTTTGAAATCTCCCAAAACCACCCACATCTCATATTGAAAGGAGGCTCTCATATCAAGTAGAATATGCCAAAATATCCTTCTATCAGTAAGGGAATTCAGCACATATATATTAGATATGACCCACCTTCTGTGGGTTGTCTTACACTAGAAAATAATGTTTATTGCCCTTGAACAGGATGAAACCACGTGGCCATAAAACTTAGAAGGGTCCCAAAAAAATAAAAGACCACTGGTAGAAATGAAAGCCTCACTCATCGCAAAGCCAAAGTGTTTTGAAACTATATTATGAACCAAATCCCATGAAGAAGCGTCAAGTTTGGACTCTTGGATGCATAAAAAATTAGGGGATTTTTCTTTCCTAAGTAAAGCCAACAATTTTTTTTTGGAGGAGTTATTTAGCTCTCTCACGTTCCACAAACACAACTTCATTGATATCAAAAGGATATTTTCTTGCTCAACCCTTCAAAGAGCTAAGGTTTAAAGCTATCAAGATTTAGATGTTTATCTCCATTCTTCTCTTCAACAACAAGCCTTGCTTGTCCACCATTGGCCAAAGCCTCCTCCATTTGTTTCTTTCTCTCAACTTTGCTAGGGGGCCTACTCGAAGGTTTGGACAGGCCAAGGTCCAAACCCTTCTTACGTTGACTTCTTGTCTTTGGGCCCTGGGATTTCTTTTCAAAAATTACTTTAAGAAATCCCATTAGGCTACCCAGACCACTGGAAGGCATTAAGAAGAAATCCTTCAGGGAAGCGTAGATTTCCTTAAGAGTAGAAACCACATTCTCCTTCGTCATGTCCAGAGCCTCTATGGCCTCCGTTTTGAGACAACCAAATGAGTTAACAAGAGGTAAAGGCAACACTGCCTTCTCGTGCTAGAGAACCACCTCTAGGAGAGGAGTGGGAGCAAAAGCTTTTGGTGAGGGGGAGATGGCAATAGGTCTTACCAGATCAACTTGGTCCCTTCCAATGGGATTTGACCTTCTCAGAGACATCACTAGTTGCTCATTAGAAGGGCTTAGAACCTTCTTCTACCAAACCTTCCATTTTTTAATAGCGGGTCTCGGGCCCGAAGCAGCCCCTAAAAAATATGGATGTTTAGAATCAAATGCATAGGGCTTTCGATGCTGAGACAAAGGACAATATTTTTGAATATGACCGCTTTGAACACATTTCCCATAGGGGATAGGTTTGTTCTCATAGACCACTGGTTGAACTCAACAACCCAAGTAGGAAACCAATTCAACCGACTTAGAGAGCTCCTTCTCTAAATCCACCATTACACACATACATACAAATTGGTGTTTATCCACTGACAAAGAGAAAGTCAAAGGAGATAAAGTCTCCTAAAGAATAAGCCACCACTTTGAACATATTCTCATGCAAGAGGAAGGTTGGAAATTTTGGGATCCATACCCAAACGAAAACAAGATTGATCTTATGCAAGGCGGGGTTAAAATCAGATCTCCAACGATGCAAGAACAGGCCACGCTTGGCAAAGAACCAGGGATCCCTATTGAGAATTTTTTGGAAATCAATTTTAGAGGAGATTCAGATCAAGAAGAAATTACGAGGAAAGGAAGCCAAAGCAAGGGAACCACTGGGCTTCCACCACAACTTAGGTTGTAAGTTATTATTAATATTATACTTTTTAATTACTTCTAATATTAGAGAAATCTTTATATTTAATATATTTTTAGGACATTATTAATTAAATATAAAACTTAATAACAATAATTTAAAAAAAAAACTCAGATCATGAAATTTATAATATTAACTAAATAAATTATATTAATGTTTAATTTACAATTTCATGCCAAAATATATATATTTTTTATAAAATATTAATAATAATTCTATTAAATTATACTTAAATATTATTAATAAACTAAAAGTAATTATATACTACTTTTAAAAAATATATTCATTAATTATTAAATTAAATTTAAAATATTTTTAAAATTTTAATTTAAAAAAAACAAATAAAAACATTTCAAATCATAGTGGATGATGAAAATAATATATAATTAGAAACGAAGGTTAACTTTTTAATTAATTATAAATGTTATATATATATATAATATATATATATATATATATATATATATATATATATATATATAATTAATCGATTTCATTAAAAGGTTATTACAATTTTTGTTAATGGAAAAGCTAAATCATATTAAAGAGTTAAACCATACAAAACTGGGTGGGTGGAATTAACACACCCTAGAGTTCACACTAAGTGATACAAGCCTACCAAAAAAACATTGAAGAACCACACCCTTTCAAATATAAAAACGACAGACAACAATAGCAAATCAACTCCTAAGAGGAAACAGGCCAAACAAATAAAAACATTTCAAATCATAGTGGATGATGAAAATAATATATAATTAGAAACGAAGGTTAAATTTTCAATTAATTATAAATGTCATATATATATATATATATATAATTAACCGATTTTATTAAAAGGTTATTAAAAAATTTTGTTAATGGAAAAGCTAAATCATATTAAAGAGTTAAACCATACAAAACTGGATGGGTGGAATTAACACATCCTATAGTTCACACTAAGTGATACAAGCCTACCAAAAAAACATTGAAGAACCACACCCTTTCAAATATAAAAACGACAGACAACAATAGCAAATCAACTCCTAAGAGGAAACAGGCCAGCATGTGGGAACCTCCTTACCAGCATAATTTCAAACATCATCATTAAATGTAGTGAGCTGACCAACACCTCCCAAACATCATCATTAAATGTAGTGAGCTGACCAACACCTCCCTTATGGGAAAACGTAGGAACAACAAACTGAAAAAGTATAATAAAAGTACCCCAACCCATAACATGTGCTTAGTGCTCAGAAACCACATCCCAACCAAAATGACGTGAAGATTTAATTATAAAATATACCACTGAAATTGAATAGCATAGCTCAAACTAACAAATACCTAGGTATATGAAAATCTTTACTATATACCTTTTACAATAATCCATTGCACACCAGATTATATATATACTTGCAGAACCATGACCTACAAGTTTTTCCTTAGGCTATAGGAGTCCGCGGTCTACCCCATAGTACTGGAAAATCAGTGCGACACTTACAGACATGACAACTGAGCCAAACATAAACACGCGTACTTTTGAATAGTAATGTATTGGGGAGGGATTTGTCAAAGGACGCCTTATAAAGTCAGAGACAAAACAGAAGTACACTGCAGCTATGGAAATAGTAAACGGTAAAAGAACAGATGCCCTCATGATTGAATAAAGCTGCTTATACTCTCCAAAATCTTTTTTGTGTGTGGCTTTCATCTTCTTCATTTGAGGGGGTATTACGACAAGAAAGGTTGCGCACACGAATGCGATTCCAGCACAGGTGACTGAGATTCCCAAACTCAATGCGGATAGACATTGCAGTCGTGACGGATATACACCAATTCGCAGTCGTTCACGAAATAACCATGCAACAACCACTATAAGAGAAGTAAATAAAGCGAGATTATCACAGAATAAAAACACCTTAAAGTAGGGGTCTAACGCTAGCTTGGCCACTTCATGCTGTATAGCCGTTTTGTCGTCTTCTTCAATTCCGCCAGGCACCTGAAAGATGGCTGCAAATGTCATGGTCGCAATTAGAGATGCCACCAATGTGTCCACTTCGAGACTTTTACTCTCACCGACCTCCTCTGATATTAGTGAAGTGTTCCGACAAGCTCCAGCTTCTTCTAAAATCTCTTTAATCTCCACATAATCGCAGTTGTTAGGAGATGCTTCTGTATAACGAGGAGTTCTTGCAAAATGTAGAGCAATATCTAATGGAGTGTTGCCTTCCTTGTTCAGTGCATTCAGTTTGACTCCTGGCCATCTCAATAGCTCTTCTACAATCTGTTTCATCCACTAGTACGGCATCAAAAACTCTATTGCTTTAAATTAACAAATATTTCTTATGACTGTAACTCCAATTAACGGGGGATGAATCCTATAATCCTATTTATATTTAATATAGTGAATTATTGCATAAAAAGATTGTTATTATTTTTATAATTAAACAAATTAAGTTGATTACAATTGATAATAAATAATATTTTTAAAAAACAGAAAAATTATTATTAAATAAATATGTTTAATTTAATAACTAAAATTATTTTGCTAAAAATACAGAAGCATATATCATTACAATTGTTTTTTTTTAATTTAATAAATGTTCAAGTAAAGCTAATATTAATACATGTAAAAAAAAATAAATTATAAACAAATAAATAAAAATATTCACATAATTTTTATTAGTTTAATTAATTTTTTTAGTTTCTATCTAGTGTTCATTTATAATAAATTTAAAAATACGTATCTTAAAAATATTAAGATAATTTATAACTAATACTTTATATTAAAACTAATAAGATTGAAAATATGAAGTTGATGATATTTTTAAATTATAAAATAAAAAATAAATAAATTTGAAAGTCAATAAATAAAAAAATAAAACAATTATACTGATCTACAAAACTTTTTGGAACATGATCTCTACCAGAAATTTAAAAATACAAAAATGATTAAAATTTCAATAGAGAGCGATGTTTAACCTGTGGTTGCACTTTCTCCATGACTGCAATATGAAAAGCTGTATTGCCATCTTTGTCATGGTCATAGCTCACCATTTTTCTCCCTTCTTCAGGCTTTTGATCCTCAAGTAGTTTCTGCACCACCTCTAGTTGATTGTGCTTGATGGCAACATGTAAAGGAGTTTTATAGTCTCTGCTACGAAAGTACACACATTCTGGCCTTAATGAGAGAAACACTTCGATTATGTCCCAGTAGCCTAACTTGGCAGCTACATGGATTGCCAACATCCCATCATTATCCATCTTCAGCATCTTCCAGTGCCAAATGTCAAATTTGAAGCCCTTATTCATCATTCGAAAAGGCCAAAGCATCATCACAAGACACATGCTGAACAAGTTCAGAGACCACTTATTTGTCGTGAAGATTTCACGGACTCTGTCAGGCCGTCCTGAAAGGACGGCTGCGTGAAGTGGAGAGGCAGTGGTAGCACTGTCAGAGGCAAAGCTACCTCGTTCAGGATCACTCGACGCTTTAGGAGGGTCCATTATCGACCTCCAATTAGTTTCAGCCTTCTCCCTATCTGGTGCATACATTGCCCTCTCTGTAATTTCTATTTATAATAATAAGGTTTTGGATTAGTAAGATTTTGGACATTTATTAAGAAAAAATTTAAGTTTAAACCTTGGAGCATGTTTAATAAGGATAAAGGGACTAGTTGAGCCACTCAATCTTCCTCCGATTTTCCTCACTTCCAACTGGGTTTATCGAGGAAAGGTAGAAACTATAGAGACAGGTTCAATGATTTGAAGTGTATTCTAAATCAAAAACCTTAGGGAAGAATATTTGACCTGATAATTAATTATTAAAAATTAAACTTGATATTAAAAAAAAAAAATTCATGTTAGAAATTTCATCAAAAAAAAAATTCCATGTTAGAAATCCAACGTCATGGTACGGATTACTCTAGTTTTTCGCTTACGAAGGCAGACATGTGATCACCTTTTCTAAGAGCTTATGGGTCACGAAAGTTCCCAAACTAAAAATAAGGGAAATTACATGATGAAACAAATAAGTACTGCCCAACAGATAAAGCATAGTCAGTAGTTCCTGATACGTATTGGATGATAAGTCCAGTATTTTATTAAAGCAGGTATACTAGGCGTAATTTGGGTCAGTTAATACATGATAAGTCAAGTATTTTATTTAAAAACATTATTCATAGACTTTTCTTCTACTTCCTCTATAAAAGTTCCATTTCTCATTTTTGTTTTGTTTTGTTTTTTTTTTTGCTTTAGTTCACCTCTATATTGCCTTTATTCTATTAGGGTACCCACTTCTCATCATTAACCTTGGGTTTACCATTCCTGGTTTAGCTTTTACCTTTATTCTATTATTCTTGGTCCCCTTATAACGAACACATTTCTCTATCAGTCTTAAATGCGTTTAATAATTTTCTCGTCTTTTCTTCCTTCCTCACCGGTACTTTATTCTATTATTCTTGGTCCCCTTATAAAGAACACATTTCTCTATCAGTCCTAAGTGCGTTTAATAATTATCTCCCTTTTTTCCTTCTGACTGATCCTTTCCCTTCATTTTACCATCCACTTTACCTTTATTCTTGTTACTCCTACCCTTCTTCCGATGAAGTCTCTATAAAATGTGATTCTTTGTTAGCATGTTCTTCAAGCAAGAAGCATGAAAGAACAACCGACATAGAATTTGCATACAGGCAAATGATTAATTTAGATTAAAATTGTAAATGCTTCTAAATAGATATGCAAACGCCGTCGCCAATGATCTTAAAAGGTATGCACGGTCAAACTAAAATTAAAATGGAAAATGAAATAATTATTATTATGTGCATAATTTAATTGTAATTTATGTTATAATTTATTAAATAGATTTTATTATTTTTTAAAATAAATTAAAAGTGCTTAATATGAGATACGGATAATTATTTATCAAATAAATTAAAGATGTTTTTCAATTATTTTAAAAGAGTAAAAATAAGGTCTGTTTTTTCCTTCTTTGTTTTAGAAAGCAAATGGGATGCAAACCAAAGAAGGAATCCCTTTTATGGATAAACTTTTCAAACAACACTAGTTTCTTTGCTCAAGATTCACATTAATCACACATGCAAACAAGGTTCAAAACAACAAGGCAAATTTAAAATCTTAATGCTTTCTTGTATTACAATTGTACAATAATATGCGTCTTGTACATCACTATCTTCCTTATCATACAATCACTTGTGTCATACAATGAATTAACCGTATGAATCTCCTAGGTGTACAATAGTTTCAATGAAAGGTGGCCTTGATTGTATAGTAGGTTTTCCTGAATTTGTATGACAATTAAAATCACTTGAGAATTTATATTAGGGTTTCCTTATGCATATTATCTTCTTTGGATGATAGGATTCTTCTTTGAACAATAACCAAAAAATTTAGTGAATCTTGGTTCATATTTTGATTTCATTCTAATTATATTAATTTTGATGTGAATAGCAGTGTGGGTGTTTCAACTTCAAAAGGTATGACTCGAATGATAATCACACATCCTCTTTCTCCTCCAAGACAAAGTTTCTCAATAATTTGTCCTCCTCCAACAATCTTCCTCCTACATGCACAATGTTTTCTCCAACTGTGTCTCTTTCCTGATGTCTCTTCTAATCCATCTATGAACTTCCTCCCCTCTTTTGGCTCTTGCCTATGTTGTCTCAAAACTCTCCCGTTGGTCTCTCTCTCAACCTAGCCTTTCTCTCCTAGCATGGCCTTCTCCAACCCATCATTTTTTTTTTGTTTTCTTTTATTTTTCTCTATATCAAGCATCTCTTGCTATCGACTCTTCATCTTCCACTTCTCCTCTCTTTATTACACTTCTTCTTTCCTTACCCTTATTGGTTCTTGTAGAGGGGTAAAACCACCCCACCGCGTACAATTCCCAAACAAGGCTAGATTCACAAAGATAGAGAAGCCTTATGAGGTGAACCGCAGGGGCTACGTTGTTCTTTACACTCGAGTGTGAAGTATGGGGGGAAGGATTCACCAGGAATGACTTTAAGGACTTGCTTCAAGTCCACAAGAATTTTAGGAATGTTTGATGTATTCAATTTTTAGACAAACACGTAAATTTGACCTTTCTAGTTTTATGCTATAAAAGATAAACAATAATGCACAAATATAGAAATGCAAAAATACAAGAGCTAACCCTAGAATTATTCTTCATTTGAATGCTCTTCTAACCTAGGGTACTTAAAAGATAAATTTTAAGCAAGGGCTTAAGAAGAGATGTACACACAGAATTAACCCTAAGTGCACCTATATGTTGTTTTCCTTTCAGATGATTAGAAATCAATTAAATGTATCTTAATAAAATTAGATCTATGGTTTACAAAATAAAAGCACTCAAAAAATAGCCTAAATACTAATCAGAACACTTAGCTTATCTGATTATTTATCCTTTTTTTTATCCCTTTGTCCAATTCTATCAATAATACCTATTCCAACAAGATAACTCAACAAACACTTAAAAATGGGATTAGAATCAAGGGGCCTACTTAGGCCACTATATAAAAATACATGGAGGTGTAGAAATCAAGACCCCTAGGTCCTTTTAGCTGATCTTTGATAATTAAAAATGGAAATTGACCTTTGGAGAAAATAAACATAATACAATATGACAAATAAGAATGATGAAATTGTAGAAAAAAATATCCCACTATGCTTTAGATGTAGTCTATGATGCAATGAAGAAAACAAGAACAATATATTACCCCTAGTTTGGTCTCAAGAAAAATCGTACCCCATTAATGGGCAATCGCAATAACGCAAGGTGAAGTCACACCACGCAACGGGTCAAACACGATTTTGCATAAATTATGCAAAAAATAAAAGATAAGTGCAGAAGCTGGATCATGTAATTTAAAAAATCTAAATATGCATGCAAAAGAGCAAACTCACCTGGCAAAGAGTGTAGAAGCAAAATGGAAGGATTTTAGATCTCTCGAATGGTCAATCTCTCCTTAGGGCTCCAACAATAATCCACCAAGAGCGTATAGCAATAATATAATGCAGTAAACAATCAATCAAAATACACACTTCAAATTTACTTACAAAAAAATGATAACGATGCAGATCGAATAAAATACTTTACGAGAAATCAAATGCAAGCAATAAATCATCAAGTGTTGATTATGTGAGCATGTGTTAACTTGTGTGTGAAAAGTGAATTCAAACCCTCCTTATATAGCGGATTTGGGATATTGCAACAATGTCATGTGATGATACCTAGTTAGGTCGTAGCTCACATGCATTGCACTCTCTCTAGGGTTCGGATTCCTAGTAAGATCTCCATATAAGGCTTTCTTCTTCAGTCTTATTTCCTGCTTTTTGCTTCAAATATATTCCTCAATCTTGGAAATAGTGAGAGTATATCTTAGATAAAGGGTGATATTTCATTAATATTTTCTTATCATTTTTCATTGCCCTTCCTTTTATTCATATTTCTTTGTTTTTTACAAGGAGATACATGCATTTTGTTTCTTACTTTATCCTTCTGAAGTTGTATTCTTAGCACAATTGCACACACTCACTATCTTTTTTTATGCTCTAAACCCCCTATCGATGGTAGCACTAATATAATATATATATTTTATCCTTATATCACACCCACATGTGATAGCTATACATCCTAACAGGCATTTTATTGGATGTGACCTTCTATCAGGTTATACTCCCTTTTGAATCAAAAGGCTCAACACCCCATTACAGGATAAGCTCCTTGGACATTTTCAATAGGCCTCGACATACATCCTAGTGGGTAATCACACTACAACAATTAATAAGTGAGCAACCACCCATAGCGGGTTAGAATCCAACACCTCCATATCTCTTGGTGAGCACTGCACCCATAATAGGTTTAGCTCCCCTATTTTTTGGTATGATCCATAGTATTTAGTTACATTGGTCCCTTGTGAAATACATTGATTTCAATACTATTTTTCACCCATCCTTCTCTATTTTAGATGGTTGACATTTGGATTATCTTCTTCTTTGTCTTTCTTCCTCGTATTCTCTCTTCTTCTTCATATTACTATTTTTTCTTTCCTTATCTTTTTCTCATGTTTTTTTTCCATTTCATCCATGCATTGTATTTAGCCTTGCATGTAAGATATATTGCATACATAAAACATCAAATTAAATAACATCTAAGACAACCATCAAATCACATGCACACATTCACAAAATATAAAAAGAAAACAACCATGTATTACTTGATGAAAGAGAGAGATACATTAGTTTCTGGTTGGTGTACAATAGTCCAATCGTGGTACACTCAATAAATCCCTAGGGATGCATACCACAATAAAAATTGGCATGTCATACTGATCCCTAGCCTAGATTTGAGAATCTATCTCCTCTGCTCTTCCCAAAGGATGAGGAGATACTGGAAGTCACATACCCACAGATAGAGAAGCTAAGAATGTCTATGATTGATACTATGACATACTAGCTAACAATATGGATGGAGGAAGTGCTACTCTTTGCCCCTCTGGTACCACCTGGTAGTAAATGGTCTCATATAAGGTAGCCCTCTATATGACCACCTTTCAGCCTCTCCCCTACCCTCTACAGTTCCACCTGTAGAATGTGGATCCCATCGCTAGCCTAATTACTCCCAATGATAGCCATATCCTCTACCCAAGTCATATGGTGCTTTATGTCCAAATGAATCACCCTCCATTAGAGATAATAAAACTCTATTTAATTTGCATCCCTCTTCCTCTCTACAACACTTAGTGAGCCTCGCAATCCCTTGATCCTCTTGGACTTGTCCTCCAGGAGTAGATATAGTTGCTTCTATAGAGTCACCACATGTACCTATAGTGCCTCTACCTCCTCCCTTAGATTCCCTCATCCTAGAGCCTAACCCTAACTATATATCACTAATGTGGAGGCCTTTAATGATCCTTTACATGGTGGTAACCTGGCATCTATGGGGGCATCTCCCAATACCCCTCTCCTTGGTCTCGATAGCATTGGTGTCCTTCGTTACTAGCTCAATCCTGACCTGAGCATACCTCTATCCTAGAGTTATTAGTCCCTATTGAACTCTCTTTGTGTCCCTATGAGCTACCTCTTAGAGTGTTCACTGCATGCCCTGGTCCATCACCTAGTGCCTATGTATTAGAACTAATGAGGAGACCCTATGGGGCATGACTCCATTGTACCACCACCAGTAGCTAAAGGCCACTCCCACATAATCCACCTTGGGATCCATATAAGGAGGATCATCTAGGTCCTCCTTAGCCTACCTAGTCATGTCGGGTCTACCTCCTCCCTATTGGATCCCAATAAACTCTCCAGTACTAGTGATACCCTAAGTCTAGGATTCCCTACAATATCGTAAAATACCTTAGGACTCGATCAAATCAAAATATCACTAGATTCCCTTTCTTTTTCATCAGCCACCTAATCCTCCTAAACCTTGATAGCTTCATCCTATCCTTAGTCCATCCTGGATGTAGATGTTAGGGTCACCATATTATCTTGGCCTCGCTTAGCTCATCTATTATCCACCTCGCTAGTGGTAGATTCCCAACATGGGTCCTCATGGCCTGATCTAGGGATATAGACCATCTGTATGCTATTAGTCACTCTAGACTAGACAATGGACCTGGCAGTGCATTTGATATTCGCAATACTATGTGTTTCCAACTCCATACCTAGAGAAAATTCATACACACTATCCCTGTATGTTGCTTGTACACGATGTTGTACAATATCCTATACAAGTGGGCCAACACATATGGACCCCATGCAAACCTAACTCTTTGGTCTTGCATATCTACCACTACACACATCATCACCCATGATATATGTCACCTGCTAGTGTGGCACATCAACATACCTAGAACCATCCTATAGAGCACAATCATCAATGTGTCAACCCCATACCACCCCACCAGGTCATACATGACTATGGTGCTCTCTTGCAGCTAGTGGGTTCAACCCCTCAAAAATTATTGCAAGGCCACTGGTCTTTCTCACACTTTGTAAATTTGTATCCCTCTAATGGTTATGTGTAATATGTGCTACACATCCTCCACTGTGATAGTCATCTCTCCCATGGGTAACTGAAATGTAGAAGACTTCGGATACCACCTTCGTGTTAGTGTTATCAATAGAGCCCCATCTACCTCTACCCAAGGTAGTTTAGCTAGGTGGTTTAGCTAGTGTAGCCCTCTCTACCTTCTCAAGTGTCTCTAGCTCCACCTCTAGGAAGCCTGCTCTCCACTCACAACTCTCAAGTATCCTAATATGCAATAACAACAAAACATTTTTTTCATTAATAAATGTAATTAAAAAAAACTTAAAACATTAAAATTAATTAATTTTAAATCAATTAAAAATTCATGGCGCAATCAAATTTCACATTTTTAAAGTTGTTTGCTTACATATTTTTTCTTTTTGTTTTTTCCTCTCGTTTTTCTTTTCTCTCTTTTTTTTTTTATTTTTTATTTTTTATTTTTTCCCTTTTTTTCAATGAAATTGTGCTTGCGTGGTGCGTTTTTGCTAAATCACGCCTGGTCAACTGCCAAGTGCGAGTTTATCGCTACTGCCCAGGGCAAAATCATGATTAGGCCTCAAGATCACAACTAGGTCATACATGACAAAACCATAAGTTTTGGCAAAAAATTGCTAAAAAAATGCATGAAAATTTTGAAAATTTAAAATGAAAGTAGTGGTTTTCGACCCTACCTATGCCCGCTCCACTTTCGTTCTAGCTTATCCCCTCATGATCACTGAATGGTGTATCGGTAGAGCCATATTCTCCATTTATGCAGAGCACCTTTCTTCTCCCTCGTGCGGTTAAAATGAATTAGGTTTTTGCCCCCTTTTCATGTTTAACCTCGTTTTCGTACATTTTTTTCTCTTTTTAATTTTTCTTGCTTCTTCTTCTTCTAAGTCTATCTTTTCAAGTTTTTATGAGGAATGTGTTCCTCACAAAACTTGATGGGGCACCTTGGCCTTAGATTTGTTAATGTCTTTAATGCCTCAATTTGCATTCAAAAATTGAAAGTGTTTGAAATAACACTGTTTTTACACCACCCTTTCTTCTAAACCAACCACCTAATTTTTGCTTTTTGTATTTTGTTTGCGAGTGTTTACATATTTTTTTTGACACATTTATTAGGCCATAAATATGTCAAAGAGGGGGTAAAATGTAGACACGAAAAAATGACCTACTTTAGTGGGTAATCTTCCTGAGCCCTTTAGGGGATCCCTTAGACTTGCCTAGGGTAAGGACAAGGCTTTCCCACCTATTTTGATTATTTTTCCTCTCTATGTGAAATAGCGCTCGGACCTTGATGCAATGTGACTTTGCATTATGATATTGTGGTCGGTCCGGATGGGGTGTAATTTCACTTTTTAAGGGTTTGACACATCAAAATCCTAATTTTTTGAGGTTGGCATGTTTTACATCAACCCTCCTTGGTTTTCTCGCTCTTTTTGCCTTCAAATATGATCAAGTAGTCATGAACAAGTAATCATGCAAAATGTGACATTCGAGCATGCAAGTTGAATTAAATTTCAGGAAGACAATGCAAAAGGATGACAAGCAACAGTGCAATATGAGCAAGCATATGGATGCAACAAAAATGCAAATGCATAGATAAATAAATATTAATTGATTTGATGTAATTTTTAATTGATTTTATGTTTTCTTATTAATTAATTTAATTTAGATTGATTGATCTAAGCAAGCAGAACGAAATTTGACACAACATCTAAGTGTGTCGCATTTCTTAACAAAAATAATAGGCGTTCCATGGACTATTTTGTCAAAGAAATCTCTAAAAGGTAAGCCTTCTCGATAATTAGAATTATGAATAGGATCCTTTATAGATATTTCTTTGGCATTCATAGCACGATAATCAATGCACTATCAAACATAACCATTCTTTTTAACATAAGGAGGAGAAATTCCTAACTTCTCAATATCGCTATAGGACAACGAAGTAAGGTCCTCTTTTAAAAAATAAGATTTACTTTTAGAACATATAGACTCAATCATATTGTAAAAAAAGACATCAAAATAATAAGGGAGACCATCATCCTCATCACCCACTCCTGACTTTTGATAATCCATATATTCAACATAAGTCATAATATGATCATCATTATCAAATGGTAAAGGTTGGTATTTACTAGGTATAAAATATATGTCATATCTCCCAGGCCAGATATCGTCATTCAAAGGCTCTTGAATACCCTTTTGTTGTGGCCCCAAATATTTACCTACATATCCCATACTAGATAGGATCTATTTAGGAAGTGGGTAGTCATTGGAAAGGTAATAATAAGCAAAAGAACACTCAATAGGAGAGGGGTTGCTACCATGTATCTTATCTTCGAAGGTAGTTTCTACGAAGAAAAAGGTACGTATGCCAAAGTGTATAACATCATATTTCTTATAGGTCAAACCCATGGTTCTTGGTGATGGTGGTAGCTTAGCTAGATCCAAAAGAGGTTCTTGAAGAAAATGATTGTCATGATCTTGAGATGAAGAATTTAAGATATGTTCCTCGCTCATTTTTAAATTTTGAAACTGCTTTGATACTTGAGATGAGGAATGTGGTTAAACCATTGAAGATATTTAGGGACATAGGTTGAACTCAAATCAAGCTCACTCTACATTTGAACATAATTCAAATGGTCGAGGGTCACCCGAAATGGTGATAACTTGATTCTTGAACTCAAACTTGAGAAACTAATGAAGAGTATAAGGAATGGTCTTCATTGTGTAAGTACAAGGATGTCCAAGAAGAATATTAAAATATGCAAGACAATGTACCACATAAAAAAAAATATCCAATATTTTAGGTGCAAATTTGAGAGGAAGAGATATGACACCAGAGGCTTCTTGGGACTCATTATTGAAAGCTTTTATAGTGATATCGAATTTTGTCAAATCTTCCTCTTTTAATCCAAATTTTTGAAAGAATTGATATGTACACAAATTGAGGGAAGAGCCATTATCAATCACAATTTTCTTGACAAAAGTATCCCCAATAAGTGTAGTGATGTAGAGTGAAGAATATTCTTGCAAGTTTGAGGAAGGTTTATCATCATTCGAGAATGAGATGTGATGTATCCAAAGAGAACCTATGACATCAACTATAGCATTGGGTGAAATATCTGAAGGAACTGATTGTTGCTTTAAAAATTCCATCAAAGAATATCTAGTTAAGGAGAAGTTTGAAGGAGTTCTAAAATTAAGATCTTTGTTGGAGTACTAGCCAACTACTTTTGGATATCAAATGAAATCTTAGGTTGTGGTCTCAATACAATAGGTGGAGTCCCTGTATCTAAATTTTTTCTTTATTGTTCTCCAAAATTGAACTGGGTTGTAACACATAAATCTAATCTTGCTAAAGATTTTGAGTCTGAGCTTGTCTTCTTGTAGTTATCCCAACCATGCCAACCATATTACCGTAGGGTGGAGGCTCATTCTGATGAGCCACCTAATTTGTTTTTTATTGATTATGTTTTGGTAATGGATATTTAAATGTTCCCATATCTTTATTGGTAGTCACATTTTGTTGGATAGGTACTTGATTATTCACTCCCTGAGAATTTACCTAAGTCAATACATCTTGCATCAATCAAATCCTAAACTACATGTTTCAACTTTTTACAAGAATTCATCCAGTGACCTTCCACTCTATAATATGCACAATGTTGACCTGCCCTATACCAATAAGCAGTAGTATCTTGTTGTCTAATAGGAGGTAACTCAATTACCTTAGCTTCTAAGAATTTTTTCAAATCTACTTCCATAGACATATTAAGCCTTGTAAAATTCCTTTGTGGAGGTTTCTAAAGTACTATATTTTATAGGTTGTTAGTAATATTATTAACAACCCTACTATTCGTTCCATTATCACATCCTATATGTCTATTTTTATATTGATACTTAGTAGGTTTATCTTCCTTAACTTTGATTTGACCTCTCCTAATGAGAGCTTGTTCTACTTTCCTTGCTAAATCAATTGCTTGGTCAAAATATGTAATAGTAGTAGTCTCTAATGCATAATATAAATATTCTTGTAAATTACCAATAAATATCTCAAGCATATCTTTAGGAGGTAAGTTATATCTTAGACATCCATCCAACCAAACTTCTCCAATGAGCCAAATTTTTTGAAAAGCTTTCTTTTTTACTTTATTTTAAATTATACACATCTTTCATTGTCACTTCTTTCTCAATGTAAGCACCAAATTTATGAACAAATAATTATGTCGTCTCTTCAAAACTCTTTAAGGATAATTAGGTAACCAATAATACCACTCTAATGACATACTACCGAGACTCATAGGAAATTTTTAAATATAAACATATCATCATAAATAAGATCATGGTAAGATGTTTTAAATCTTCTTAAATGATCTATTGGATATTTTGTAGTCCTTATAGATAGGCAAAACTAGCATAGAGAAATATTTAGGAAAGGACCTAGCAGCAACAATAGGATCCAATGGTTTATTACATATTTCCTTATAATTGTAATTAAAACTTGAAGGTTGAATCATTTCAACTTTTGAAACCAATTATTTCACCATATTTGCCAAATTTTGTACTTTTGGATTATTGTTATGCATTGTTCCTACATTCCCATATGTGTGTTGAGGAACCAATGCTTGATTCAGGTTGGAAGCATGGATATTATTGTTGTATGTGGCACCTTGTCAAAGGGGACAACTAACATTGGGAAGAACAAAAGCAAAAGTGTTGATTTTAGAATATTGAGGAAGAAATTAAAAACACTTTTGAGTGACACTACTAATTGGAGGAGCTTGTGTATTCCTTCCAATGTTGGTCGTAGTAGTAGTATCAATAACTGAGTTCAACTTATCAAGATGTATTGATTTAGGTAAGGGATTTTCTTGGTTAAGCATGGGGAGCTTATTGGAGGAGGTGGAGGAGTCTCATATCTTTCAAGGTGATATTCTCACTCCATGCATCCCAATATCCTATCCCAATTAGCTTTCATAAAGCCCCAAATATGCTCAAATGGTGAAAAGACAAAGCTACCATTCGATCCCTCATAAGAATCAAAACTCATATCAGTATCCATGTTGTCTTGCTCTTATGGATATAGGTTAGGATCCTCTCTATCAATTTAATCATATTCCAGAGGAATACAATCAGATTCAAGATGCTTTCGTTGCCTTCTAAGGACAAGAGCCATTAGAAAAGCGAAAGGATAGAAGAGAATGCTAACAATAGAAAAAAATATTTTTTAAAATATATTATTAAGATTCTCCAACCACAAAAACAAATTTAACGATATTGTTTAAAGGCTTAAAATAAAAGGAGATGTTCACATTTGTTTCACCAAATATGTAGAGGGGTAAAATCACCCTACTGCGTACAATTCCTAAACAAGGTTGGATCCGTAAATATAGAGAAGTCTTATGGGGTGAACTGTGGGGGATATGTTATTCTCTACACTTGGGTGTGAAGGATAGGGGGAAGGGTTCACCAAGAATGATATTAAGGACTCACTCCAAGCCCACATGAATTTCAAGAATGTTTGATGTATTCAATTTCCAAACAAACACCTAAATTTGGCCTTTCTAGTTATATACTATAAAAGGTAAAGGACAATGCAAAAATACATAAATGCGGGAATAGAAGAGCTAAACCTAGAATTATTCTTCCTTTGAATGCTCTTCTAAACTAGGATTCTAAATAGATAACTTTTAAGCAATATCTCAAGAAGAGATGTACGAACAAAATTAACTCTAAGTGCACCTATATGCCATTTTCCTTTCAGATGCCTAGAAATCAATTAAATGTATCTTAAAAAATTAGATCTAGAGTTTACAACAAAAATGAAAGCACTCAAAAAATATCCTAAATATTAATCAGAACACTTAGCTTATCTGGTGATTTATCCTTGCTTTTATCCCCTTATCCAATGCTATCAATAATACTTGTTCCTGCAAGATAACTCAACAAACACTTGAAAATGGGATTAGCGTTAGGGGGTTTGCTTAGGCTATTGTGTAAAAATATTCTGATGAATAGAAGTTAAGCCTCCTAGGTTCTTTTAGCTGATATTTGATAATTAAAAAAAAAAATTGACCTTTGGAGAAAAATAAACATAATACAATATGCCAAAGAAGAATGATGAAATTGTAGAAATAGAATATGCCACTATGCTCTAGATGTAGTCTATGATGTAATGAAAAAAATAGGAATAGCATATTACCCCCATTTTGGGCTCAGGAAAAATCGTACCCCATTAATGGATAGTCATGATAACGCAAGGTGAAGTCGCACCCCACAGTAGGTCGGACACAATTTTGCATAAACAATACGAAAAATAAAAGATAAGTGTAGAAGCTCAATAATGTAATTACAAAAACCTAAATATACATGCAAAAGAGTGAATTCACCTTGAAGGGAGTGTAGAAGAAAAATAGAAGGGTTTTAGATCTCCCAAATGGTCAATCTCTCCTTAGGGCTTCAACAACAATCCACCAAGAGCGAGCAATAATAATCCCATGTAGCAAACAATCAATTAAACTCCACATTTCAAAGTTACTTGTGAAAGAAGAAGAAGAATGATGTAAACCGAATACAATACTTTATGAGAAATCAAATGCAAGCAATAAATCATCAAGTGTTGATTATGTGAGCATGTGTTAAATTGTGTGTGAAAAGTGAATTCAAACCCTCCTTATATAGTGTACTTGAAGATAGAAAGAGTGGAAAAACTGAGGGCTAATGTAAAAGATGCAAACCCTAAGAAATTAGGTTTTTAATGTGTCAAACTCTAAAAATGTGAAATCGTATCCCATATGGGTTGATCGTGATATTGCAATGCAAAGTCGCACCCTATCAAGGATCAGACATGATTTTGCATAGAGAGGAAAAACAATAAAAATAGGGGAGAAAGCTTTTACATTGCCCTAGGCAAGTCTAAGGAGTCCCCTAGAGGTTTCAAGGAAGATTTCCCACTGAAGTGGGTCAATTTTCCATGTCCACAGTTCTTCTTTTACTTCTTAGTTGTTACATGAATGGTTCATGTCCCATTCTTTCTCATATCCTCCTTTTCTTTTCTCCCTACATTTTTTTATTTACTTTCCTAATTTGAAGTGGTGGTTACAAAAAAAATTCATTACCATTTTATGCTCTATATCATATTGTGTAAGAGAAAATGTTCCATGAGCTTCAACTCATAAATCATTCTTCCAAGCTACTACCATTTTAGCTTGGCTATCTTCACAAGACCAACTTTGTTATCTTGTCCTTGCCTTCCTATTTGAAATAAACCCCCTCTTATAGAATGCACTCACTATTTGTTTCCCCTTGTCTAATTCCATCATATCCATCCAATCGCAATCAAAAAAATATTGTCTACTTTTTCTTGGTGTCAATATCTTCTCGTGGAGTGATTATTTCATCCACAAATCTCACAAGGATGTAGGTTCTAACACCTAGTTGCAACGTGTCCAAATATTCCACTTTGATTGCAATAGCCCATTCTAAAATCTTCATTTCTTGCACTAATATCTCTTCTTACAAATTTAGTCTTATTATTTTTTCTTGACTTACATATCCAAGGCCTTCATTTCTTCACCTTATGTTTGCAATTATGGAATTTTTTACACCTTGCCCATATATTTGCAATCCTTTTCCATCATATCTCATTCTTCTCATTAGATTTAATTCAATACCTTTGGTGTGCATTTTAAAGCACCCAATTCTTTATCACTTCTATGTTCTTCAACAATTTGGCCTTCATCACAACCATCAATGACCTAATGAGCTTCATATTCCTTTGCTATCTCTTTACCATTTATTTTATCTTTCTCTTTCTTCTTATCTACAACAAGAGTTTTTGCATCATCATCTTCATCATCATTACTGATGACTTGGATCAACTACCTTTTTCCCATACTTATTATCTTGTATATATCTGTATTTTCTTCCTCATTCTCCATTGGTGTCATCCTATAAGCTATATTATTATGTAATATTGATTTGGGACTAATATCTATGTGATGAACAATGCTCCTTATTAGTGGCAATCCATTTGGAAAATCTTCTAAAATAATATTTTTTTATTATTCTAGCAAATCCTTCACTTTATGTGGAATTTCATCCAACTTGTCCACTATCCCTTATTTTGTGGGTTTAGCGATGAAAGCAAAACATGCTTCCTCTTTCTTCGTTCCATTCAAATAATGTTTTCTGGTACCCTAACACATTGTAGGATTGATGTCCACTTCTTTCACTTTGTCCTTTAATAAACTTAATGTGTACCTCTTTCCATCCTTTTCAATGGTGTAGGTGTTTATCCTACCATTGTACACTATATTTCTATCAAGTTTCCATTTTATAGAATCTACCCAACAATACATGACAAACATCCATAGACATAACATCATAAAGTATCTCATCCATGTAAGAACTAATCTAAAAAATATCATACATTGTTCACTTACCAAAATATGATGCCCCTTTTATAACCATGAGACTCTATATGGATTTGGGTGATCAATTTTCTTTAATCCAAGATTTTCTACCATATTTGTAGACACTAATTTATCCACACTTTCAGTGTCCACAATCATCTTACAGTATTTTCCTCTTAGTTTGCAATTCATTTTGAACAAGATCCTCTACTCAAGCTCATACACCTCCATTGTTGGCTTCAATAATACCATATCTATCATAAGGGATTCTCCTTATTATGGCTCTTCCATGTGCTTTTGATGAAGCAATATAGTCTTCATCTGATTCTATAATATGATTATAGGCTTCCTTTCAACACCTACTAATTTTTTGTGCTTAAGGACACTCAAAAACCCTATGCCCTTCTTTCAAGAACCTATAACACTTGCTAGTAAAACCACATCCTCTACCTCTTCTAAATCAACCTTATTATCTTGATGATTCACCTTTTTTTGAGGTACTTTGATTGAAATCACCTTGAGAAGTACTAAATTATCCTTGCAAATAAGTATGATATCTACTTAAAGGCATCCTCAAATTACTACCCATAAAGAAACAAGTTAGCTGAATATACCAACAAAAATTTGCACAAGATTATCGAGGGGACTATCAAAGAAAATAATAAGAGTTGGCACTTAATGTTAAATCTAGCCTTGTGGGAGTATTACATCAAAGTAAATAAAGCACTAAAAGCATTTCCATACTCACTAGTATACAACAAAGAATCCATTCTACTCCTGCATCTAGAGTTACCAACAATAAAGTAGATAGACAAGGGAGAATTTCTAGACATATATCTAGTGAAATTCTGAATGGCTAAATTGTTATTTATTAAATAATAAAGTGAAAAACCCTATAATAGACTATGAAAATAAAGTGTCCTCTTTTTAAATAGAGTGTATAGAAAATAGGGTTTTGAGAAGCTAGGGTTTTTTCATGGTTAGGGGTTTTCAGAAGCTAGGGTTTTTTCTACAAAAAGAGGGCTCTCCAAGGGGTGCATCATGGATATTGATGTGAACAACATCTCTCCAATAACATTTTCAAATGATGGAAGTTCATTGTTAGGTGTTGCAGGTGATCATTTACCTAGGACGAAGACTGCAACATTGTCATTTCATTCCAAAGAGTCTAAGATAGTAGTTGACTCAAGGTTCTTTTCTTCAGAAGGTGCATCACATGCCAGTTATGATGGGATTCACATAGTTTCACTCAATAAGAAAGAGAATGAGCTTGGGCCACTAATTTCTAATTCTATATCTCATACCCATATAGAGCACAAGTCACAATATGAGGAGCTCTTCATTTTACCTTTTAGCAACATGCTAGAAGACCCCCTATTTAAGTTTAGAAAGAAATCAACCTAACAACTAGAATGGGAGGATGATCATTTGGGGCCCAAGGGAGTATCTAGCCATGCTCATGGATTTCATTCTATATCTAATCCATACCACTACAATGACATGTAAAATAGTGTAACTTCGAGAGAGGAACATGATAGAAGTGATATTTCCAAAGGTAGTAATCCACACTAATGTTCAAGCTCCACCACTAGATTCAGTGCCAAGTTGCATGGGGGATCCAATTATAGATCCTCTTATGCCCATGCATTGCTCAACAACCTGACTTTCAATGGTAGAAATTCTCAAGCATCCCCAACAACTCAATTGGAGGACCTTCATTCCAACATAAGATAGAATAATGTTGACCTCGCACTCTCAGCCCATGGACCTAGAGGATCCAAACAAGGAGGTGGTGACCAATACGTACCAAAATAGGGAACCCTCAAAGTTGGACATGTAGGAGGAAATGAAAGCTCTAAATAGGAAAATCAACAAGCAAAAGAGTTAGGTACCTTTGAGTTTGAATTGCAAGATGATTTTACTAAAGAAATAAAAGAATTAGAAGAGTGAATTGTTGTTCTATTTTTTCTAGAAGAATCCCCCTGATGAAGATCTCAATTGGTGGTTTGTCAAAGTATGAGAATCCAAGGGTTGGATGATTATCTCTCATCGTCGCGTTGGTAAATCCTTTATTTCTGTCACTTTTACCTCCAAAGACTTTTTCTTAAAATCCCTAAGACTCGGTACTTGGATGATTTATAATCAATTGGTATTTCTTCAACATTGGGCAATCCAATTTGACCCTGAGAATGTGTCAAACATGAAATGCCCCCTTTGAATTGAAGTCCCTTTATTAAACCTGACATGCATAAAGTATTTACCTCATATTACTACTAGGTTTGGAAGGCCACTATTTCTCCCATCCCAGTCATCACACTTCATGCACTTCCACCCACACATCTTGGTTGAGACTGATATCTCCAAGGACCTCCTAAGTAAGATCTTATTTAGAGCCCCTGGTATCCAATTTTAACAATGGATTAATTATCTTAACTTGCCAAACTCATGTTTCTACTGTATACAACAAGGTCATATAATTAAAAATTGTTCGTTTAGACCTCCCAAACAACAAAACCAACTTTCCAGTACTCCTTCTACTACTTCTACTCAACAAGAAAGCAAAATAGTACCTCATGTTCAACCATTACAACCTTCTATTTCTCATGAGGTGACCTCTTTCCCTGCTTATTTAGTACCTGAAGCTTATAAATTGGTTGTTACCCACATCTTGATTTAGTACCCTCCAGCATTTGAGGCTCTTGTGGAGCAAACCCCTCATGAAAAAATCAACGAGGGTTGGGTAACCCAATATAACAAGAAACACAGGTATAGCTCATCACGGGATGCCTCCCCCTCCTTCTTGAGGTATCTTGAAATACAAACACCTAGAAGGTAAGGAATGGAGACATAAGACCAACAAATATTACTCCAATAATACCTCCTTAGCCACACATGAGTTTAAGAAAACATGAACTCTACATGATTATATGCAATCTGTACCCACCTAGAATGACTATGGTGCTTTAGCTAACAATATGTTAGATTGATATCTACAAGAATTAAATCTTGGAATGTGCATGGTATCACACTACGATTACGGTGTTTTTCTATTTGGACATTCATAAAGAGAGTTTTTTTGCATATTTTACTATTGCAAGAAGTTAAAATTTCAGGTTTTAAACTTAAAAATACCCTTAAGACCCTATGGGGGGTTGGGGGGCTGTATGTATGAGTCATGACGAAGGGAGGGGGCTATCCTATGCCTCTCTCAAGAGTTTTGGGACTATAATTTATTATTAGGATAGGATCCAATGCATTGATTAGTGTGGTGTATAGTAATGTTTGGTGATAGGAAATTGGGTATTACAGCTATTTATGCATCCAATGATGCAGTTGGAAGGGCAGTCCTCTAGGATTGGATGTGGTTCAATTTTCCTAAATAAAATTGGATAATAGGAGAGGAATTCAATATGGTAGAGTGGGAGGGAGACAATTTGGGGGGTGGCACTCCACTCAAATAGCCAGAAGAGGCTAGATCATGGTCTAGGTTTAAAAGGGCTAAAATCCTTATGATTCCAATTGGAACAAGAGTGCTGAAAATTATAGGGCTTGGTTTACTTGGATCAATGCACAATGGAGGAGTGCTCTCATAATGGTAATATTGGACCTCTTCTATGTAGTAAAAATATTGATATACTTCAAAATGATTTATCTCATACAATCTATCCAGCGGTAACTTTAGATCATCTCTCCATTACCTTGAGTATTGGGTGTGCCCCCATAAGGAAACCCAAAAACAATTTGCATTTTAAGTTAAACACTTCCTTTATAAAGCACAAATATTGTATTAATGGAATCAAGAAAATGTGGAATCTCTTGCCAAGGCTCTTAGGAGGGAGAGGGTGTATTATGTGGTGGGAGGAAGCCATCAAAATAATAGTGGATTACCTTTGAGGTTTTGGAAAAATCCTAGC
Organism: Wollemia nobilis; assembly: GCA_028583015.1. Classification (NCBI taxonomy): domain Eukaryota; kingdom Viridiplantae; phylum Streptophyta; class Pinopsida; order Araucariales; family Araucariaceae; genus Wollemia; species Wollemia nobilis. Next base: position 1,377,586 of record JAQPPZ010000806.1, read on the forward strand.
CTTTCTTCATAGGAAAAAAGAGAAAGAATTAGAGTATCAATTTGACCAACTCAACCACCACCTCAGCCAAAATATTAGTAGCATCCCTCATAAAAATAAGTTGCATGAAAAACAAGCAGATTAAAGGCAAATTCAAACTTATAAATCCCACATGGCATAAATCAAGGCACATCTTCAATGGATTTGCAAGGGTGATAAAAATTCAAAAATTTTCTTTAATGCCATTAAGAAGAAGAATATATTAGAGAGGGTAGAGGCTATTAAAAATCCTATATCTGACCTTCAAATTTTGTTGGAGGATCTCCCATCCTTCATCCAAGAGCATTTTGTAGACCTTTTCAAAAGTGAAGGGCCCAACACAAAAGTTGAGTTTTTAAGAGAATGTTGTAAACGATGCACAGTCCTAAAGTATCTAAAGAAGATAGAGCATTTATAGGTAAACCTTTTTCATAGTATGAACTTTATTTTACCCTCCTCTTTTTGGAAAATTAAAAATCCCCAAGCATTTATGAGCTTCAAAGACCATGTGGGAGACTATAGGATCTAATTTTCTACATATGTGTGAGGGGGTTATTACTGTTGGAGGTCTTGGGAAGACCACTAATCAAGGATTAATCAGGCTCATTCCCAAAAACATAATCCATATTTGCTTCTATATTGGCATACAATTACTTTACTTGATTCCTCTTATAAAATGTTGGCCAAGGCGCTATCCAGAAGACTCTTCCTAGTGACTAAAAAAAATATTCGCCCAAAGCAAACAGGATTCCTTAAAGGTTGTTGTATTTTGGATAATCTTCTTATAGCTTGGGAAGGGATGCAGTGGGATTGAGCATAGGGTCTCAATGGACTTTACCTTAAGCTTGATTTTGATAAATCTTATGATCGATTAGTGTGTCCATTCATCTTCAGCATGCTCCATTGTCTTGGTTTTGGCAATAAATTTATAGATATAGTAGCTTATCTCTTTCCAAATGCTTCTACATGAGTGGTTATTAATACAGAACTATCTAACATAATACCTATGGAAATATCAGTTAGGCAAGGATTTCCATTAGCCCCCTATCTATTTGTAATTGCAGTTGATGCCCTTGGTTATCTATTAGAATCTGCAATTAAAGAGGGGAGGATAAGAGGTATCCCCCTTCTAGATGGGTCCCAGCTTATCAAATCTCACTTTGTAGATGATTCTATGCTTTTTACTTTGGAATGTCAACAAAATATTACAAACATCCTTGAGACAGTTCACACCTCCTGTAGGGCCTATGGTGAAAGAACCAAAGAATCTAAGAAGTTTGTTTGTATGCCTAAAATTTTTGCACTTCTTTCCTCTAGGCTGATGGATCCACACATCATAGGGGAATGGGAAATGATAGAGCTACACCTCGAAAGAGAGGCACTTGATCGTGCCTTATTGTGGTGATTTTTTGACGAATTGTGGGTTCACCAAGAAAATTTTAATGGCAGTTTACGCACCTAGATTGAGAATGAGGTTTAATATGTTCATTTTTGTATCACTCATACAAACACCTAAGGTTGGCCTTTGAAATGCAACTAACCTATGTATGATGCGATTTTTTATTTTACTTTTTTGATGAAAACAACAGACAAGAATAGAAATGACAAATGCAGTTGCTAATTCTATGTTTAAAAGAAATTCAAAACATACCTGAATAGAGATGTCTGATGAAGATTTTGATTTTTTGATGCAGAGTAGGATCATTGCTATTTTGGCAGAATCGATGTTGTTCTAGGAAAAATTGCTCAACAATTTGTTGAAATCACAAGTGATTTCGCTGCAATTTTGTAGCAACAAAACACAAGACACAAAATGGTTTTCTGGCACAAATATGATTCAAACTTTGATATGTTTCCTATTTAAGCATTCATTTTCAACTAAATGAAAGAAAAGGTTTGTAATAGATGTAAGTACAAGAGTCTAAATGTTCATGAATTTTATGTAAGAAAAATGCAGATTTAAATTAAAAATTGATTAACATGATGGTGAATACCCGAGATGCATTGCTGAATTAATGAAAATATAATTAAATAACTAAATAAAATGTAAGAGAAGGAAGAAGAACAAACAAAATAAAGATTTTTGCCCCCAGATGATCTATGAGCAAAATCACTTCCAAGTTAGTAGGATCGTTGCTAATTCAGCAGGATCATTGCTATTTTTTGCAAAATTGTACACCTACTCTGCCTGCTCGCAGCACGATTCTGTTGATTGTTCTATGATTTTGTTGTTCACTGTGCGATTTTGAATGCAACCTACAAGTGAAAATTTGCTAAAGAGGGTAATGGGACAATGATGGATTTTAGGCAAATACGAGCAAATTGAAGACGTGAAGATTATACTAATGGCTTATTAATTCTACTATCTGCTCAAGGGATCACTTAGCATGCTTTGCAATCAGGGAGTCAGGGTCAAAAAAATGAATTAGAGGGGGGATTAAATAGGATTAGGGGCAAATATGGGAAATCAAGAGGTTAGGCCAAAATAGGGAGGGATTTGGGATCCCTCCTATGTTTGCCCCCTGCCTAATCTTGCCAAAATCCGTCGTTACAACTTCTTTCCAAACTCAAAAACGTGGTTTGAAACGGATTTTTGGCATTTTGCAAACTTGGGAAAAAAAAATTCTCAAGCGATTTTGCTGAAAGTCAGACGATTTTGCCCAATGGTCAAGATAACATTGGTTTGAGGGCATGAAAATCAAGGCAAATGTATTTTTGCTAATTTTGAATGATTTTCGAGCAGACTTAGGTAAATTTGATGTTTTTATCAATTTTAATGTTTTTACTAAGTTAATCAATTTAAGCGCATCAAATTTAAGGTGCTACATTTTCCACCCTCTTTAGCAGATTTTTGAAAAAGTCGTTAAAGATGAAATGGCACGTTTTTAGAGGTAGCAAAAAAAATTGTATTCTTTTTTAGTTCATTGTTTTAACTTTGTTATTTTGACGTCTTATTATGCTGCCCCCTTCAATTTTTGGATTAATTCGACAAATTAATGAAAATTCAAAAAAAGGAAATTTTCAGGTTGACTTAAATAGAGAAACAAAATAAGAAATTTCATTTTCATTTTTACTGTTCACTTTCCAGAGAGAAAAAGAGCTCTGAGTGCATAATAGCAGGATTGACACATAGAGCGGATCTAGTGCATGGAAGAGAGAGGGTAAGCATTAATTTAAGTTTTTTTTTTTTTACTTTTTAAAACAATGTTCATGCTTTTTATGAATTTTTTTTTATTTTAATTTGGAATTTAAATTTGGGTATGCCATAATTTTTGGTGTGATGTGAAATTACCTCTATTTCGATGAAATCACCTCGATATCGTAAAATAGCATAGGGTTTGGCGAAATCGCTACAGAAAAATGTAGCGATTTAGGACTTCCAAAGAGATTTTAACGAATCGAGGGTGATTTCACCAGAAACAGGAACGATTTCATCAAAATCAAAATTATTTTGACAACTTGAATGCAATTTTGGGTTTTAATGTAATTTTGGTAATTAAATTTAAATTTTTGACTTTTGTGTGCAGTTGGGTAGTTTGAAGAGCCGAGAGTGGCGTTATGATGGTTTCTAGGTGGACCTAGGAAACCTATTTGATGGTGATCGGGTGACCTTGGACCCGGTGGGACTGCATCATGTGGCTGAGATACCACAAATTCCTGTCGACCTCACTTTTCTTATAGCTGTGGTAGAGAGGTGGTATCCTAGTTCATCCACCTTCTAACTGTCGACTAGGGAGATGGCTCCCACCATAGAGGACGTTTGGAGGATCTTACGGATCCCTATTCAGGACCAAAAGGTTACAAGGTTAGATCATCAGGCTCGAGCACTTCAAAGATTATCCGAGGATCCTTAGATGAGGCTGGAATTAGATGGGGTCTCTATTACTACTCTGAGACAGATACCCAATATTTCTTCTCTGACATCGGTATTGTTAGGAGTAGTTGGTGGCTTACTGTTGTGCCACCAGAGTAGTTGCATATTGCCTTGGCTGCTTGTAGGGGTAGTGGCAAATATGTGGGACCACCGAATTTGATTTGCATGGGGTCATTTTTGCTTGTGTTGCTTATATAGGACACTATACAGGATTGTCTACAGGGAAGGGGTGGCTCTAGTGCTTACCTATTTTTTACAGGTTTGGTGTTGGGAGCACATCGTAGTGCAGAGGCCTGAGGGGCTACCAATAGCAGCAGTAGAGGTAGGGAGATCCTGAGTTTACTACTGTGCAGTCCAGGTAGGAGGAGTTTGGAGAATTAGCTTGGATGATGCCAGGTGGCTTTTTGATGAGCTGACAGGGGATGCCATCACTTGGAGATCATGGACCCAGGATGGGTTGAGGATAGGGTAGAGTTGGCTCGTGTTAGATGAGTTGTATGGTTGTGGATGCATGATGGGGATATGGAGCCCCATAGAGCAGACAAAGTGCTCTGATAGTTTGGATTACAGTAGGGGATCCCTGCTATTAGATATTTTTACTATGCTTAGACCACTAGGGATCTGACCTCTATCAACGGTGCACCTAACATAAGGCACTTCCTATATATAGCTCTAGATGATGCCCCTATTATTATAGCCACTAGAGATGATGTAGAGGTTACAGCGGACTACACGGCATGGTATGCCTTATTCTACCCTTCGAGACTAATAGCATATAGGAAGCCAATGCACAGGGACATGGAGTGGGTGCTCCGACATCATAGAGTGGCTAGTGAGTAGGCTAGTGCAGAGTTTGTGGCTCGAGGCAAAGGTGCAAGGACCAGGGGCGATCTCTTATATGGTAGAATGAGGATGCCATATCCTCATACTATAAGACTACGGGGTCATGGTGGGCCTTCGCTAAGACCATTGAGGGTCCCACGGACTTAGAGGAGAGATGAGATGGATCTACCCTCTCCTCAAGAGCCTGGACCAGATTTCCCTGGGAAGGGGATAGCCACAGAGGAGGAGGGTGGGTGTAGTGTGATGGCTACTTTTTGGGTGGAGAATGTCATGCTACGAGAGACTAATGCCTCCTAGAGGATGCATGTTGAGATGCTAGAGGCATATTTAACCCAAGCAAGGGTGCAGGCACAGAGAGGAGTGGGAGGGATAGTAGATATGCTCTCCAAGACTTTTGGGTGAGCTGCTTTCTACTAGGTGATGTACTTCACGATTGTCCCAAAGGGACATAGAGTATCTCTCCCAGTGATGTACAAGTTGTCGAATAGGCAAGTCAGTGATCCTAGTCTTCCACTCGAGAGACTATTACGGCTCAGGCTCCTCCACCTCTTGGAGGTGATGATGCATAGAGCACTAGGGGTGTTGGACAGTCGTGAGGATTGGAATTTTAATGATGTATTGATGATGTATTTTTGGATGACTGAGTATGTTGATGATGGCTATTGTGGCAAACCAATCTACTATTGTATATATATATATATATATATATATATACTTTTTCGATGATATATATAGATTTTTATCTTTTGCCTTATGTGTCAATGTGTTTGATGATTAATTTTACATTTTGATTTTAAAGAGTTGTATTTTAAATTTGATAAAATGATTTGATGTAAAATTGCATTAAGATGTGTAAAATGGTTTTTTTGTTTCTAAAAATAGGAAATGTGAATTTAGCAATAAACCTCAAAGGATGTGGCATTGTTATGTGACTGTTGTGGAGATCTAAGCTCATTAAGTCATGAAGCTGATCCTGTTATGAGGTGTATTTTGATATTGCTAAATGAAATGGTTGGGTGCTTAAGAAAATTCTTAAGGCTTTTTTATAGGATGAGATGTATTGATTTTTGATCAAAAATATGTAATTTTGGGCATACAAACGTCGAATGATGGCTTTTGCTAAGCAAGGAATCGCTAATTACGTAGGAATAATACTATCATAGCAAAAAAGTCATCATGAAAATGCAGGATAAAAAATATTTTTGTAAAATGTAAAATTAATGTTGTGTAAATCATTGTATCATTGTATCACATATGCAAAAGGTTTTATAGATGCTTATGATGAATTTTTGGGCATGAAAAATTAGAAGGATGGTTTTCACTAGGTAAGGAATTCCTAATCGCTTAGGAATAATACCATCATCGTAGTAAAACGAAAATGCAATGCAGGATGAATATGTAACTTTAGATATAATATTTTTGAGTTATTTGGAATATTTTGTTAACATGAAAAATTTATGAAGATGGTTTTCTCTAGGCAAGGAATCCCTAATTGCTTAGGAATAATACCATCATTGTGAAAAAGATATATTTTTTTGAATTTTTGTAATTTTAAGTTTGATATGTAGAAATTTATTAAAATATCAACGTAATATTTTAATTTATCTATAAAAAAAAAATTCAAATTTATCTAGAACCCTTGTGTGTGAAGTGCATTTATTTCTATTTTGATGCTATCATAATGATACAAAATCTCTCAAATAGAAAATGTGTGTAACTTTTGTAAAGTTTGTTTACTGATTTTAAGTAGATAAATGATGGAGCAAACTTAATGAAACCAATGTGTGTGCAAGTGAAATATTCTTTAACCATGATTTTGCGCATGCATTAGGAATGAACTGTTATGTGAGTCAAATTACCATAAATCTAGCTAATCCACAAGCGGACATTGGTTTGTACAAAATGTCTTTAATGTGAAAAAAATGTCACCACATGAAAAGAAATTACCCAATGTCAAGCAAGTTGGGCACAACTCACCTGTTATGGGGCTTACCTTCATGATTTTCGACTGAATGAGAAATTCCAGGGATTCAAGTTTTGTATTCCTTATTTTCTTCACTTTCAGGGGGTAGGGATTTTGTTCATTTTGTTTTGAACAAGGGGATTTTATTGCTTTTTTTTATCTTTTTTTTTTTCTTTCTTTCTTTTTCTTTTGATTTTTGACTTTTTATTTTCTTGATTTTTATTTTGGGATACTTGCTCAACTTAGATGTGGAGCAAGGGATTTTTATTTGGGTAGGATGGAATCTTGTCCTTTTGCCAATTTCTCATTCATTCTAGATCATGCACATGAGAGGATAGCAAGGAAAATTTTTCTCTTAAAGCATTAAAACTCACTATGCAGTACCATTATTCGAAGATTGCAATAAATCATCTTTAATGTGTAATGTGTGGGTCTTGGTTCCAAAAAGTAGCAACATCATTCATAAATAGAAAATTTATTTAGTGAAAATAGTGTTCTTTGATATAAGAAAGATTTATAATCAAAATAACAAATATAAAAAATTATTTAATTTTACGAATTTTTAAGTGCGTGGTTCAAGATAACTTCTGAATTTAATCCTAGATAAAGGAAAATATTACTTGCTATTTTAGCAAAATTTGGTTAAATATTTTGGGAATATTTTTGTATTTTTCTTATTTTGTAATTTGTTTGGCTATTTTGAGGAACATTTTTTAAAGTGCATGACAAACCTATTTACAAATATGTACAAAGATGAAGATTTGGATCTATGCATAATATCGTTTGAGGTGCATAATATTCATGGGTTCCTTGAGATATTTTCCTTCGAAGGTAGCCAATCTATATGCACCTGACCCAAATTTAGAAGTGATGATAAATAGTCCCAGCTAGTTGGGATGGAATTTTTCTTTAAGGTCTTTCTTGCATTAGTATTCCTTTGATTTTATTTTAAAACTAAATATCCAATTTCAAATGATCTATTATGAACTTTTTTAGCATATTATCTTTTATGTTTGTCTTGGTAAGCACGAAGGTGCTCTAAAGCATGAATGCATTTTTCATCCAGAAGTTCTAGCTGACTGAGTCTGCTAGCATGATATTAATCTCCTACTTTAGCATCTTGAAGTAAAAGTGATAGGGATGGAACTTCTAATTGAAAGGGAAAAATTGCTTTAGCACCATATACCAAGACAAAATGTGTAGCACCAGTGGGAGTACGAACACTAGTTCAATAAGCCCACAAAGCAGGATATAATTGGATGTGCCAGTCATGACCTATTTTATTAACCATTCTTTTTAAGATTTTGATTAAGGTTTTGTTAGATGATTCGGCTTGGCCATTTCCTTTTGGATAGTAAGGAGTGGACCATCTATGTTGGAATTTATACTTTTGACACAATATTAATATCTTCATTTTTAAAACATGTTCTATTATCATAAATAAGATTAGATGGAATTCCAAATCTGCATATAATTTGATTAAATATGAATTTTGAGACTTGGATTCCTGTGCAAGAAGATAAAGGCATAGCTTCGACCCACTTTGTAAAATACAGTTATGATGAACTTGTGACCATCAGATGAAACATGGTTGATTTTACCAATAATGTCTAAACCCCATTTAGAGAAAGTCCAAGGGGATGCTATGGTTTGGAGTTCTTGGGCAAGAGCATGGAAAAGGTCAAAATTCCTTTAGCATTTGTCACATTGACATACATAATCATTTGTGTCTTTCTCCATTGAAGGCCAGAAATAACCTATTCTAAGAAATTTTCTAGAAATAGAACTTCCACTAAAATGTCCTCCACAAGACCCATCATGAGCTTCACTTAGGGCTTTCTTAGACACCTTAATAAGATACCTTCGAAGGATCTCCTATAAAGGGTATTGCCAATTATTACAAAGCGAACAACTTGCTTGCATAACAATCTATGTTGGTTTCTATCAAATCCTTTAGGGAAGGTTCCATTTTGTAAGAAATTAAAAATATCTATGTACCACGATTCTAGGGTAACTTCATTAATCAGAAAAAAATCTAATGGTTCCATACACGACTTAGTAGAAGTAGGTTCCTGAAGTTTTCTGATGATAATAGTAGCATATTCATCGTCCAACTCTAAATGGAACAAAGAAGCCGCTGCAGCCATAGCATCAGCAATGCGGTTACTAGTTCTAGGAACAAATTCTAAAGTTACTTTATTAAACAATGATATAAGTTTTAACACATATTCCTTATAAGGACGAATTTTCTCATATCATGTTTTATAAACTTCATTAATTTGATTTATGATGAGCTTAGAATCTCCAAAAAATAATAATGTTTTTACCTTTAGTGCTAAAGCGGCTCATAATCCAAGGATTAGAGCTTCATATTCTGTAGTGTTATTAGTACAATAAAATTGTAATTTAAAGGATAAAGGGATTAGGTGCTTTTGAGGAGATTTTAATATAATACCTGCACCTGCTCCACTCATACATATAGCTCCATCAAAAAATGATGTCCAAGTTTTTGAGTGATCCTCTTCCAAGTTGAGGCATTCATCAGTAAATTAGATGCTCATAGGCTGAGTAGATTCCACAGGAGAAGTAGATAATTGATCTGCTATAACTTGGCATTTTATAGATTTCTGATCGATAAATATGAGTTCAAACTCACTAAGAGCATGAACCAATTTAGTTGTGCATCTTGACAGATATGGTCTATTCATTAAATATCTTAATGGATCAAATTTAGCAATGACATATGTCATTTGACTTAACATATAATGGCGCAATTTTTGTGTTGAAAATACTACTACTAAACATAATTTTTCCAATGGAGTATACCTTGTCTCATAATTTATTAAAGTCCTACTTATATAATATGTTGCTCGTTCTTTATTTTCTTTATCAATTTGAGCTAACATAGCTCCAAGTGCAAGTTCTGAAGCCGAAATATACAAAATAAAAGGTTGGTCTGGTTTAGGTGGAACAAGAACTGGAGGATTAAGGATGTATTGCTTAATGTTGTCAAAATCTTCTTGACACTCTTTATCCCACTGAAAGGATACATTCTTCTTAAGAAATTTAAGGAAAGGTTATGTCCTATCTACCAACTTATATATGAAGCGGCGAATAGCTTGTAATTTTCCTTGCAAACTTCTTAATTATGATATATTCTTAGGATATGACATATCATGAATAGCTTTAATTTTTAAAGGATCTATTTCTACACCTCTTATAGAAATTATAACTCCTAATAACTTGCCATATTTCACCCAAAATACATATTTATTTGGATTTAAGCGTATTAGATACTTTCTTAGTCTATCAAATACTTTCCTTAAATCTCTAATGTGATCATCTTCTTCATTGGATCTAGCTATGATTTCATCAACATAATCATGTAAAATATCATACATCATATCATGAAAGATATACGTCATGGCTGTTTGATATGTTGCTCCAGCATTCTTTAAACCAAAAGGCATAACTTTCCAACATAAAGTTCCCCAAGGTGTGATGAAATCCATTTTTGCTTGGTCTTTAGGAGCAATTCTGATTTGGTTGTATCCTGAAAAACAATCCATAAGAGATAACATTCCACTCCCAGCTATAAATTCTATGATTTGATCCATATTAGGGAGAGGAAAATCATCTTTAGGGTATATCGCATTAATATATCTAAAGTCTATGCAAACCCTAATTTTTGTGGCTTCTTAATGACTGGAAAAACATTAGAAATCCATTCTACATAATCAATTGTTTGTATGAAAATGATGTTTAAGAGCTTTTCTAGTTTTCCTTTGACTAATAGTGCGACTTTAGGATGCATCTTTCCTAATTTTTGTTTTACTGGTTTAGCATCAGGATGCACTACTATATGATGCATGACTATAGAAGGATCTAAGCCAAGCATATCTTCATATATCCATGCAAAGACATCTGAATATTCTGTGATAAATTCTATGTATAATATTTGTTTTTATTCACTCAATTCGGATCTAGTTTTGACCATATGAGGATTTTCTTCTGTACCAATGTTAACTTTTAGAAAATTGTCTACAACAATGTTCAAGTCTCTTTCAAAATTTGGTGGTGTAGGAGATACACCCATTTCTTGTAATTCTTCCAAAGTGCATTTAGCTAATTCCTCTTGAGGATTACATTCTTCTATATGGGCTATGCATGGCATGGATCCATCAAAGAAATACTGGTTTTGAAAATTTTCTTCTAAAGACACATCATGATATATGTCCCCTTCTAAACATTCATCCATAGAAGCAATCATGTCCGGATATACTAATGCTAAAATGTTACATGTATGCACTTTTCTAGACATTGTTTTTAATTCTATGTATTCTTGATATGTCGTGAGATTGTCATCATCCTTGTATGGAAATGGCTCATTTTTTGTGGGGATGAGTCCAAGACCACATCGGGATGGCCATTCAATAAATTCTAAAGGTTATCTTATACCCTTTTGATAAGGTCCTAATCCTTTACCTCTATATCCCAAATTGCACATTATTTCTTTTGGTATTACATATTTATCAAAAAAATAGCATTTGGAAAATTCATTTTGATCAATTGAAATTTGTAATATTGAATACTTTCCAAAATCATATCTTGTAGATATAAATATAAAGCTCCCAATATGACAAATGCTCCCTTTCTTAGGTACTCCAAAGGTGCGGGGAGATGAGGAAGACTCAGATAATATCTTAGAACCTTACGTAGCTAGATTAACTTCTTCAATTGGTGCCAAAATGGAGGATAAATCTGCTAATCCTTCATCTGAAACTGCATATGAGGTAGATGGCTTATGTTCTTTATCATTTTCTTTAGAAGTTGAAAATTTAAAATCTGTAGGGTCTATAGGTAATTTAGTCACTACAGGTTTAGGAAAAGGATTAGATATTCCTTTAGAAAGGGATGGTTATTTTATTTTTATTAATACTTTATCACATGCTTTAGGTGATGGTGATTTAGAATGTGATTTAGGCTTATAATGCTTTATGGGTGTATTTGGATTCTGAGGGATAGAAGTCATGGCTGGACAAAATGGAACTCCTATGGGTTCTACCAGAGCACACATGTCAAAAGGTCTAGGGTCTCCAAATGATAACCAATTGATTTTTAAATTCAAATTTTACACATTGATGTAATGTGGAAGGAACTACTCTCATTGCATTGATCCAAGGTCGACCCAAAAGAATGTTGTACGATGCAAAGCAAAGTACAACAAACACAGTCATATCCAAAATATGTGGACCAAATTGCAATGGGATTTTCATTACTCCACACATTTCTTGAGTCTCATCATTAAATGCCTTAATAAGCATCTCAATTTTTTGCATGTCTTCTTTCTTAAACCCAAATCTTCAAAAAAAATCATAAGTGCATATATTCAGTGAAGATCCATTGTTTATTAGAAATATTTTAACTCCTACATATCCAATAATTGTTGTAATATATAAAGGATTATCTCCAAAAATACTATGAGGATGTATTTCCTTATCTTTGAAATATATGAAGTTTACTTCATTTAAAGTTACAACATTTACTATAGCGTTTGGTTCAATATCTTCTGGAATCATCATTTTGTTTCAATTTTTCATTAATTCATATCTATGAGTGGGAGAAGTTCTCAAAAGGTCTAGAAGAGAAATTCTCGTTGTATGGTAGATAATTTTTCATTAACATAGGGTGTTCTCTGTTGCGAACCAAACACATTATTTTATTTTTTAGGAGTTTTTAGAATAAATGGGTTTGCTTTATCACTTTGGTCTTATGAATTATGGTTTTGGGCCTATTGCCTTGTAACCACTCCTATAGTCCCCATAAAATTGCTACGAGGTCTTGCATTTTGTGCTTGTTCATTTGAGAGCCACTGTTGTGACGATGGTCTAGTGGTCACTCTTCTTGGAAATGGTTCTTCTGGAACCATCTAATCTATAATAGGAGTGATTTCTTTAGGTTCATCTTCCAAACTATTTGAATTATTTGAAGTGATATCCATTTCACTTTCATCATCACTTCCTTCACTATTCCCTTCATTACTCTCTACAGTTGTTATTTGACAATCTCTTAAGGGTCTGACAGTCATCTAAGATGTCGTAGTAGCATATGGATTTTGTAAATTTTGATGAGGCATAAAACCAATAATAGTTCCCACATATCTAGTTGTATGGGGAACATTATGTTGTTCTACTTGATTTATAGCTTCTTTACCATGTTTTGGTAAAGTATGTTGAAAAATATCTAGATTTTGATTTGCATTTTATTTTTGGGGTTGTTTTTTAGCATCATTTTGGAAATTTCTAGGAGGAAATTTCTCTACCTCCATATCTCCTTTATCAATTAAATCTTGAATCATATGCTTTAACCTTTTACATGAATTTGTTGAATGTCCATCAAATGTATGAAAATTACAGTGCAAATCAGCTCTAAACCCCGCTACAGTTGTATCAGGTTGTCTTATTTCAAGCAACTGAATTAAGCCTTGTTCTAATAACTGAGGTAAAATCATATGTAATGGTTGATTTAATCTGGTAAAATCTCTTGGAGGTTTATCAGGAGCTTTTAGTATGAACTTCTTCACAACTTCAATAAGGTTGATATTTTGATTATTCCTACTATCGGTAACTCTGTCACTGATTACTTGCTTGTTCTTATACTAATTTTTAGAATTCTTATCTTCATATTTATTTTTATATTGACCTCTTCTAATAAGGGCGGTCTCTACCCTTCTCCCTAGGTCAATATCTTGGTCAAAAGATGTTATATTAGCCATGGAAAGTTCATAGGACAATTGTTATTGCAAATTATTTATGAATATGTCTAGCATTTCTCTTTGTGGTAATGAAAAATGCAACTTGCTTAAAATTTGTCTCCACTTAGTTAGAAATTATGCAAAACTTTCATCTTTACCTTGCTTAATATTGTACAAATATTTAATAGTCACATGCCTCTCTATGTAGGCAATAAATTGATGTACAAACATCTCAGCTGTTTCTTCAAAATTCCTTAAGGAGTTGTTCGGAATTTGATAGTACCATTCCAAGGCTATGCCTCCTAAACTTTTAGAAAACATCTTAAGCATCAGTAAATCATCATGCGAGACATCATGACATGCTATTCTAAACATGCGTAAATGCTCGATGGGATCTTCAGTTCCCTTATATATAGTGAACACTGGCATAAGGAAATGCTTAGGGTAAGGTTGAGCTATTATGATGGGATACAAGGGTTGACTAAACATCTCTTGATAGTTGTATGAGGGACAGTAAGGATCTATTTGGTCTAAGTGGGAAGCCAATTGCTTTACCATTGCTTCCAACCCTTGATGTCCACAAAACTGGTTTGGTTGCATTGTATCATTATATCCTTGATAATAATTAGGTGCAACTGTATTAGGATTTCCCATTGAGATAGTGTTATGCAAAGTATTTCTTGGTGGAAATATATTTTTATAATTATTATTTTGCAGTTGTTTGCCCTTTTGTTGTTGATTTTGGGCTTGGGAAAGTATAGAAGCAAAGGTCTATTGCTTAGCCTTTGTTCTAACATTATTAAGAGGAATCTTAGAGGCTTGAGTTATTTGTTTTTGAGGCCTCTGATTTATATGTATTATATTTTGTCTTGGTGTTTCATCTTGATCCTTGCTAGATTCCATGTAATGAAAGCGGTTGTTATGCACTTTAGGTGTGGTTGTAAAAGCATCTGCTAGGTTTCCTTTTCCTTGCTTCTCTACTTCTATTGCTTGAGTAAGATCATCCATATTATCTCTCATAAAAGATATAAAATTTTCAACGGATTCAAACTTAATATTACCTTTAGAATTTAATTTAGGTTGATTAAGTCCTACATCCTCACTATCATTGTCATGATCTAAAGAAACATATTCTTCTTCAGACCGAGTTTCTTCATGATTATTTTGTTCTCAGTATGGTTCTTGTTCTTGCTCTAGTTTTTGATCTTATATTTCATTCTCAGTTTCTTTACCATTCCTTAATTTAGGCATTTTGAATTAAGTTGATTTCACAGATATATATATATATATATATATATATATATATATATATATATGTGCTAGGTTTTGGGGTGTATAAATTATTTATATATACCTAACTAATTAAATTAAATTACTATTTTTAGATTGATTTTTTATTTTTATTTTTTATCTAGGACACGTAGAGAAAGCAATTAAATACAAATAATCACACGCTAGGTAATAGTATATTTTAATCTTCTTGAAATAATTTATGTATATCATTAATGGGCTCCAATTGATCAGGTGTCATGTAATGCTCTTCTTCAAATGTGAAGTTATCTTGTAGGTTATGAATTGTGCTAAGGTAATGCAATCTACTTCTAGGTTAGACCTATAAAAGTATAGCTCATGACAATACTCTCTATAGAATACAGCTCTAGGGATGGTATTAAGCCTTCTCTTATTGTCTAGGATTATTTCTTGACTTTCTATGTGAGCTAAAAGCTTATGTATTGCTACGACATCGTCTAGGTAGGTTTCAAAGGAGTAGAAATTAGGTGAAATCAAGGCTCTCTTATTAGTCAACCACCTTTCATAAGATATTTGAAGGTCAAAATAGGCAGGTTCTCTATAAGGATCCAGGATTCTAGCCAAGTCTATCCTACGGATTTGTTTAAGTTCTTCTTTTCTACTTTCAATAATGTCTAGTCTTCTATCTAATTCAATCCAGGACTCTCCAGATGTTATATTTTCACTTTCATTAAAGTATGAGACTTCTTGAATTTCTAATATTGTAGTAAAATTAAGATGAATAGCTCTCCTATAATTATAATCTACCATCTAAAATGCAAATGCAATTTAACTATTGTTTTTTTTTGTTTTGATTTTGGTTTTTGTTTTGATTTTGATTTTAATATTTAATTTAAGAATCAAAAGATAATCTAATGTTTCACGTCGGGTTCACCAAATAATGTAGGCCTAAAATTTTTGTACTCCTTTCCTCTAGGCTGATGGATCCACGCCTCAGAAGGGAATGGAAAATGATAGAAATACACCTCAAAAGAGAGGCACTTAATCGTGTCTTCTTGTGGTGATTTTTCGATGAATCATGGGTTCACTAGGAAACTTTTGATGGTAGTTTCCATACCTAGGTTGAGAATGAGTTTTAATATGTTCATTTTTGGATCACTCATACAAACACCTAAGGTTGGCCTTTGAAATGCAACTAACCTATCTATGATGCAATTTTTTTTAACTTTTTTGATGAAAATAAATAATAGGAATAGAAATGACAAATGCATTTTCTAATTCTATGTTTAAAAGAAATTCAAAACATACCTGAATCAATATGTATGATGAATATTTTGATTTTTTGATGCAGAGCAGGATCACTGCTATTTTGGCAAAATCGTTGTTGTTGCAAGCAAAATCACTCAACAATTTGCTGAAATCGCAAGCGATTTCGCTACAATTTTGTAGCAAGAAAACACAAGACACAAAATGATTTTCTGGCACAAATATGATTCAAAATTTGATATGTTTCCTATTTAAGCATTCCTTTTCAAATAAATGAAAGATATAAAAGGTTTGTAATAGATGTAAGTACAAGAGTCTAAATGTTCATGAATTTTATGTAAGCAAAATGCATATTTAAATTAAAAATTGATTAACATGATGGTGAATACCCGAGATGCATTGTTGAATTAATGAAAATATAATTAAATAACTAAATAAAATGGAAGAGAACGAATAAGAACAAATAGAATAAAGGTTTTTTTCCCCATATGATATGTGAGAAAAATCACTGCTAAGACAGTAGTATCGTTGCCAAGTCAACAGGATCGCTGCTATTTTCTATGAAATCGCACACCTACTCCGCCTGATCGCAGCACGATTTTGTCTATTGTTCTACGATTTTGCCATTCGTTGTGCGATTTTGACTACAACCTGCAAGTGAAAATTTGCTAAAGAGGGTAATGGGACAATGATGGATTTTAGGCAAATACGAGAAAATTGAAGACGGGAAGATTATCCTAATGGCTTATCAATTATGTTATCTGCTCAGGGGATCACTTAGCATGCTTTGCAATCAGGGAGTCAGGGTCAAAAAAAAAATTAGAGAGGGGATTAAATAGGATTAGGGGCAAATATGGGAAATCAAGAGGTTAGACCAAAACAGGGAGGGATTTGGGATCCCTCCAATGTTTGCCCCTTACCTAATCTTGCCAGAATCTATCATTACAACCTCTTTCCAAACTCAGAAACGTGGTTTGAAATGGACTTTTGGCATTTTGTAAACTTGGGAAAATTTTGTTTTTGAGCAAAATTGCTTAATGATTTTGCTAGCCGCTCAAGCAATTTTGCTAAAAGTCAGGCGATTTTGCCCAATAGTCAAGACAACATTGGTTTGAGGGTGCAAAAATCAAGGCAAATGAATTTTTGCTAGTTTTGAATGATTTTCAGGTAGACTTAGGTAAATTTAATGTTTTTATCAATTTTAATGTTTTTACTGAGTTAATTAATTTAAGTGCATCAAATTTAAAGTGCTACATTGTTATTCGATTTGGATTTTTTGATAAGCTAGACTGGATACCCACAACTTGGAAGTGGGTGCAAAGAGGAGAAATCTCTAAGTATTTTATCTTTCCTTTTGGTGTTGACATTTCACAAAAATCTATGTGGGATTGGTGTATGGACAAATTTACCAAAAAAATTGAATACTAGAAATCTTTGGAAATGTCTTAAGAAGCTAAAATCCATATTACTAGAAAAAATTTAGCCTCCATTCCATGTTTATTTCTCTCCTCTTTTTAATCCTAGCAAGGTCAGGTATGATAAGATGAACAATATGCTTCAAGATTTTTTTGGGCAAAAAAACTAGCCAAACGAGGCTTCACAATGGTCTCCTAGAGTAATTATTGCAAACCAGTTTCATGCGATGGGCTAGGAAGACCCAACCTTCAATCAAAGGGCTTTGAAATCATGGCTAAATGGATGAAAAGGATGATCATAGGGAATGAGGCATGGAAGGTGTTGTTGATGGAGTGTTTGAAAAACCCCCATGTGGAAGGTAAAATTTGGATAAATATGTCATACACTAACGTTCTTTTATAAGCCCTTTATTTTTCTATAGAAGGTTGTAATATTCTCAAAGGGATTTGGAAAGCCTACAAACAAGTGCATCAATTTATTTCATGGCAGACACCTCCAGAGAAAGGTCCCACAGATTTCCTTTAGCACAACTTATGGTGGTCACACCTCCTCACCTTTGATGCACTACCTCTTTTTATGAATGCCTAGTTTCCTGCTAGGTATATCTTCAAAAGGGGATTAATTATGGTGGGTGACATTTGGGATTTCTCTATCCTCATGGAAAAATTAGAAGTAAATCTAGTCATAATTTAGCCTCTATCCTATTGATAAAATAGTGATTATGTGGATTCTTTCCATTGCCTCCTAGGCACCCCAGCCTCTATCTTCTCCACTGGAAGCTAGTCCCCATTGGTCTCATTGGAAATGGTTTGACAATCATGACTTTGAGAAGCCAATCCTTAAGTTTTGGTACCAAGCCCTACTTCCCATGAAATGTCAATAGTTTGCAGATATGCTCAATAAAAAATGGAACTTAGAGCTTAGTTTGGCTACTTGGTCAAGTACCTTCAAGCTTGTCAAATCTGCCCCAATTCAAGGAAAGTTCTATATTCTTCTTTGGAATGTAGTCCTTCAAGGTCTACATACTCAGAGCAGGATGAAACGGATGGGCCAAGGACAAGGTGATTGTATTTTTTGTGGTTTATAAGAGATAGTAAAACATCTATTTTGGAACTATGCTAATGCACACCGTATTTAATGTGAAGTGCATCCATTGCTTTATCCCTTAAAACTACCAATGACAAAGAATCAAGCCTTATTAGGGATCAATTTGATATCCGATCAAAAGTTTCTTCTCTCCATTACCAGGGTAGTTGTCATCTTTCATATATGGTAGACTCAATGTAAATCTATTTTTGAAACTAATCAAGAATATATCCCTAATCTCTTAGTAGCTAATATATATGCTATTATAAAATGCCAAATGCAGGCTTATTCAATAGGTTGCACCTATAAGGAGAAAGCACTGCAAGAATAAATCGTAGATCTAAAGAGATATATCTGTGAGACCCTAGCTCATAGAATATGGTAGGTGAATTAACTAAGAAACATAACTTTGTGATGTATAATCAAACACACTTGTTGAAGAATTTAGTTCAAGTGGATTAGAATCCAGTAACACACATTCTAGTCCTCATATTAGAAACCCATAATATCATGAGGTGGAGCAGGCTCACTTAGAATCATCTCCTTAAGTAGATATTTTTCCAACATGGTAGCTCCCTTACAGTTTTTTTGGTAGTGTAGTAGTCTCTTCTCAACAGATAGTGTGTAGTATGTCAATTAGAGGGAGTAACCCAATAGTCTCTAGTAATTTTTTTATGTCAGCATATATTTTTAGAGTCTTGGTGATGATATACATTTTCATACCTATAAAAAACACTAGGGATATCTTAGTTTTTAACATGGGTCAATAGGGGATCATTTGTATGGTTGTTCACTTCTAATGCTTGTAGTCGGGTGTCCTAACTATCATAATATTCTCATTTCTCATCTATTTTGGTGCTTCATGGCCTCATATTGTAATACAATAGTGGATTTTTGTGTGTGATATTCGATGCACTTTTGTTATGGTGTTGGGTGCCCTGCATGGCCCTATAAATGCACCTATATTTGCTTTGTACCTACTAGAAAATATTCCATTTAGATGCAAAATCTATCATGAATATGGCCATATAACCAAGGATTATCTACATAAGATCCTTAAAAATGAGAAAGGTGATGAGTAATTGGTAGGGTTTTAAATCCCTAAACAAAAAACACAAAGAAAAAAATTGCAGGAAAAGAGAAAACAGTAATTTCACCTAAAACCTTTGAAATTCTCAATACAGAAAAGCAAGTAGATGATGAGGATGATAAAATGGAAATAATAATTATGGAAACACAATTTTATGAAGAGAGGGAACCATAAGGATTGCATGATGAGAAATAACTAAAAGAGCTTGCCCTAATTCTGATAAATAACAGCCAAGGAGAGCCATCTCAGCCAACATTAAACTATATAAAAAAACAATAATGTAGAAAATCAACCTAAGTACAAAACCAAAGGAAACATTTAAACTATAAATAAAATGGATCCTCAAAAATACCATACAAATTCCAACAATAGTATCTTGGTTCTAAGTAACCATCCTATAGTCCCATATGGAATGAAGTAAGATCCAAATAAAAATATGAGGATGGATATAAATCAAAAAGTAGGATGCAAATCCAACTAGCATCACCTAACAGAGAAATACAAAAAGTTAGTTGAGGAAGGTAAGGCAATAATACTTTCCTAGTTACTCAAACATTGTTAATTATAAATATTATTACTTCGAATATTAGAGGACTTAAAGGAAATCTTTCTAAACAAATAGAAATTAGAAGAATGATCCAAAAAAATCAGCCTCAACTTCTCTTTCTCTAGGAGACAAAGGTTTCAATTAAATTAATGGAAATAATAGAAAATAACATGTGGCCAACCAATAAAGTAGTGTCTCTCAATACCCAAGGGGTCTCAGGATGAGTGGCATGTCTTTGGGATCCAAAGGAAATTACAATTCAATACATAATGGGAAGCAAGGAAATGCTAGCAGTGGATGCCCAAAAAAGAGATTCAAAGAAGGTTATTTTTATATAAATATCTATGCTCAATGTTCTATGGAAGAGAAATGATCAATGTTGAGGAATATAGCTTTTATTACCTCACAATTCCCTAAAGCTTAGGTTTTGATAGGAGGAGATTTCAAATCCATCCTCTCATTAGCAGAAAAATTGGGGGAAATAGGAAGTTGAATGGGAGTTATGAACTCATGAATGAATACATGGCCAACCTTCACCTAGTTGATGTTAAGACACGTAGTATTTTGATGACTTTGTCCAATAGAATACAATGCTTAACATGTATCCTTGAAAGGCTAGACAAGATTTTTCTCTAAGATAAATTTTAGATACAAGAACACACCCCAAAATTGAAGATCTTAAGTATTGTAGGACCTAACCATTGGCCAGTTTTAATTAAAATTTGGAGAACTAGGGGTAAGCCGACACCATTAAGTTTTTAGTTAATGTGGCTCAAAAATGAATCCCTCAAGTCAAGGATATAACAATGGTGGCAAGAAGGCAACCCAGGACATGGTACATAAATGTTTTATTTTGTTAAAATATTTTAGTATATTAAATATAAAATAAAGACCTAGAATTAGGAGGAATTTGGAGATGTCAGGGCAAAGAAAAGGGAATTTTTAACCCAAATTGAGGACTTGAATGAGTAAATTTATCTTGATGGTCTCACATAAAATAAGATAAAGATAAAAAATAATCTTTTAGATCATATGAAGGAATTAGAAAGAAGATAAGAACTGATGTGGAAGCAAAATTCAATGATCCAATGGCTACAATAAGGAAACAAGAACACAAATATCTTTCATAATTTTGTCATAGCTCGAAGAACACATAACTTTATCCCCTCATTGAAGAATGAATCTAGGGATATAGTCCATGCTTGGAAAGGCATGTATTTTTTAGCTGTAAGCCATTTTTTAAACCTATTTATAACCAATTTGCTTGACCCCAAAGCCCAACAAGAAATTATATAGGAGATACTTGTTTTTATTTATGTTGAGAAAATTGTGGCCCTGACTACACCATGAACTATGAGGGAATTACAAGAGGTAATTTCTAAAATGCAAATGGGGAAGACCCCATGTCTCGATGGATTCCCTATTGAATTTTATTAGTAATTCTAGGATGTTTTAAATGATGACATTATAAAGGTGGTATAAGAGGCTGGAAAGGCAAAATAAATTCTTAAAGAAATAAAAAATGCATACATAGCACTTATTCCAAAAGCTCAAGAAGTAGATAACATTATTGGATATAGACCAATTGTTTTATAAAATTTTATACTAAAAATCATCTCAAAAATCATGGTAGAAAGGCTCAAACCACAGCCACATAAGATCATATCCCTAGAAAAAGGGGGATTTGTAGAAGGGCATGAGATAGTGGATGATATAGTGTTATCCTAGGAAGCAATTCACTCTATGGAAGCTCAAAAAATTCCTTCTATGTTCGGTTGATTGAACTTGTCTAAAGCATATGATAGGGTGTATTGGCATTTTCTTATCCAAGTTATGGAAAATTTTGGATTCTCTCAAGAATGGACAAAGTGGATTAGAGGTTTTATTCCTTCAGCATTTTATTCAGTTATTCTTAATGGTTGTCCCAGTCAACGGTTGTCCCAGTCAGTTGTTCCTAGTTTCTAGAGGCATCAAGCAAGGATACCCTCTCTCTCTCCATATCTATTCATCATTTTAGTATAATGTTTAGGGAGGATATTTGCTAAGAATAGATATTGTAAAAGGTTAGAAGGAGCCACAATAGCTAAAGGAGTCATACCTATCTCTCATTTACAATTCATTAATGTTTTCACCATTTTAGGAAAGGCAACAATAAAGGAAGAAACTTTAATAAAATAAATCATTAACTTCTTCATTAGAGATTCAAGGAAAAAATTTAATGAAGATAAATCAAAAGTACTCCTTTTTCATTGTTCACCTAGAAAAGAGATTTTGATATTGGATAAATTAGGGTTCAAAGTAGGGTTATGCATAAGGGATTGGCCCCAAAATGTATTTATAAAAAAATGGTGAATCAGTTTTCAAATCTAGGAAAATAGTGTCGAAATGCATGTAGAAGGTTCACTATTATTAGGGGCAATGTTGGAAATTTAAACTTAAAATGGTCAAATTATTATAAAATGGTCAAATGGGTGTTCTGGTTAATCTTGGTAGCTAAAAGAAAGAGCAGTGGAGTTGGTTATTAGATAAAGTGAAGTACATAATAGGAAGTTGAACCAACAAATATATCTCCTTTGGAGGATGGATAACTCATATCAAATCAGTTCTTCAGTCTATCTCAATCTATGTTTCACCAGTGTTGAACATACCTAAGTCAGTTCTTAAAGAACTCAATAAAATTAGTTACATATTTCTTTAGGGAGGATAAAAAATGGAGAAGAAGTGGGACCTAGTGAGGTATGAGACCCCATGCCTTCCTACTCATGAAGGGGTTCTAGGTCTTCGATTGGTAGTTAGGAATAAAAAAATTTTGTTAGCAAAGTTATATTGGAGGTTAATTAGCCACCCTAGTGTCTTGTGGGTCAAAAATATGAGATCCAAATATGTAGAAAAAATACCCCTCTAATATAATTTGACACCAACTACCTTCTAGAGGATCTCCAGTTTTAAATACCTAAGAACTGTAGAGGAGTTGATTAACAATAAGATTTTTTGGATAGTACATAATGGTCAAAAGGTACATTTTGGATAGACTCATGGGATGGACACCTTTATCTATCAATTCAACATCTAGAATCAAGGCCTATAATAGATAAAATGCATAGGATAAATTGGATAAAATTTGTCAAATACTATAAAATTCAAACAAGAAATGCAAATATGAAAAGATATTGGATCCCAGTGGAATACTGGTCAATCGAACTCACTGAAGCTCAAAAAAATTATATACATAAACTTCTCCAAATGTGATCACCTTCATGGTCAAAATATAAAGACTGTATTGGTTGGAATAGCTCAGGGTATGGTGTATACACTGTAGCTCAAGGTTATTTAGTCTTAATCCATATTAATCTCCATCTGGATAAATATTTGTTCAAACATTTATGGTCACAAAAGTTATGGCTAAAAGTCAAGTTATTGGTTGCTTCTTCATAAAAGGATACTCACAAGGGATCATATTATGAAGAATGGATTTAATGGACCCTTTCAATGTGTAATGTGTTGGATAACACTAAAACACTAAACTATTTAATCATAGATTACCACATAGTCTGTAAATTGTGGAATATGTTGGCTTTATTTCTTAATTTAATATGGTCCAATGAATAATCCATAGAACACGTATTGAGAGACTAGAGCAATTAAGAATGAAAATACTGATATGTGAACCAAGTAGTTTGGATAAGGATGATTGTTCTTCTTTAGAACATTTGGAAGGAGTGAAACAAGTGAATATTTCAACAAGAGAGTAGGGACACTTACTATGTCTGGATCAAGACCCTAGAAATTTTGACAGATATTGTCCAGCATTTATTAACTCATCCACAAAATTCAAATCAACTATGGTAACAAATGGTGTCCTGATTAAAGATCAACCCTGGATTAGCCCAACATAGATGGAATAAGGTGATAACTCAAATGATGGATAGAACAAAGCAATGGCGGTATACTCTAAAGAATACAAGAAGAGTCAACACGGATGAAGCATCTAGAGAAAATCATGGTAGAGCTAGTATAGGAGGTATAGGTAGGTTGAAGCATGGTACTCAAATTTTTATTTTTGCCAGAAATTTAAGAATTTTATCCAATAACTTTGCAGAAGGATAGGATATTTTAAGAGGTCTGAAGGAGGCACTAAAGGCAAGATGGAGAAGTGTGATAACAGAGTTAGACTTTCAAGTTATGATCAATAAACTAAGTTCAACTTCAAGGCCTGAGAATGTAGATTGGTGAATTAAAAGGATCATAGATAATATTAGATTAATAGCTTCTATTTTTTAAGAGGTTATTTCCAATCATGTGCCTAGAGAACGTAATAGAGTGAAATATTCTATGGAAAATTGGGCTCTTGAAAAAGGAGATATTAGGTGCTATGGTTTCTCTCCTAGGTGGTGGCTAGACCAAACTAGGACCGATCTTCTCCTTGTTCAGTCTCTTGATGGTAATTTTGGAAGCTATGGCTAACTTGTTAAGAAATTTCTTGGGTAGTTCTTTAGGTAATTATTGTGTAATTCTTCAAGATGTTCTTGTGTAGCTCTTCCAAAAGTTCTCATGCAATTCTTTAGGTTGTTCTTGTGTAGTTCTTCTGATATTTTTTGTGCAGTTCTTGAGTTCTTATATAGTTTTTTAGGTAGTTCTTGTGCAATTATCCATGCAGTTCTTGTACAGTTCTTTAGAAAGTGCTTGTGTAGTTCTTCAGTCAGTTCTTGTGCAAGCCTTACTGCAATTCTTGTGCAATAATTAATGTAGTATGTTCTTCTTTGATATTATTTTTTATTGTGCAGTTCCTCATTTCTATCCATGATAGAGGTATTTTATTTTCTCTATTCTTGTGTAATTCCTCAATTCTAGCCATGATAGAGGATGTTAGAAGATATTTTTCAATAGTCATAAGCTTCAATGGTAGTATAATTGGTTTCCTGGGTAGGTAGATTCATTTAAATTTTTAGTTTTATGTGAATTGCTACTTGGCTAGTAGCCAAAAGGCTAAATTATATGAGTTATATATTGTACTCCTAAGTTTCTCTTAATATAGTTTTTTTTTTTTTTAAATCAATACAAACATAATGGAAGGATTTTATTCATTGTAAGAAGTATAAAGTTGTAGAATTATAAAATAATTAAGGTTTTTTACTTCTCGATTGCTTTAATGGTATAATATAAGAGTGAAATTTGGTTTTATAAAAAAATATATATTTAAAAAGAGTTAAATAAAAACAATTTAGAATTTGATTAAATACAAAAAAAAAAAAAAAAAATGAATAACGGAAAAACTTTGAAATAAAAAAATTGTTAGTTTTTTTTTTTTTGTTATGTTATGGTATAAGTAATGGAATAACAATATAATAAATTTCAAATAGATATAAATAAATAAATAAAGGTGATGGTTCTAAAGAATCTTAGAATTAAAATTAATTTTGTGTGAGATTTTTTTTTATAATATTTTTTCACTTACAAACTAGAAGATATGATAAAACTATTGAAATATGCAAATAAAAAAGGAATGTAAAACAACATATTGAAAAAATCATGTAATTAAAGAAATATTATATATAAGAAAAGACATAAGAATAAGACAAAACAACAAATGGATAAAAAACTAAGCATTAAATATAAAGAGGTATAAAACTCGAATTTGTGAAAGAAAAGTTTGAGACTTGTTGGGAAGATTATAAATTTAGGAAGGTTAAAGTGATATTATATAAATGAGTTTAATCCAAATTATAAATACAATATTATTTAAAAAAAAACATAGATATAAATAGATATAAAAATCAAATGAAAGTAAAACATGCTTATAATCTATCTATAATATAGATCACACTACTCCAGATGTAAAATTAAATGACTTACACCATGTTACAGATATGGTTATAATAAATATGAATCAATAAAAACCAAAATATATAAATTGTTATAAAATGTAAAACTTGTAAAGACATCAAAAATTATATATAGGTAATTTGAAAGTAAACTTGCTGATAATAAATATATATATTAAAAAACCAAACCAAGAAAAACTTCCTTATTAAAATCAATTAAAAAACTCACATTACTATATATATTTTTTTGTTAACACACAAAACTCACATCATTATGTAGCAACATTGAATTGCACACACACCATGGTTTAAACTTTGAACCTCTCAAAAAAAAGCTAAAGCCTAACTGCCCTCTTCCCATTGGAACAAATTTTCTAATTTAAAAAACTACTACTTTAAAAAGATGATAAATAATTATGTTTTTATTTTTTATATTTTTTTAGATACATATTACATCACACTATTTTAATAACCCAAAATGCTTACTTTGTATTGATCGTGGGTATCATTTTATCCACATTTCAATATTATTTTGTTTCACAAGGATAAACTCGAAATTGATTTCTTTGTTTCGATCCTGGGTAAAATCATTTTGTCCACATTTCAATAGTATTTTGTTTCACAAGGATAAACTCGAAACTGATTTTGTTCAAGAGGAAATGACCTTTGCGGAGACTTGATCGGATCTCTAAGAATAGTCAAATAAACTTTCCGAACAGTATTAACAATCATCGATAAAAAGTTCCGGTTCCCTTGTGTGTAAAAAACAATCATCGATAAAGTTCGTATAAGTAAAACTCTGCCATCTTATGGTTCGATAAAGTCATCGATTATGTTGTGGCCAGCAATGCTTTGCCGTCTGTCGTGTGAGAATTCTTTTGGGCTTTAGTTTTAATGTTCCAGATGAAACGACCAGGGAGAACGAATGATGGATTAGTTGAGAGTCGTCCTGACCTGACATCTATATGAAAGTCAGCTAAACATTCCCGAACATTGTTAATAGTTATCCATAAAGTTATGGCCGATATCTAACTATTAAGTTATGGCCGATATCTAACGAGCCAATGCACAAACTATTCCATCTGTTGTGTCCCTTCGTCTTAAGAATGAAGATGGCCTTCCAATTTAATTCAAGAGATTTATGTCCCTCTTCTTTCTTTTCCTCATCAACTCCTCTACGCAATATACCAAGCACATGTGCAACGATCACACGTTTGCCAACGGAAAGTTCTACAGAATCTTGTCCAACACAGATCGTCTTCACGTGGGTTTAATACTTCTATTTCCGGGTAAAGTCCAAACAAAATTTATGGCTGTTTTAAAGTGAATGAAATTTTAATATAGGAATATATGTCATTGGAATGAAATTTTGTATTTTGTAACATTGACTTAGTTTTTATAGCTTGCATATTAGGTTTCAAATTTGGGCAAGTGATGCCGGTTAGAAAGCAAGAGATCCAACTATTCCTCACATATGCTGGGACTCGATGTTAATAGGGATGAGGAGTCCCACATAAGGGGGACTAAGGGCTTCTATCTTTAAGCTTGCTACCCTATGAGTTTGACAAGTGCTGGGGTTCATAAACCACTCAGTCCCACAACCAGGTCAATGTGGGATTATTAACATACCAACACACTACACTAAACAAGTAGAAGAGATATTAAAGTAAAATTCCGAAAATAAACATCTTCTATGCGAACAACATCACATATAGGAACAAAGATCCAACATAGTCGAAACCCAGGACTTCCACCTTTAAGCCTACTACACCATTGGCAAAGAGTTTAGCAAGTGTTGGGACTCATAAACCACTCAGGTACTCATGTGCCACAACCAGGTTAATGTGGAATTAATCTTGATATCACTACAAACAATAATGCAAAAATCAATGCTCTATTTCTTTGGCCAAAGAAATGGCATTGACGATTTAAAGATCTTTGAATATTCTGAACTTATTTCAATGCTATGACAGAGACACAAATTAATCATTCAACATTAATTATTCTATTAAATATATGGACAAAATAGTTAATTTTTTTTTTTTTTTGTCATTGTCAATGTTATAATAAAGACCCAATTTAATCATTCAACATTAATTATTCTATTGAATATATCAACAAAATAGTTAACCTTTTCTCTTAGGGGGAATTTCAACACATCAAAAGAAAGTACAATAAAGAGGAAGATAAAATGGGAATATGGGGTCATGCTTCAAACTTGAATCTTGCAACTATGATGCATGTAGAACCTACCCAATATGTAGTGCTACAAGCACTACCTATACTAAACTGACATGTGGTGCATTTTACATCCATCTAGCATGTAGTGTTGTAAGCACTAAATGAACATCCTTGGTTTGGATTGAATAGCATTAAGTCAGCATTCTTGGTTAAAATAAAAATATAGAAACTAAGAACAATAAAATTATATGCCATTCACAATTCAGTATTGCCTAGAATAGGGCTCTATATGATCAATATAAATTATTCAATTTCTTAGATACATCTAAGTTATTTTGGTGACTATAGAAGAGTCTCAAAATGATTAATTGATTTGTTCTTTACTCTTTGTATGCCTTCTAGCCTTGTAATCTCTATACTATATTAAATAACATACTTAACTTATATTAAAAAATAATTATCTCATTCCAATACTTATGGGAAAATAAATTTAATAACAATCCCATGTATTTCAATGGGTTAGATTTTTAAATCGAATTTAGTTGAAACAATATAGTACTAAACAAATACAAACACAATGGGAATAAATATTAATAAAATTTAAAAATAAAAAGGATCTCAAAAGGGATGGAGGGTTTCAATAGAGGTTAACCTGTAATTTTTACAATTTTCATCATAAGAGTACCTCTTGGATATTGTGGAGATTGCATTCAATGAGTGTGAGTAATGGAGAACAAAGGAAGAGGCCCATTTGGTCCAAAGACTCAAAGGGTTTGTGGGCCTCCTAAAGGGTTATCAAAATTCTAGCATGATTGTGAAAATATTATGTTCAATAGGGATAACTTTCTAGGCATCAAATTAGTTGAGCAACAACCAAGGCAACTAGGAGAAAGTAATATTCAATGTTCCTTCATGCAGGTGTATCAACGATTTGAATAGGATGAATAGGTACTGAATAAATCTAATAACCCTTTTGAATTCATAGCTCAAAATAAGGAGGCAGGACCTCCTCCTCCTTGAAAGTATGGACAAGGGCTAAAATGAAGCGAAAACAAGATTCAAGATATGGAGAAAGCAAAGGGAGAGAGCATGTTGATAGCAAATTTAGATCTAGATAAAAACTCAATTGGTTCTAAGGCTCGCATCCAAAGAAACCCAACCACAATATAAATTATTGAGGGGAAGGAGACTAAGGATTTACCTCCAAAAATAATTTTTAAAGAAGCAATCCATGGAGGACCACCTCAAACAAGAGGATAAAACAATAAAAAATTGCCAAGGAAACCATTAAGCATGTCAAAGGTTGATTCGAGGAAAACAAAGAACGATTGCATGAAAGCAGCTAATGGATCCCCATTAGTAAAGTTGGAAATAGAGGATATCCAAGAAAAAATGGATGCTAAGAGAAGAGGGCTAATTTTTCAATTCCTGATATTTTGACCGACTCTTGTCACCTTCAAGCAATGGGCTACCAAAAAATGGAGTACTAAAGGTGAATTTCAAATATATGCTTATTCTAATGGCTTGTTCCTTATTATGTTTTCTACTGAAGAAGATGGGAGGAAATATTTCAAGGCCATGGTTTATTGGTAGGGCAAGGCTCTTCATGAAGCCCTGGCATACTAAGTTCAAATTTGAGGAAGAAATATCATCAAATACCCCTGTTTGGATTCATTTATTTGGTCTTCTTGCATAATACTAGAACCCAAATGTATTAAAAATACTTAGGAATTATTTAGGGTTTTTCATCAATATTTTTGATAGTAGTCAATAGTTAGAGCATATGATCTATGCAAGAATTTGTGTTCTGAATGATTTTGACAAACCACTTCCAAAGAAGATCACTTTACAATATGGGGAAGAAATATGGGAGCAAGTAGTATATTATGAAAATATTCCATTTAGATGCAAATTCTATGATGAATATGGCTATCTATCCAAGTATTATTCACATAAGGTCCCTAATAATGAGAAAGTGTATGGGGAATTTATAGGGTTTGAAATCCCTAAAAAAAACACAAAGAAAAAAATAGTAGCAAAAGAGAAAATAGGAATTTCATCTAACACCTTTGAAATTCTCTCCACGGATGAGCAAGTAGATAATGAGGATGATAAAATGGAGATAATAATTAGGGAAAAACAATTTGATGAAGAGAGGGAACCGAAAGTATTGCATGATGAGAAATCAAAAAAAGAGTTTAACCTAATTCTTAGAAATAACAAGTATGGAGAGCCATCTCAACCAGCATTTAACTATATAAAAAAAAAATAACGTAGAAAATCAACCCAAGTGCAAAACCAAAGGATATATTCAAATTACAAATAGAATGGATCCTCAAAAATACCATATAGATTCCAACAGTAGTGTCTTGGTTCTATGTAACCATCCTATAGTCCCATATAGAATGAAGTAAGATACAAATAAAAGCATGAGGATGGAAACGAATCAAAAAGTAAGATGCAAATCCAACCAGCATCACCTAGCTGAGGGAAGCCAAAAGTTAGTTGAGGAAGGTAAGGTAACAATACTTTCCCAATTGCTCAAATATTTTTAATTATAAAGATTATTACTTGGAATATTAGAGGAAGGAAATCCTTCTAAACAAATAGAAATTAGAAAATGATCCAAAACAATCAGCCTCAAATTCTCTTTCTTTTGGAGACAGGTTTCAATTGAATAAATTAAAATAATATCAAATAACATGTGGCCAACCAGTAAACTAGTGTCTCTCAGTACCCAAGGGGTCTCAAAATGAGTGGAATGTTTTTGGGATGCAAAATAAATTACAACTCAATACATGATGGGAAACAGAGGAATGCTAGCAATGGGTGCCTAAAATAGAGATTTAGATCAGGTCATTCTTTATATAAATGTCTATGCTCCATATTCAATGGAAGATAAAGGATCAATGTGGAGGAATATAGCTTTTATCACCTCCTAATTCTCTAAATCTTAGATTTTTATAGGAGGAGATTTCAAATCCATCCTCTCATTAAAAGAAAAAAATTGGGGGAAATAGGAATTTGAATGGGAGTTTGAAACTCATGAATGAATACATGGCTAAACTTCACCTAGTTTATGTTTAGCCAAGCAATGGTTTGATGACTTGGTCAAATAGAATACAAGGCTCAACATGCATCCTTGAAAGGCTAGACATGTTTTTGCTCTCACATAAATTTTTGATTCAATGACACACCCCAGAAGCAAAAATCTTAAATGATGTAGGATCTAACCATTGGTCATTTTAAATTGAAATTTGGAGAACCAGGGGTAAGCCGACACCATTTAGTTTTTAGTTAATGTGGCTCAAATATGAATCCCTCAAGTCAAGTATACAACAATAGTGGAAAGAAGGCAAACCAGTACATGGTACATAGATGTTTTATTTTGTTAAATGCTTTTAGTATATTAAATATAAAATAAAAACCTAGAATTAGGATTAATTTGGAGATGTCAGGGCAAAGAAAAGGAAATTTTTAACCCGACTTGAGGAGTTGAATGAGCAAATTCATCTTGAGAGTCTCATAGAAAACAAGATAAAGACAAAAAATAATATTTTAGATCAGATGAAGGAATTGGAAATAAGAGAAGAACTAATGTGGAAGCAAATATCAAGGATCCATTGGTTGCAAGAAGGAGACAAGAACACAAATATATTTTTTAAGTCTCTCCTAGCTCAACGAACACATAACTTTAGCCCATCATTAGAGAATGAATCTAGAGATATAGTCCACACTTGGGAAGGCATGTCTTTTTAGTTGTGAACCATTTTTTAAACCTATTTACAACCAATTTACTTGACCCTAAAGCCTAACAAAAAATTATATAGGAGATACCTGTTCTTATTTTTTTTGAGAAAATTGTGGACCTGACTACACCAGTAACTATGAGAGAATTGTAAAATGGTAAGACCCCAGGTCTAGATGAATTCTCAATTGAATTTTATCAGTAATTCTGTGAGGTTTTAAAGGATGAATTCTAGAGGTGGTAGAAGAGGCTATAAAGGCAAAATAAATCCTTAAAGAAATAAAAAATACATACATAGCACTTATTCCACAAGCTCAAGAAGTAGATAATATTACTAGATATAGACCAATTGTTTTATGAAACGTTATACTAAAAATAAACTCAAATATCATGGTATAAAGGCTCAAACCACTACTACATAATATTTTCTCCCTAGAACAAGGGGGATTTGTATAAGGGCATCAGATAGTGTATGAGATAGTGTTAGCCTATGAAGCAATTCACTCTATGGAAGCTCAAAAAATTCCTTCAATGTTCATTTGATTGGACTTGTCTAAATCATATGACAGGGTAGATTAGAATTTTCTTATCAAAGTAATGGAAAATTTTGGATTCTCTCAAGAATGGATAAAGTGTATCAGAGGTTGTATTCATTCAACCTCTTGTTTAGTTATTCTCAGGTTGTCCCACTTAGTTGTTCCCAACTTCTAGAGGCATCAGACAAGAAGACCCTCTCTCTCCATATCTATTCATAATTTTAGTAGAATGTTTAGGGAGGATATTTTCTAAGAATCGATATTGTCAAAGGTTATAAGGAGCCATAATAACTAAAGGATTTAGACCTATCTCTCATTTACAATTCATTAATGATTTCGCCATTCTAGGGAAGGCAACAATAAAGGAAGCAACTTCAATAAAGAAAATCATTAGCTGCTTCATTAGAGCTTCAAGAAAAATAGTTAATGAAGATAAATCAAAATTACTCCTTTTAATTGTTCATCTAGAAAAGAGATTTTAATATTGGACAAATTAGGGTTCAAAAAAACCTCTCTTCCAATAAAATATTTTGGTGTCTAGTGAATCTTGGTAGCCAAAAGAAAGAGCAATGGAGCTGGTTATTGGAGAAAGTGAAGCACATAATAGGCAGTTGGACAATTAAATGGATATCCTATGGAGGATGGATAAATCTTATTAAATCATTTATTCAGTCTATCTCAATCTATATTTCAACAATGTTGAACATCCCTAAGTGAGTTCTTCATGAACTCGATAAAATTAGTTACATATTTATTGTGGGAGGATCAAAAATGGAGAAGTGGGACCTAGTAAGGTGGGATACCCTATGCCTTCCTACTCATGAAGGGGTTCTAGGTCTTTGATTGGTAGTTAGGAATAACAAAGCTTTGGTAGCAGAGTTATATTGGAGGTTAATTAGCCACCCTAGCATCTTGTTAGCCAAAAATATGAGAGCCAAATATGTAGAAAACAATGACCCCTCTAATATAATTTGACACCAACTACCTTCTAGAGAATCCTCAATTTTGTAGGTCCTAATAAGTGGAGAGGAATTTATTAAGAATAAGCTTTTTTTAATAGTACAAAATGGTCAAAAGGTACATTTTTGGATAGACTCTTGGGATGGACACCTTTCGCTATCAATTCAACATCTAGAATTGAGGCCTATAATGGAGAAAATGCATAGGATAAATTGGATAAAATTTACCAAATACTATAAAATTCAAACAAGAAATGCAAATATGGGAATATGTTGGATCCCAGTTGAAGACTAGTCAATCCAACTTACTTAAGCTCAAAAAAAGGATATACACAAACTCCTCCAAATGCGATCACCTTCATGGTCAAAATATAAAGACTATATTGGTTGGAATAGCTCAGGGCATGGTGTGTACACTATAGGTCAAGGTTATTTAGTCTTAATCCATATTAATCCCCATCCAAATCAATATTTGTTCAAGCATTTATGGACTCAAAATTTATGGTCAATAGTCAAGTTTTTTATTTGGTTTATTCTTTATAAAAGGGTACTCACAGGGGATTAGCTTATGAAAAAATGATTTAATGGACCCTTTCAATGTGTAATGTATTGGGATAACACTAAAAAATGAAATTATTTATTTATAGAATACCCCAAAGTCTCAAAATCGTGGAATATATTTGCTTCCCTTCTTAATTTAATATGGCCCAATGAAAAACCCATAGAACAGAGATTGGTAGACTAGAGCACTCAAGAAGGAAAAGACTAGTATATGAACCAAGTAGTTTGGATAGGAATGACTATTCTACTTTGGAACATTTGGAAGTACTGAAACGAGTGAATATTTCAACAAGAGAGTAGGTATATCCACTATGTTTGGCTCAAGACCCTAGAAATTTTGATAGAGACTGTCCAACATTTATTAACTCATCCACAAGATTCAAATAAACTATGGTAAAAAATGATGACCTGATTAAAGAACCCTAGATTAGCCGAACATAGAAGGAAGATAGTGATCACTCAGATGATGTATAGAACAAAGTAATGGTAGTCTCTCACAAAGAATACTAGAAAATTCAACACGGATGGAGGAACTAGAGGAAATCCTAGTAGAGCTAGTATAGGAGGGATAAGTAGGTTGTGTTGGCAATTTGAGTTATTTTGTGTTGTCATTGATGTCATATGGATCACATTGAGTTTTTGTGGTAAAAGCACTTCATAAATAATCATTTATGATATTTTTAAGAGCAAGGATATATACAGGGTTTTGTGGCACAAGAGGCATATAATATTTAATGATATATATATATATATATATATATATATATATATATATATATATATATATATATATAACATGGTGGAATCGATAGCCACCATGAATCCGGGTAGGTTGTCTAGCTTTTATGGCCGTCACAGTATTCTGTATTGTC
Organism: Wollemia nobilis; assembly: GCA_028583015.1. Lineage (NCBI taxonomy): Eukaryota > Viridiplantae > Streptophyta > Pinopsida > Araucariales > Araucariaceae > Wollemia > Wollemia nobilis. The sequence goes on from JAQPPZ010000806.1 coordinate 1,412,373, forward strand.
CGCCCCAAAATCGCCACATAGATCTTCGTGCATTCCGCCCCTATAACCGCCATGCCACAATCATTTTAAACCTTTTACGTCACTAAAAGCACCAAGAAAGGGACAAGCGTTCAATTCAACGAGGCCCGAGATTTGAACCTTGGACCTTTGCCCCCATTATGGGGTTTGGATGAACCAATTGGTCTACACCTCGGGCCTCAATTTTTTAAATATTATACTAATGGTTTTTATTAAAACCAACAAAAAGGGTTTTCATTAAAACCATTGGAAAGGGTTTTTCATTAAAACCACTATGTTAAGACTTATCCAAATTATGATGGATGAAAATGTTTTCTAATAAAACCTAGGTGCAAAATGTTTCATGACGAAATTCAAAATAATGAAGGAGATATCCCAATTCAAAGTTAAAAGGTGAATTATTAAATTTTATTTAATAATTCTAAGGTCTAAGGTTGTATTATATTATCCACCGATGTGCAAAGGTTGGGGAGATAAATAAATACTCACCAACATAATTCAAAGACATGGAAGTGCATATAAATAAAAGGTAAAAACCTTTGATTATTGAAGACTTGACATAGCACATGAGAGAGAGTCGTCTAAATGGGAGCAGCGAAGAAATAAGGATAAATAACTTTCGATTTGAGAGTAATGTCAAGTAAATAGTGTGGTAAAGTGATGTCACACAGGAGCCTATAGCGCAGTTGGTAGTGCACGAACTTTGCATAAGGCAGGTTCATTGTTCGAATCCCGCTAGGGGAAAAGTGTTTTTCTAAGGAAGGAAACTTAAGTTTTTTAAATTTGAGCGCAGGTGAAGTTGGGTATTTGGGATTAAATCCCAACATGTGCTAATGCCCATGTGGTAAGCACATCATAGTGCTAGGCAAGAGGAACAGAGTTCGAATCCCGTGAAGGTATGAAGGCGCATTGATTTTTGAAAAAGCATTAACGATTTTGAAGGTGGTGAAGGCGCATTAATTTTGGCAAAGGCATTAACGATTTCGAAGGTTGCGAAGGCTAAGAATTTTGTAAAAAGGTATTTATATCTAGCGCATGGTAATATTTGATATTGCCAAAGTTTTGGTGCATTGAAAATCATTTCTATTATAACTAGGGAATCATAAGGTATTTAGTGAAAATAAATGATTTTTGTATGTGCTTAGGGAGTTATAAGGTATGAAGTTAAATATTTGTGATTGTTGTATGTGGAGTTATAAGGTGTGGAATTAAAAATAAAAGCATAGGTGCTTGTTGTATGTGTTAATGAAATTAGGGAGTCATAAGGTTGAAAAGTGTTGAACTTGTTATATTTCCTAGTGCATGATTTAATTATGAATTAAACTAGGAACTTGAGACCTAGTTAATTGCTACCTTGAGTTAGAAGACGTGCACATGAGTTAGGGTTTGAATTTGAATACAAAATGCTTGATTATGTGCCTTGGATATCGAGAGGAAGTGGATGGATTAGAAAATAAATTTTATGGATAAAATTGATGCTTGAGTTCCATGATTGCTTTAGTGGAGTTCATTGAGAGTATTGCCATTATTGAGGAGGTATTTTGCTATTGCTTTGAGGAGACTAGTGTTGGTTACTTGTTAAGTCCATTGTAACTATTTGAGATCATTGATGAGATAGTTTGCTAGTCACTTGTGGATAAATTTATCTTTCATTTGAGGAGATCATTGTTGACTCTTTGAGAGCTCTTTGCTTGAAGGAGTTGTGCTTGTTTCTTGAGAGCTTATTGACATTGCATGAGGAAGATATTATTAAGAACCTATTACTATCACTTATGGAGATTGTCCTTGGTTGGTTGAAGTCCTCATTTTTATTTCCTGGAGAGGTTTTCATTAGAGAGCTCATTTGCCATACGTTTGAGCGTGCATTGTTGAGAATCATTGTCATCCATTTGAGAGAGTATTTGTTATCCATTTGAGAGTACATTATTGAGCATTGTTGTCATCCATTTGAGAGTACATTTTTGAGCATTATTGTCATCCATTTGAGATATCATTTGTCATACATTGTTGAGATCATTGTGGATCATTGTTGTCATCCATTTGAGATATCATTTGTCATACATTGTTGAGATCATTGTGGATCATTGTTTTCATCCATTGAAGAGTACATTGCCATTAATTGTTGAGCACATTGTTGAGTATTGTCGTCATTCATTTGTTATCCATTATTGAGTTCATAATTGAGACTTGACTTCATTGATTTGTGATTGAGATTTGAATGCTACTTGAGAGTCATTGGTTGAGCCTTTGGGAAGGCTTTTGGGAAAAAAAAATTTGATAGATTTGAAATAGCTTTTTTGCATGATTGGTTGAGCCTTTGAGAAGGCTTTTGGGATAGAATTTCTGGATAGATTTGAGACAACTTTTATGCATGATTGATTGAGCCTTTGAGAAGGATTTTGGGATAGATTTGTGGACATATTTGGGACAACATTTGAGTAGGATTGTTTGAGCCTTTTTTGAAGGCTTTGAGGATAGATTTGGGATAACATTTGAGCAAAAAATTTTGAGCCTTATGAGAAGGCATTGAGGCAGATTTGTGAGCAGTGAAAGAGATAGGACAAAAATAGAAAACACATCAACACTAGTTGTCTAGCTGAGCAGATCAGTGGATAGCCTAGCTAAGCAGATTAGTGGATAGCCTAGATGAGTAGATCAATGGATAGCCTAGCTGAGAAGATCAATGGAGAGCCTAGCTGAATAGATTAATGGATAGCCTAGATGAGTAGATCAATGGATAGTCTAGTTGAGTAGATCAGTGTAGAGCCCAGCTGAGTAGATTAGTGGAGCCCACCTAAGCAAATCAGGATATCATAACTTTGATAAGATCAAAGTAATCATTTGTAGTGGGATAAGGATCCCTATTTATTTGTGAAATATTATAAGGAGATTATCTTGTAGACTAAACCACATTGGGGGAACCACATTAAATCTTGTGTCTTAATTATGTGTGATGATTTATGCACTTTCTTACTATTTTTATCTATATTATTAATGTACACTGCTATATTTGGTTATTGCAATTGAGGACACTAATTGATATTATTTTGAATAGAAAGTAAAAAGTGGGCACTATACTACTCACCCCCACTCTCAATATAAGTTTTTGTTATTCAATTGGTATCAGAGCAGGTTCCTTCGAAAAAGCTAACATCTTGAGGGTAAATTCTACAAGAACACAGATGGCTTCATAGAATGGATCATCTACAAGTAAGGCTCCACTATTTGATGGTAATAGTTATGTTTTTTGGAGCATGATAATGAAGAACTACTTGATATCATAGGGATATGAGGTATGGCAGATGGTTGCAAAAGAGTATAAGGTTGAAGGTGATCCCGAGATAGATAAGACTATCAAGAAATTGGTTGAGATCAATACAAAGACAATGAATTTTATTCTGAGTGGGCTTTGTGAGACAGATTTTACAAAGGTCATGGTATGTAATCCAGCTAACTAAATGTGGACCAAGTTGTGGAATACCTATGAAGAAGATTCCAAGGTAAAGTTGGCAAAACTACAAAATCATAGAAAAATATTCGAATAATTGAAAATGGAATATTCTGAAGATATTACAAATTTCTTGCTTTGATTTGATGAGATTGATAACATCATGAGAGGCCTAGGATTTAATATGAAAGAATCAAATGTTGCTCAAAAGGTTTTGAGATCACTTCCCATGAAGTATGATGCAAAGGTTTCAACTATAGAAGAAACAATGAATATCGAAAAGCTAACAATGGAAGAACTATAAGGAACTCTCACATCTTATGAGATGAGGATAGATAAGCATTAGGCTCCAAAGAAAGAAATTGCATTCAAATATTTAGATAAAAATAAAGGGAAATATCCAGAGACAAATAGAGATTCAGATAATGATGAGGAAGCTAACTTCATCAAAAGGAAAAAGGACTCAAGGAATTATAGGGATATGAAGAAATTCAAATTCTACAAGCGTAGTGATTATGGTCACTATGCAAACAAGTGTCCACATGAAGAAAACAATGATGATGAAAAATAAGATCATAGAAGAAAAGAAAAAGGAAAACATAAGCATGACAAAGATGACAGGTACAAGCAAACCAAGCATGAGAAGAAAAAATTTCGTAATACTAAGAAAAATTTCTACATTTAGGAAGCAAATGATGGCTCGGATCACAGTGATAGAGATCACTCAGATGATGAAAAGGAAGAACATATATTCTTAGGAATAGAAGTTGAAAGAGAATAATGCTTTGTGTGTGGTCAACAAGATCATAAATCAGGATATTGCAATGGCTTCAGTGATAGTGAAGATGAAATGACATACCAAGGAAACAGGCAAAGACAAAGGATTCATGAGAGTTTATTTTTTATAGAAGAAGATAATAATCTCAGTGACAATGAATATGAAGAAGGATTTTTCTATGGGATAAAATAAGTAGAAGAAGAACTTCCACTCCAAACAGAAGAAGTTAAACAAGAGGATATTTCAAGAAAGACATATGTCTTAGTTGATCTAAAATAAGACTTCAATGATATCCACGAGCAACTACAAGATGTTAAGGAGAAACTAAAAGAATTGAGATGTTCCATACTTGAGAATTTTGATCCATCACATGACTCAAAAGATCAAAATATTTTCACTGAGAAGGAAACATGTATTCTAGAGACAATAGAGACTGATTCTAGTTTGCTATTAGACAAAAATAAAGAGAAATATAAAGAAAGTTCCAAAGCTCCTATGGCTCCAAATATCCAATTTGGATCTTGTTTTGAGATAGGATAATCAAGTTCAAAGTGCAAAGAAATTCTTGAGGAAGAAAGCAAGGAAGAAGTTAAGTAAGAAGATCTAGATACCACAAAGAAGGATCAAGGATACAATGCTCAAGTCACATATGATCACAAGGATAATGGTCAATAAAGGTATGGGGAACAAAGGCATGAAAAAGGGCTTTTCAAGGACACTGATTTTATTGTAATGGATTTGGACACAGGGCTATACATTGTAGGGTCTATGGATCAAAGAAGTTTGATTTTTCTAGAAGGAACTTCAAAGGAAGAAGATAAGGTTTTCAGGAACATTGCTTCTTATGCAACAGGATTGGTCACAGAGCTTCTCAGTGCAAAGGAAATGAGCAATATGGTTTTGATTATAGAGCTGCATAATTCAGATTTCATGGTCAAAATGATTATGGAAATAGATCTTCACAATACAGGGTTCAAGAAAGGAATGGATATGGAAATTATTTCAAGAAAGAATTCAGGATATGGGCATCATCCAAAGGCTAAAATATCAAGTGTTTTAATTGAAATAACTTTGGACATATTGCAAGATGGTGTAGGACTCAATTCCAAATAGGTTCAAGGCAAGAAGGTCAAACAGGTTCAAGACAAGAAGATCAAGTAACTTATCAAGAAAAGGAGACCAGAAAGATGTGGAAGGAAGTTGACAAAGGAAAGGAACAATGTAATATGTGAGTAAATATACCCCAACCCCAAAATTAATCACCTCAAGAGAGAATTTTGTGGGGGGGCTAAGATTAAGAGTCATATTTTATCCCCATAGGTGTACCTTTTTCCATTGATGTCAAAGGGGGAGAGATTTTAGTAAGGAAGACAATATTGAGTTAGGGGGAGCAGCCTCCAAAGAGAACATTGAGATAGGGGGAGCAACCTCCATAGAGAGTATTGAGTCAGGGGGAGCAGCTTTGATTTTTAGAAATGGCTTTTGTAGTGATTGTGGTGATTTGCATTAGAGGTGTTGCCATCAATGAAAAAGGGGGAGATTGTTGGTAATTTGAGTTATTTTGTGTTTTCATTGATGTCACATGGATCACATTGATTTTTGGTGGCAAAAGCACTTCATAAATAATCATTTATGATATTTTGGATAGTAAGGATATATACAGGATTTTGTGGTAGAAGAGGCATAAAATATTTAATTTTTTAAATATTATATTAATGGTTTTTATTAAAACCAATGGTAAAAATTTTTATTAAAACCGACGACAACGGTTTTTTATTAAAACCAACAAAAAGGGTTTTCATTAAAACCATTGGAAAGTGTTTTTTATTAAAACCACAATGCTAAGACTTCTCCAAATTATTATGGATGAAAAGGTTTTCCAACAAAACCTAGGTGCAAAAAGGTTCATGAATAAATTCAAAAGAATGAAGGAGATATCCCAATTCAAAGTTAAAAGGTGAATTATTAAATTTTATTTAATAATTCTAAGGTCTAAGGTTGTATTATATTATCCACCGATGTGCAAAGGTTGGGGAGATAAATAAAAATTCACCGACGTCATTTGAAGGCATGGAGGTGCATATAAATAAAAGGTAAAAACCTTTGATTATTGAAGACTTGACATAGCGCATGAGAGAGAGTCATCAAAAGGGGACAATGAAGAAATAAGGATAAATAACTTTCGATTTGAGAGCAAGATCAAGTAAAGAGTGCAGGAAAGTGATGTCACGTAGGAGCCTATAGCGCAGTTGGTAGTGCACGAACTTTGCACAAGGCAAGTTCGTTGTTCAAATCCTGCCAAGGGCAAAGTGTTTTTCTAAAAAAGGCAACTTAAGTTTTTTAGGTTTGAGTGCAGGTGATGTTGGGTTTTTGGGATTAAATCCCAACATGGGCTGATGCCCACATGGTAAGTGCCTCATAGCGCTAGGCGATAGGAACAGAGTTCGACTCCTGCAAAGGTGTGAAGGTGCATTGATTTTTGGCAAAGCATTAACGATTTCTAAGGTGGTGAAGGCACATTAATTTTGGCAAAGGCATTAATGATTTCATACGTTGCAAAGGATAAAAATTTTGTAAAAAGGTATTTATCACTAGCGCATGGTAATATTTGACATTGCCAAATTTTTGGTGCATTGAAAATCATTTCTATTATACCTATGGAGTCATAAGGTATTTAGTGAAAATAAATTATTATTGTATGTTCTTAGGGAGTTATAATGTGTGAAGTTAAATATTTGTGATTGTTGTATGTGGAGTTATAAGGTATGGAATTAAAAATAAAATCATAGGTGCTTGTTGTATGTGTTAATGAAATTAGGGAGTCATAAGGTTGAAAATTGTTGAACTTGTTATATGTCCTAGTGCATGATTTAATTATGAAATTAAACTAGGAACTTGAGACCTACTTAATTGCTACCTTGAGTTAGAAGACATGCACATGAGTTAGGGTTTGAAGTTGAAGACAAATTTATTGGATATGTGCCTTGGCTATTGAGATGAAGTGGATGGATTAGAAAATCAATTTTATGGATGAAATTTATGCTTGAGTTCCATGATTGCTTTAGTGGAGTTCATTGAGAGTATTGTCATTATTGAGGAGGTTTTTGCTATTTATTTGAGGATGTTATTGCGGTTACTTGTTAATTCCATTTCCACTATTTGACACCTGGAGGAGATCATTTGCTAGTCACTTGTGGATATGTTTGTCTTTCATTTGAGGAGATCATTGTTGACTATTTGAGAGCTCTTTGCTTGAGAGAGTTGTATTTGTTTCTTGAGAGCTTATTGACATTGCATGAGGAAGATATTATTGAGAACCTATTGCTATCACTTGTGGATGTTGCTTAGATAGGTCTTCGTTAGAGAGAGCTCATTTACCATACGTTTGAGAGTACATTGTTGAGAATCATTGTCATCAATTTCAGTGAGTATTTGTTATCCATTTAAGAGTACATTATTTAGCATTGTTGTCATCCATTTGAGAGTACATTGGTGAGCATTTTTGTCATCCATTTGAGAGATCATTTGTCATACATTGTTGAGATCATTTTGGATCATTTTTGTCATCCAATTGAGATATAATTTGTCATTAATTTTTGAGATCATTGTGGATCATTGTTGTCATACATTGAAGAGTACATTACCATTAATTGTTAAGCATATTGTTGAGTATGATCCTCATTCATTTGTTATCCATTGTTGAGTTCATCATTGAGCCTTGTCTTCGTTGATTTGTGGTTGCGATTTGAGTGCTACTTGAGAGTCAATGGTTGAGCCTTTGGGAAGGCTTTTGGGACAAAATTTTTGGACAGATTTGAGATAGCTTTTGTGCATGATTTTTTGAGCCTTTGAGAAGGCTTTTGGGATAGAATTTTTGGACAAAATTGAGATAGCTTTTGTGCATGATTGGTTGAGCCTTTGAGAAGGCTTTTGGGATAGATTTGTGGACAGATTTAGGACAACATTTGAGAAAAATTGTTTGAGCATTTTGTGAAGGATTTGAGGACATATTTGTGACAACATTTGAGTAGGATTGTTTGAGCCTTATGAGAAGACATTGAGGCATATTTGTGAGCAGTGAAAGAGAGAGGACAGAAACAAAAAACATGTCAACACCTGTTGCTTAGCTAAGCATATCAGTGGATAGCCTAGCTAAGCAGATCAGTGGATAGCCTAGGTGAGAAAATCAATGGAGAGCCTAGATAAACATATCAGTAGATAGTCTAGATGAGTAGATAAGTGGGTAGACTAACTGAGTAGATTAATGGAGAGCCAAGCTGAGCATATCAATGGAGCACACCTGAGCAGATCAGGATAACCTAGCTTTGAGAAGATAAAAGTAATCATTTGTATTGGGATAAGGATCCCTATTTATTTGTGAAATATTATAAGGATATTATCTTGTGGACTGCCGCACATTGGAGGAACCACGATAAATCTTGTGTCTCAATTTTTTGTGATAATTTGTGCACTTGCTTACTATTGCTATCTATGTTATTAATGCACACTGCTATATTTGGTTATTGTAATTGAGGACACTAATTGATATTGGTTTGGAAAGAAAGTAAAAAGTGGATGTTATACTATTCACCCCCCCTCTTAGTATAAGCTTGTGTTCTCTAGCTTGGAGGATGGTACTCCAATTTCCACCTTTTCTAAAAATTTAAGAATTTTGTCCAATAACTTAACATAAGGATAGGGTATTTTGATAGGTCTGTAGGAGGTACTAAAGGTAGTATGGAGAAGGGTGATAACAGAGTTAGACTCTCAAATTATTATTAATTACCTAAGTTCAACTTCAAGGTCTGAGAAGGTAGATTGGTGAATTCAAAGGATCATAGATAAGATTAGATTAATAGCTTCTAGTTTTCAAGAGGTTGTTTCTAATCATGTTCCTAGAGAACATAACAGAGTGAAAGATGCTATGGCAAATTGGGCACTTGAAAAAGGATATATTAAGTGCTATGGTTTCTCTCCTAGGTGGTGGCTAGACCAAACTAGGACCAATATTCTCTGTGTTTAGTCTCTTGATGATAATGTTGGAATCTATGGCTAAATTGTTAAGCAATTTCTTTGGTAGTTCTTTAGGAATTTATTGTGTAGTTATTTAGGATGTTTTTGTGTAGTTCTTTCAATAGTTCAAATGCAATTCTTCAGGTTGTTCTTGTATAGTTATTTTGATAGTTTTTGTGTTGTTCTTCAATTTATATGTAATTTATAGGTAGTTCTTGTGTAGTTATCGAGGAAGTTCTTGTAAAATTATTTAGATAGTGCTTGTACAGTTCTTCAAGCATTTATTATATAGTTCTTAAAGCATTTCTTGTGCAAGCCTTAGTACAGTTCTTATGCAAGACTTAGTGTATTATGTTCTTCTTTGATCTTTTATATTCTTGTGCAGTTCCTCATTTCTAGCCATGATAGAGGTATTTGATCTTCTCTATTCTTGTGTAGTTCCTCAATTCTAGCCATGATAGAGGATGTTAGAGGATCTTGTTCCAATAGTCATAAGCTCCAATGGTAGCATAATTGGTTTGTTGGGTAGGCATATTAGTTTGAATTTTTAGTTTTATTTGGACTGCTACTTAGCTAGTAGCCAAAATGTTAAATTATTCGAGTTATATATTGTACTTATGATTTTCTCTTAATATAGTCTTTTTTTTTAATATTAACACAAATTTATAGAATTATAAAATCATTAATGTTTTTTACTTCTCAATTGCTTTAATGGTATTATACAAGTGTGAACTTTGGTTTTCTAAAAAAAGAAATTTTAAATAGAGTTAAGTAAAAACAATTTAAAAGTGGTTATTTACAAATAATTTAGAATGAAGATTACTTTATTTGTTATAAACAAGGGAAAAACTTTAAAATAAAAAAAAAATTGTTAGTTTTTTTATGGTATAAGTAATGGAATAAAAGTATAATAAATTTCAAATAGAGATAAATAAATAAATAAGAGTGGTTTTAAATAATATTAAAATTAAAGTTTATTTTGTGTGATATTTTTTTTTATAACATTTTTTCACTAAAAGTTAGAAGCTATGATAAAACTATTGAAATATGTAAATAAAAAGGAATGTAAAATAACACAATGAAAAAAACATGTAATTAAAGAAATATTATATATAAGAAAAGGAGACAAAACAACAAATGGACAATGTAAAATAACATAGTGAAAAAAAACATGTAATTAAAGAAATATTATATATAAAAAAAGACACAAGAATCAGACAAAACAACAAATGGACAAAAAAACTAAACATTAATTTTAAAGAGGTATAGAACTCAAATTTGTGAAAGAAAAGTTTCAGACATGTTGATAAGACTAAAAATTTAGGAAGGTTAAAGTAATATTAGATAAATGAGTTTAATTTAACTTATAAATATAATATTATTTAAAAATATATATAGATATAAATAGATATAAAGATCAAGTGAAAGGAAAACATGCTTATAATCTATCTATGATCTAGATCATACTAACCTAGATGTAAAATTAAATGACCTACACCATACCATACTACGTTTCAAATGAATATTAATCAATAAATACCAAAATATATATTGTTATAAATTGTAAAACATGCAAAGACATCAAAAAAAAAAAAAATTATATAGGTAATTTAGATAATAAATATATATTAAAAAAAAAACCGAAAAAAACTTTCTTAAATTTTAAAATCAAAATACCTCTTGTGGGGCCACCTTGGTTTGAGATACCATGATCAAGGGGCTCTACACCATCAAAGTCATCTGGGAGTCATGTCGGGCTCTGCCTACACCAACATTATCAATTGGATTTTTGAATACCTAATTCAATTTTTTGGTAGGGTGGAGATTCAAACCTGGGACCTCCCTTGGAGGATTGTCTTCTTCTCTCCAACTCACCTACAACAACTGGGTGAAAACTTCCTTATTAAAATCAATTAAAAAACTCCCATTACAAAATATATATTTTTTAACACACAAAAATCACACCATTATGCAGCAACATCAAATTGCACATACACCATAGTTTGAAATTTGAATCTCCCCAAAAAAATCAAAGCCTAAATGCGTTCTTCCCATTAGAACAAATTTTCTAATTTAAAAACAACTACATTTTAAAAATTATAAATAATTATATTATTTTTTATGTGATTTTTTTTAGATATATAAATAAGTTGATTGCATCACATTACTTTTAATAACCGAAAAGTGTACTTTATTTTGATCTAAACTTGGGTAAAATCATTTCGTCCTCCACATTTCAATATTATTTTGTTTCACAAGATAAACTCGAAACTGATTTCTATATTAAATCACTTCAAGAGAAAACTGATTTCTATATTAAATCACTTCAAGAGAAAACTGATTTCTTTCTTAAATCAGTTCAAGAGAAAATTGATTTCTATAATAAACTCATTGACCAGCGAGGTATTAAAGTGGAATTAAACAACCAAGTTAATGTGGGATTATTAACCAGCGAGGTATTAAAGTGGAATTAAAGAATCAAGTCAATGTGGATTATTAACACACACTACATTAAGTAAGTATAAGAGGTATTAAAGTGCAATAAAATTTCAACATAAGAATATGTTCGGAACAACATCAAATAAATCGGCTAGAAAGCAAGAGGGCCAACTACTCCCCATGACTCGATGTTAATAGGGATGAGGATCCCCATATAAGCAAAACCAAGGTCTTCCACCTTTAATCCTGCTACCCCATTCACAAAGAGTTTGGTAAGTGTTAGGGCACATAAACCACTCAGGTCCCACAACTATTTCAATGTGGGATTATTAACATACGCATCGATAAAGGATAAATTATTTATGCTTGTTATTATTTGTGGCTTTTCCATGTGAGATCTATGGTGGAGAAAATCACCCTAAAAAATATTGTTGGCACAAAGGGAAAATGGTTAGCAAAATACATATGAATTGTGGTTGGATGGATGTAATGAAAGAAAGTGAAAAAATATTGAACTATTTTTACAAGAGAATATTTTTTTATCACAACAAATTAAATATAAAATGGAAAAAGTGGCATTGTGAAAAGAAAATGGATAAAATGACAATAAATACATAATTGCTGTAGCCTTGTGGGAATTTTTACAAAACCAATGAACAAATTTCTAATGTGTTACTAAAGCATTAAAATAATAATAATAATCATAAGGATGACAAATATATTGGGAGTTACTACATCATATAGAAAAAACAACCTTGGGGAGCAAATCAGCGGTGGAGTGGCGGCACCCGCGACGGTCGAAGGTGGATCTGCCTACCTTGGTGCCCTCCATATAGTCGAGGGCGAAGCCGTTGTAGGGCATGACGCCGGCCTGCGTAAGCCCTTCTTGGGAGGTTTCTTAGTTCGAGGTGGACGTGAGAGCAAGGAACCTTAGAAAAAACTTAAAAAAAAACAAAGACTAAACAAGGCTGAAGGGGAGAAGAAGAAACTGGCTAAGCCGATGAAGCCAAGATCAAGCCTACAGCAGGAAAGCCCGTGAGGAGCCCACAGAGACTGCAATCCCAACCCCATGCAAAGGCTACAAGCGATGAAAGTGAGTGAGGGCATTCAGGCATCAGATGATAACACGGATGCCTTGAAGGCAATGACCCAATGGCGATGGCCTACTGTGTGAAATTCTTCGACGATTTGCTTGGCCATGCCAACATGGACAACCTCAAAATTGCACTTCCTGGGGCCTGTGGGCAAAATTGTTGGGCCATGCCAACATAGACAACTTCAGAATTGCACCCCGTGGGGCCTGTGTGCAACATTATCATTTTGTCAGGCACGAGGCCCTTCTTGGTATCAGATCCCGGTTGAGCCCAACAAAGCTTTCAGGACTGGGAAGTCACAAGGTCAGCTCCATAGTGGCAGGACTTCTGACGAAGTAATCGTCCTAGGCTCTGGCCAGATTGATTGGGAGTTTGAGGAGCCTGTCAAGTCATATAGACTAGCCTTTAGAGTTGATTTTTTTAAAAGGAAATTTATATTGACAACATTTTTTTGTCGTGTTTTTTTATTTAATTTGGTTATTGTGAGAAACTTTTATGATCAGCGCATAGGGCTGAGCAATTTCTTCTTAATCATGATCCCTCGTAAAAGCTGAACAATCTCCTAACCATGACCCCTCGTAAAGGAGAGCTACACTAAGAGCTGAGCAATCTCCTAACCATGACCCCTCGTAAAAGAGAGCTATACTTATCAATAAAGAATTTAACACAAAGCCATGGCACACCACCTCACACACTCGCCCACGCCGCGGTTTGAACCTTGGATCTCTCGAAAAGAGCCAGTACCGTTGCGCTACACCTTAAGTACAATTTTTCCTGAAAATATTAACAATATAATATATAATTATAGTCCATATTTTTAATAAAATAAATTGCTTTTCACCATATACACAAATTAGGTAGTACAACTTAATTAAATCCCTTGAGGTAATAGCCCATTATAATATATTACAACGATTTCAAAATTTATAGCAAGTTCTATTTAGATATTAAACCAAAAATATTTATAAGGATGAGATGATTGAGCATGATATAATAATTTTTAAATGTAGAGGGTTAATATCTAGTTTCTCGAAAACCATTAAATATTGTATAAGGTTTTTTTATAGGACTGCCCAAACTATCGAACTTGTTTCGATCATATTTCACTCATCTGGATTTGGATAGAGCTGAAATTTTGAGGGTAGATGCTTGAAAAATCCTAGAACGTCTCCATCAATTTTTAGATAATTTAAAGCAACATTGATCCTAGCACATCCCTATGTGTGAAAGATATTTTTGGCAAGCAATTGTGTGAGGGTTTCATGTGGGTTGAGTCCAAGAAGCTCCAAAGGTTGGTTTTCGGGGCCTTCGGACCGTAGAGGCAAATATTTTTGTTGTTTCTACTCAATATTTTAGCAGGATATGTTGTAGGGGATCCACAATGGGTTAGAAATATGTCTTTCAATAGATCATGCTATGAACATAAATGAAAACAACTCCAAATTTGCTACACAAAATAAAAGTGAAAACCATACCTTTCCATGATATCTAGGCCAAGGATTAAAGAGATCATGAAATAAGTTTCAAGCAACTGATCAAAAAATGGCTTAGATCTCAAGTGATTCTGGTGCTAAGGTGCACCCACAAAATAAATCTACTGTGAAATGCCCTATCAAGGGTAAGAATTTTGAAGACTCAATTCCAAAAATAAATTTTAGGGATGCCTTCCATGGTGGACAGCCTCAGCCCAATGCTAATATTAATCTTAGGGCTTCCCATAAACCTCTAAGAATGTCTAATATTGATCCCAGGAAAACGAAGTCAGGATGTCTTAAAGCAGCTGATGGAACTCCTATCGTTAAGCTTCATATGGATAACATTCAGAATGGCATTTAAGATCTAGAAAAAAGATGACTAATTTATCGGGTCGTGGGTTTTTGTCCGAGCCTATCTACTTTCAAATTCTAAGCTACAAAAAACTTGGAAAACTAAAGGTTAGTTACAGATCTCTATTTATCCAAATGGTTATTTTCTTGTTTTATTTGCTAATAATGAAGATAGAGAGAAATTTTTTCAAGGAGGTCCCTAGTTCTTTGGAAGGGTAGGGCTTTTCATGAAGCCTTGGCATACTAAATTTAAAGTCGAAGAAGAGATGCCTTCTACAGCTCCTGTGTGGATTAGAATTTTTGGCCTCCCTATTGAATTTTGGAATCTTGCTATTTTTTCTTCAATTGGAAACTCTTTAGGAATTTTTATGATGACTGTTGATTATACTCAAAATTTTGAACATATTATTAATGCTCGGATTTGTTTTTTAATGGATTTTGACAAACCCTTACCTAAAAAGGCCACATTACAATTTGGTGAAGACACTTGGGAGCAATTAGTGGACTATGAGAACATTCTTTTTCGTTGTAGAATTTGCCATGAATATGGTCATTTGGCTAGTGCTTGTCCAAATAAAATTCCCAAAGAAAATATAAACTCAGCAGGTTTCCAAATGCCTAAGAAGAAGAATGCTAAAAAAAACTAGTTATAAAGGATCAATCAAAGTCATCTACTAATATGTTTGAAATCCTTTCCACGAATTATGTCCCAAGTGAGGAAGAGGAAATAATGGAAACATAAATCTTAGAAACACAATTTAAATATGAAGGGAAAAATGCAAAGACAAACCAACAAATCAAAGGTTTTCAACAGAAAAAAAAGGAAAAATTTACACATGAAAAATGATCTTTTAAATGTCAAAACTTCAAATAATACAAGTCCCAATATAGACTTTGTTGAACCCTTTATTAAAACTTTGGTTGTGTACAAGCATTCTTCAAGGTTAGAAGCCATTTTAGATTCAATTGAAGTAAGTCAAGAAACAAGGAAAAAAAACTAAAGATGGATTCTAATCAAAAGGCAGGTCGTAAGACCAATCAATATCATATGGTAAAAGAAGGTGAAAAGCTTGTAGAGGAAGGTAAGATTAATGCCCTTCCCAATTTTTTTAGCCTTGATATTAATGAATATCATCACTTTAAATATTAGATGACTCAAAGGATGTCTTTCAAAACGAAATGAAATTAGAAGAATGATTCAGATGAATCATCCACATATTGTTTTCCTTCAATACACGAATATGTCAATAGAGGATATGGACACAATTGCTAGTAAAATTTGGATAGATAGAAAAGTGGTTTCCCTTAGCTTCCAGGTGACTTCTGGTGGCATTGCTTGTATTTGGGACCCAAAGGAGGTAGTTATTCACCATATGGTTGGTAGTTGAGGTTTTTTGGCTATAGCTATTCAAAGTAGACATTCCAACCAAATTATGCTCTACATTACTATTTATGCTTCAACTGCTTTGGAGGAAAAAAGAAGATAGTGGAAGGATATAACTTATATTATCTCCCATTTTCCTAAAGCTTGGATCTTTATCAGAGGATATTTAAACACCATCCTCTCTTTGGATGATAAAATAAGGGGAAATAGAAATTTGAATAGAACTGATCTCATGAGTGAATATATTGCAAACCTCTATCTTGTGGACATCCAACAAAATAATGGCCTTATGACTTGGTATAATAGAAGGTAATGCTTAGCTTGTATTATGGAGAGAATGGATAGGTTTTTTCTCTCTAAAAATTTCTTAATCCATGGCCACATTCCTAAAGTGAAGACTCCTAACAATGTGGGTTTGGATCACTATCTAGTCATGGTGGAAATGTGGAAAACCAATGTGAGTTTATCTCCTTTTTATTTTCAATTAATGTGGCTCAGAGACAGTTCCTTTAGACATCGTGTGCAACAATTATGGAAGGAAGTTAAGCATAGGTATGTGACTAAGATGTTTTGTTTTGGCAAAATATTGCAATACATTAAATCCAAAATCAAGACTTGGAACTAGAGGGAGTTTAGGGATGTTCATAAGAAAAATGTGAAGTTATTTCTCAACATGAAAATTTGAATAATAAAATCCATTTAGATGGCCTCACAGAGAGTAGAAGTGCATATGAAATTAAACTCACAACTCAGTTAGAGGAGTGGGAAAAAGAAAATAACTCTTATGGAAGCAAAAATCTAGAATTCAATGGCTCAAAGAAGGATATTGAAACACAAATTTCTTCCACAAATCTCTTCTAGCTTGAAGATATCACAACTTTATTTCTTCACTGAAATCAAATTTTGGAGATGTTATCTACGCTTGGGATGGCATGAACTCTATTGTTGTTGATTAATTTTCCAATCTTTTACTGCTACACCTCTTGCCCAGCTTCTCAACAAAATATTCTTCAAGCAATCCCTTCTCTTATCTCTTTTGAGGAGAACTCTATGTTGACTACTCATGTTACTATCATTGAGATTCAAAAAGTAGTTTTTAAAATGCAAAAAGGGAAAACCCTAGGTCCTAATGGTTTTTCCATTGAGTTTTACCAAGAGTTTTGGGATATCCTTCATGCTGATTTATTAGAGGTCGTGGAAGAATCAAGGAAATCCAAAGAAATTTTGAAGGTTATCAATAATACTTATATTACTCTTGTTCCAAAATCTCAATAGGTTGATCATATCTCAGCTTTTAGACCTATTTATTTATGTAATGTTCTTCTCAAAATAATTACTAAGATCATGGCAAAAATGTTGAAGCCTTTTTTGCATAATATTATTTCCCCTAAACAAGGGGGTTATGTGGAAGGGCATCAAATAGTAGATGAGATAGTTCTTGATAAAGAAGCCATCCATTCCATGGATATGCAAAAAATTCCTTCCATGTTCATTCAGTTAGACTTATCCAAAACTTATGACATAGTGGATTGGCACTTCCTTATAGAAGTTTGAGGCAATTTTGTTTCTCTCAAGATTGGATGGATTGGATTATGGGATGTATCTCTTTAGTTCCTACTTAGTTTTTATCAATGGCAAGCCTTATTAGTCATTCCCAACTTTCAGAGGTATTAGGCAAGGTGACCCGCTATCCCCTTATTTATTCATCATTCTTATTGAATGCTTGGGTAGGACCAAAAAGATAAAAAACAAAACCCTTGAGGGAGTTACCATTGCTCATGGAGCTAGACCTATATCTCATCTTCAATATTTTTATGACTCTACTCTTTTAGGTAAAGCTACATTTAAGGAAGCTTCTAATATGAAGAAAATAATTAGCTATTTTTCTAAGGCTACTGGGCAAATTATCAATGAAGACAAATCTAAAGTTATTTTATTCCACTGCTCTGCCATATAGGAATCCATGGTCTTGGATAAATTAATAAATATGAAGACCTCCCCTATGATCACTTATTTAGGTATTCCCATCAATATTCAAAGGCAAAAAAAAAAATTATTGGAATTGGCTGTTGGATAAAGTCAAGAAGAAAATTGGAAAGTGGACCAAAAGGTGGATTTTTTCTGGAGGTAGAATAACCTTGGTAAAATCAATCCTTCAAGTTTTTCCTATTTATGTTTCTTTCGTGTTGAATATCCCAAAGGCTATTCTTTGAGAACTGGATCAAATTAGTCATTGATTCCTTTGGAGTGGTACTAAGGAGAAAAGAAAATGGGCCTTGGTGAAATGTGACACTTTATGTCTTCCTAAGAATGAAGGGGGGTTAGAATTCAAGTCTTCTATTAATAACAACAAATATTAGCTGCTAAAGTATATTGGAGGATGTTGCATAACCCCAATGCTCTTTGGGACAATAATCTATGTGCTAAATATGCTAAGAACAAAAGTCCTGAAGACCTTGTTTTGCTCTCAATTGCCTACCAAAGGTTCTCCCATTTTAGCAATTCTTAATATTGGTGAGGATTTGATAAAGAAAATTTTATTTTGGATCATTCATAATGGTCAACAAGTAAAGTTTTGGACAGATTCTTGGGATGGTCACAAGCCTTTGATAACTCAGTTTCTTGATTGGAGACCTTGGATGGAGGAGCTTCATTGAGCTAACTGGATAAAGGTGGTTAATTACTATCGATACCATACTGGTAATTAAAATTTTGGTAGATATTGGATCCCCATTGATGACAGGCCTATTCAAATCCCAAAAATGCAAAGACAAGATATCCAAGGCATCCTTCATATGAGATCTCTCTCTTGGTCCCATGAAAAAGATTGTTTTGGATGGAAAAACACTACTAAGTGTGAGTATTCAGTTGCTCAAGGTTATTTGACCTTATGCCATAATAATACCAACCAATCATTTGATATTTTTTCTCAATTGTGGTCTCAAAATATCTAGCCTAAGGTGAGGTTCTTTACTTGGCTTTTATTGCATCGTAGGGTGCTTACTGGTGAGCAACTTATGAAGCATGGTTTTCATGGCCCTTTTATATGTGAAATGTGTGGAAAGAATGTAGGAACTCTCAACCATTTTTTATTGAGTGTACTTTAGCATCTGAGATATAGAGGAGAATGGTCACTTTACTTGGCTTACAGTGGTCCAAATTTTTTACTTTTGAACAACTTTAGAGGGATTGGCCTAATAAAGAGGGTGTTGATCATTTTATTAGGCAATTAGTTTGGATGGGTTCTACCATTCTTATTTGGAATATATGAAATGAAAGGAACAACCAAATTTTTAATTATGATAAGAAAAATATTCACTATATTTGGCAAAACACCATTGTCAACATAGTTGAATCACTCCAACAGCTCCTTAATCACCCCCAAAACTCCCACCAAATATGGGATCAAGTGATGCAAATATTGAAGATTAACTCTTTTAAGGGAAACCATATTAAAGGGAGTGTGAGCAATTGTAATATGGATAGAACAAGGAATTGGTAACCTCCTCCTAATAATTTTGGAAAATTCAATACTAATGGAGCCTCTAGAGGGAACCGTGGAAAAGCTAGTGTAGGAGGAATTGGTAGACTTTTATATGGCTCCCTAGTTTTTACTTTTGATGAGAATTTGGGTATTCTTTCTAATAACCTTGTTGAGGGGTATGGTATCCTTAGAGGCCTTCAAGAGGCTACTAAGGTTGTATGGGAAAAGGTGCTAGTTGAGTCTGACTCTCAACTCATGATTAATCTTTTGAAAACTCCTAAGAATCATAAGGTTGATGGAGAATAAAAAGAATTATTGAGAAGATTCAGTTAATCCAGATCGAAATTTTGAAATTTGATTACAATCATGTGGTCAGAGATCAAAACAAGAGTGTTGATGCTTTAGCTAATTGGGCTTTGAACAAATATGGTCTTACTTTCTATGGCCACCCTCCTAGATGGTGAGCTTCACAAATTAGGGAAGCTCTTATGTCTATCATTTCTTTGGATGGTTCCAGTTCTAGAGGTATCAAATTTCTTCTTGATTTATTTGTGCTTCTCTTTGGTTTGTTTAGTTTTTTGAGGTGTGTTTATGTTTTTTGTTTTGTTTTGTTTTTGTGTTTTTTGTTGTTATTGTGTTTTTATTGTTTTGTATTTTTTTTGTTATTGTTCTTGTGTTTTTATTTTTATTGTTCTTGTGTTTCTGTTTGTTTGTGTTAGTTGGTGTTTTTTTGTTTTGGTGTGTAAGTGTTTTCTATATTTTTGTTTTTTTTTTTTTTTTTTTATAAGGTTTTGGTTGTTTTTGTTTTTCTTATTTTTGTTGGTTGTCTTTGTATCTTTCTATTGTTTTTGTCATTTTATTTTTTTATGTTGTTCTTGTGTTTTTTCTGTGTGGTTTTTATTGTGTTTTTTTTATCTTTTTGTGTATGTGTTTGGTTGTGCTTTATCTTTTCAATAGAAAGGAGTAGGTTTTTTTAATCTTCTTGTGTGTTTGTGTGTTTTTTTTTTTTTTAGGTTTGCTCCTTGAGTATGTCAAAGGTGGTAGGCCAGGTGCAAGCACTGGATGGTTTTGTTGAAAGAGATACCCCTACCTCCTTGGGTATTACCCAAAAGTGGCATCCCTTCTGGGATGTTTTCCACAAAAAAATAATAATATATTAGAACGGTTTTTATATAAACACATAATAATAATTTTTTATTTAATTAGTATTAAAAACTCCCAAAGACCGATTTTTAGGGTTGGGCATTCCTATCTTACTATGGTGTTTCATAAGGGAAGAGCTAAGCTTATCAATAGAGAATTTAACACACACTCATCCCCTCACACACACTCACCCACATCACGATTTGAACCTTGAACATTCTAAAAAGAGCCAGAGCCAAAGCCCATACTTTACATTGTCCCATTGTGACTAGAATGTTAAGAATAGTTATCAAGTAAAATAATAACAAACATATTACCAACAACTCTTTATATAACTATCTTGTAAGAATTATTGTGGATTCAAATTTTAGGTCATTGTCTCATTGGATAGAATATCATGAGTCCAATTCTTGAAAGTAAACATCTTGCAACAAAAAAAAATTAAGGTTTGGG
Organism: Wollemia nobilis; assembly: GCA_028583015.1. Classification (NCBI taxonomy): domain Eukaryota; kingdom Viridiplantae; phylum Streptophyta; class Pinopsida; order Araucariales; family Araucariaceae; genus Wollemia; species Wollemia nobilis. The sequence goes on from JAQPPZ010000806.1 coordinate 1,433,453, forward strand.
TTAGCACAATCTTTATTATATGTTCTTAGTTCACCTCCATAATTTTAAGCCAGTTATGGATCTTTCTAATGAAATGTTCAAGAGCTTGATTTTATGAAGTGTATTCACCCGCAATAAAATGTCACCCATGAAGAAGTTACACCAAGATTATATTTAATAATACAAACTTGTACTATTAATTGGACTTTAAACAACAATTATAATATTATATATTTATCATCATTCATTTTATATAAGAATTAATAACATCTTTATTATATTATCTGTGCAGTCACTATTCACAAATCCAGAAAGCTACCACTATAACCCCACCCCACCTCAATAAAAATTTTATTCCAAATGAAAAAAACTTGAAAAGAATTGATATCAATAGTAATTAAGTAAATGTATTTATAATTTTAAATTTATATCAAAAATATTTATTACTAATATTTAGATATTATAATTACATAAACCTTCACATCTACCTTCACATCTAGCATATTCTGTGTCATAATTTTATACTCTTTTACCTTAAATTTGGAAGTTTTCACTTACGGGATGTCACATATGTACATCTTAAGCATCGACACACCCATATAACCTCTTTGCCATCAATTTTAAATAGGTCATGGAAGCTTTAGCATTAATATAATGCTCACTTTAACTTCAACAATAAGGGCATTCCATTAAGACATATTAGACTCCAATTACACTATTCCTTAAGGGTTTTCTTATTGTTCCTATTAGTTTTACATCAAATGGGCAGCAACATCGGCTTTCTTATTGATCTTATTAGTTTTACATCAAATCAAATTATCACAATCATGGGGAGCAACATGCATTTATTAAAAAAATAAAAATAAGAATTATTTTGTGCTCAAATGCTTCTTTTAGGGTGTTTCTCAAGCAAGTTCTTTAACTTTTTATGGATTTAAAAGAATATCTACAAGACCTTTTTTTCTGGACATGTTTGATGATCATTAACATCTACTTAAAGTACGATCGGATAATTTCATTTTTGTTTGAGGCCACTTTTTTTTTGTTCTTGATAAATATATAAATATAAAGAAAATTTACAAAATATTATAGTTTTAATAATATCATCATTCTCAATAATATTAATACTTAATTTTTTTTTCCCCTTCCTGTAAAAGTAGTAAAACCCTGCAATCAAGCCTGGAATTTGATGTCTATTTAGAAGTATATGACTCTTAAAAATTTATTTTAGAATTTCTTTTAAACTATCAATATAAAACCTTTAAAATTATAAAATATTAATTTTACTATATACTCATAAAATAAATAACTTATGTATATTATCTTATATTTGTAATAATGTTTAATATAAATCATTAAAACAAAATACTATAAAAAATAGATAATTTCAAAGTTAATAAGGTATACAAATAATATTTAATAAAAGACCGTTTAAAATTCAAATCTATCTTTCCAATTCATATCATCTTTCAAAAAAGAAACTAATTTTTTTTTTCTCATAGCTTATTTCATTTAAATAAATGAATAAATTAATTTTAAATAGTTTAAGTTTTTTTAATTTCTTTATATTTTTTAATGTGAAATTTTCAATTCATAAATATATCCATTGAAAAGACTTAAATATTATTTTTTTAAGTCTCATCCTTAAGGTTTTCTTGTACTTTGTATCTTCTATGATGGAATTTTATGGTTTCACTTAGGCTATCAAAAATTAGAGACTATGTAAAACTATATTAAAGTTTATAAAAAATTAAATGATCAAAATTAAAATGCTCATTTTAGCATTTGAAAATACTATTGTGTAGGTCTCTTGGTAGAAATGGCTTCCTAAATAGTGTAGATTTGAACTTTTTTAAGTTACAAATAGGTCTACTAAGAACATTAGCAATAGTCTGCCAAGGCAACCAAGAATTATTATTACTCCTTTTGGAGATTTGCCTATAGGCTACATCAATTGGAGTGTTTAGTCATGCATATAAAACCTAGGACTATGTTTATATACTTATTTATTTTCAATATCTAAATCAAAATAATTTGAAATGAGACTATTGGTTGTGGTTGAGATGATGTTGTTAGCGGTGCTACATCACCTTTTGATATGACATAGCAAAAATAATTATATGTATCACTATATTAATGTTTGATATGAACATCATCATACACCTCTATTGGCCTGAAAATTTATCTATGGTTAAAATGTGTGCCCAAAGACCTTGACCAACATTGAATGATCTAGTAGTTGTAAGGCCTCAGAGGTCAATCTCCAAAGTAGGCCGGTTTCTTCAAGTCCTAACTAACCTAATCTTAAAATCTTAGGAGTAAAAGGGTGCTAAAAGTAATAAACATAGATAAATATAAAACTTATAATGGTGCAGATTAAACCACATCAAAATACATATAATGTGAAAATACTATGCATGCAAAAAATCAATTGAACTTCCTAACAAACCAACCATTTTTTTCATCAATCATAGAAAATTCATGTATACATCCTACAACCATCATATTGCAAATTCTAGAACCAAAGAATGAACATACTCATAAATCTAGAAAGTAGAATTGACACTATGAGCATCCAACAAGTCAACATTAGAAGTAAAAGACCATTCATACATGCATGTCCTACAAAGAAGTTGAACCAAAGGTCAAACAACAATCCTTTTGTATTTTTCATAATGTAATGTGCTTTTGTACATGCAAATTATAAAATCTTAAGAGATGACCTTTTGAACTTATTACATCCAAATATATATATAGTTTTTTACAATCAATTACATTATCACGACGTCATTGCTTTGAGTGTGGATTGTATTATGTCAGAAGCCCTACCAGCTTGTATAGGTTCTCAACAACATGCTTGTTCTAACCAACTAGTTTTTGTCCTGATGTATGGTAGATTTCTGCTTCATCTGGATAAGTAGTGGTCTTTATTGTTTACATATAGTTCATTACATTTTCTGACATTTCTATTGAGATGCCAACAACATCCACATGAGCACACCGATAGTTGGGTAGTGGCTTATATTCTCTGATGGATGATCTTTCTCAACTTGAGTCGATGATGGTGATTTTTTGCATGCAATTAAACTGCCATAAAATATTGATCTCTAAACTGTATTTACTTCTACCTAATTTTCAAGTGTTGGGAGCCTTTCAATAGAGGATGAGACCTTTGTTGGGTTTGTTATCTTGATGGAGCTTTGGTACCCAACTGCCTATGTTCCAAGTGCAATATTTCTAGTGTCGCTAGACTTTGTCATATTTAACCTACCACTTACTGGGAAATGGATTTTTTATGCCCCTTTGTTACATGGCCAGGTACACAATCCTCGATGGGCTCCCTACTTGGATTATTTTTCACTTTATTTCTTTCTTGTCGATGGGTTTCATTTACCTGCTTCATTCTTCATTAGGTACCATTTTTCCCATGCCTTTGGTGAAATGCAGCCTTACATCTATTGAATGTTTCTCGATGATAGATTACTTAGCACTTATCCTTGCTTACCTTGGTGGAAAGTTTTTGGTGTCTTCATGAATTAGCTAAATTTTCCATCTGTCTTTGTGCATGTTGATGGATTATAGATATTTTGTACATTAGCATCTTCATTACATGGGTAAAATATTTCGTGCTCTTGAGACTTAGGCAAATTTCATCATCTTCTACTCAAATCACTATCGGGTGATGTAGGTTTGGGATACATACTCTTCATGGTTGGATACATAATCTCTGGTAGCTCCAGCAATTAGAGAATTTTACACTTCATTTTCTGTAGGTCAATGGGTCTTTTGTACTGCAAGTTGTTGGCTAATAGATTTTTAGTACCCATTTTCTATGTGATTTGGTACATAACCTCCAATGGATCCCATACATAGAGGATATTGTACTTAATTATATGTTGGTCGATGGGTTTTTGGTACCTATCAACTCCTAAACTTAGTACAAATTTTAAACAGCTTCTAAACTTAGCCAAATTTTTTATTTTGCTCCAACCAAATGATGGAGATCTGGTACTCGTCAGATGCTCTTGAAGATGAAAAATATTTAACAGTCTTGATACTTGGGTAGTTTTTTTTATTTTCACTTGGTGACAAGTTTTATGTACCTATTCACAAATCATTCAAGTACATATTTTTCATTGGATCCCATACTTAACTGATTTTTTACTCTTTTTTATGCTGCAAATTGTGAGCTGACAAATTTTTGGTATTCATCTACTACTTGTCCTAGCACCAATTTTTCATCGTCCCTTGACTTCATCAATTTTTGCTTTATTTGTTTTCCAATTGATGGGTTTCTTATACCCATCCATATCTACTAAGGGGGTAAAAATTTTGCCATCATTTATACTTAGTAAAATTTTGTTTCCTCCATCTTCTATCCAACATAAGGGTTTTGAGGATTCATCCCCAGCATGTCTAGGTCAAAAGAATCCGACCTCCTCCAAATCTAGATGTTTGAGCCTCTGATACTATAGTTTGTCCTTTTCACCAAAGTACATGAGGGTGATGGTCAAAGTACATGAGGGTGATGGTGAGATTTTCTTTAGTAGAAAATGAGAACTCATACTGCTTTTAACTATGTGCCATGGGAAAAGAGGTATTCGATGCTCATACTGATATATGTAGAAGAACAAAAATAAAACATAAAAAAGAGGTAAAAAGGTACTACATATTATATTATCCTTTCACAAAAAACACTTATATAGAAAAGTGGAAATAAAATACTAACAAAAATGTGGATGGTGGAGTTCATGATAAATTTTATAGGTAGTAACACAAAAAGAAATGGAAAATATGAATGGGACATCCCCTAAAAACCCTAATGGAGATGTAAAAAATGGAGTTTGTGACACAATGTATAAGTGCAAATATGGATAAAAATGAAAAAAGGAAAATAAAAATGGTACATAGGGATACCCAAAAAATGGGACACCCCCACAAAATTGTATTTCACTTGATCTGTAAAGTGCTACATTATGGATTCACCTCTACATATAGATCTATGGATATTTCTTAATACTTATGCTTAATTTGTGATTGAGGATATCTAAAACTTGAACCAGAAACCACTTCGTAAATTCACAACATGAATACAAGCATTGGTGTGTTGTATGGTTATTTGAAAAGAGATAAATTATTTGTATTTGTTAGTATCAATATGGTAATTCATGCAATTAAGGTAAATAATAGCAATAATCTCAGATTAAAAAAACATATGCATAGTTTAAAGAGAAACACCAAATTTACGTGGAAACCCCAAAATGGGTAAAACCACCATCAAAGAGATTTCTACAAATTTTTATTGGAAATAATAATTTGATTACAATCCTTTTTGTGGTATTAGATTATAATATTCCATTCTCCAACTTTGCTCCCCTTGCTCTGATATATTTTCTTCTCTTTATGTTCTTCCACTGTAGATCTGGAAATCAAGTTGTCACCATGTGTTCTAAAAGAATTTTTGTTTTGAAAACTCTGCCACACTGTGTTGTGTAAAAACTAAACTGTCACACAATATTGTGCAACCATTTTCCCACTAAGTGTTGTGCAACCATTTTCTCACTAAGTGTTGTGCAATAATTTACCACTAAGTATTTTGCGAAAGAAAGTCATTTTTATTAAATGCTTAGAGCCTCCTTTTCTTAAATGGGTGTTGGTAATTAAATCCAACCATTTTATTAAATGGGTGTTGGTTATTTAAAACCAACCCATTTTATTAAATGGCCATTGGTTATTTAATACCAACCCATTATATTAAATGGGTGTTGGTTATTTAAAACTAACACATTTTATTAAATGGGTGTTGGTTATTTAAAACCAACCCATTTTATTAAGTGGGTGTTGACCACTCATTAAATGATGGAAGTTAAGCCAGTTTTCCTCCATGCTCTATTTCAACAATTGTTGATTGCTCCAAAGTGAGAATTTTATTTGGAGCTCCTTCTACACTTCTTGTATATATATTTTTTAATTTATCTCCTGATCAAGACCTCCCCCATTGGAGTATTTTGGTCCCTCAAAATCATCTTTATTCAAATGGAAATAATTTTTCTCTATTTTCTTCTTGGAGATACATTTTGCCTTGCTTAGCATTTTACCTTTGTGGTTGTTCGGTTTGCTTGATCTACAATTTTCACATCGAAAAATAAAATTAGAGACATCATTCTACTTATTAGACTAGTAGACATATCGTTGAAAGTTAGCTACTATTTTGTGCGCACTAAAATGATCAACAACTAGTGATGTGTGAGCTTCCTTTATCAACTGTAAGTGTTTATCTCCCGTCGACACACAAATTTTTCCCTCTTTGAACAACAAGTCATTTTCCAAATGAAAAATCTTATTGTATTTTCTTTGCACTCCATTTTTCAACTCCATGTACTTCTTCCCAAGTTCAACATCTTCTTCATACTACCCCTTGTACTATTTGAAAGAAAAAGGCTCGAATTCCTTATTTTTTTGGGGAGTACAGTTGGTTTCTTCCACCTATTTACTAAACTACACATTACTATCCATGCCCCTTATCATCAACAACATGGATCTCGCTTACATTCACTAAATGCTTGGCATGTTGCACTATCACAAGTTAGAATTTCTTTTTCAATCTGCAAGGATAAATCACATATGTGATTCCATATTTTAACTCCCAAAAATTTCACCTCCTCTTAAAAAAAACATATATTTTCCACAAATATGGGCTACGAAAAATTACTTGATAAATATCAAGAGGTACTAGAACACAAGTAATTACATCATGAAATTTATTTTTAACAAAAAATTGTAAAGTGCATTGCTTGGTTACGTATAGCTCCATGTCCTTTTGCACCCATCCCAATTGATATGGTTGTGGATGATCCATAGTATTCAATCCTAAATGCTTCACTAGATCCTTAGAAATTAAATTTTTTGGGATTCGCTATCAAACAATATTGTAACTTTCATCCTCTACACTTGTATGTAGACCCCAAAAGGCTTAATGTTCACATTCTTGGCCTCTAAAGCTTGCTCCTCCTTCTTAGAGGTCTGATCTACCTTAAAGGCTTAATTTTGAAAGCACACACTATATTTCCTTCATCCTCTTCCTTAAAAAACCCTTCTTCCTCCTGCTCAACCTTTTTAGCAAAATTAGAAGATTTCTTCTTTTCCTTGTTCCACCATTTTGGCCTCTTTTCAAGGTGTAACTTCCAACAATCCTCACTTGAATGAGTATCAACATTACACTCCTTGAAAATTTTCGCCCTTATGTGATTTGGTGGTTGTAGCCTCTGATTTATTCTTACCTTTACTATTGGAACCCTTGGTTTTCTCTGTACGCTTAGAGAGTAAACATGAACTTAATGTCTTATTATCTTTTATTGGATTTCTGACGCTCATTTCCATATATGTGGCTTTAATGCATGCCTCATCAATGTCCTTGGCATCAAATAATACTAGTTTTTTCTTGATCTGATAATATGATCCACACTTATATTTTTAAAAAAATTTAAGGATCACGAAGATTAACACCCATTAACATAGATTTTTTTTTGAATTATGTGGTGTATTCTTGGACTATTTGTCCCAGAATCTATCTCAAAAATAGCCATATCTCCTCCATATTATCTTGATAGTCAATAGGATAAAACTGAGCTCATTTAGCCTTCACAAATTCTGCCCATGTTTCCATAGTTGTTTGTTGATTTCTTCCCAATTCAGCTGAGTATGCCTCTCACCATGTGAGATCATGGCCACCCAATTTCAATCTAGAAAAATTGATATGTTGTACCTTTGTATAAGACTTAATATTAAAGTAAACCTTCAATTTATTCAACCACCCATCTAATTTTTTAGGATCTAACTCCCCTTCATAGGCTAGAATATCAATTTTGACCTCCATTTTGAACGAATCTGCAATCAAGGATTGTGATGATATAATCTCAAGTTGTTTGGAGTGGGATTATTCAACCTCCATTTTCTCACCATTAGAAGCACCAAACTCAATACATACTCTAAATCTAATTTCTTTTTTCTTCCTTGATTTCTTTCTTCTTGAGAAAGCACCAAATCCATCAAGCCTTGGAGAGTGTTTTCCATTTCAAGAATTATTTTTTGAAATTCCTTGTTGGACATTGCTGGAGAGTTAGGTTCTAATAGATCTACCATTTTCATAGATCTTATTCTTCTTCTCCCAATTTCTAGGTTGTATGGGGATAAATCATTTCCTTGATATCTTCTACCATGCATATACAATTCTTACGGATAATTAGCTCTGGTACCAAACTTGATCTGTAAAGTGCCACACTATGGATACACCTCTACATATAGATATATGGATCTTGCTTAATCCTTATGCTTAATTTGTGGTTGAGAATCTCTAAAAATTGAACCAAAAATTAGTTCGTAAATTCATAGCGTGAATACAAGCATTGGTGTGTTGTCTAGTTATTTTCAAAGAGATCAACTCTTTCTATGTGTTAGTATTAATCAATAATTCCTACAATTAAGGTAAATAATAACAATAAACTCATATTAAAAAAATGTAAACATAGTTTAAAAAGAAACACGAAATTTACATGGAAATCCTAAAATGAGTAAAACCATGGTCAAAGAGATTTTTGTAGATTTTTATTGGAAATAATAATTCGATTAAAATCCTTATTGTGGTATTAGATTGTAATATTCATTTCTCCAACTCCACTCCCCTTGCTCTGTTGTCTTTTCTTCTCCTTCTATTCTTCCACTGTAGATATGGCAATCAAGTCACACCATGTGTTTTGTAAGAATTTTTGTTTTGAAAACTCTTCAACATTATATTGTGTAAAAACTAAATTTCCACCCGATGCTATGCAACCATTTACCCACTAAGTGTTATGCAATAATTTACCACCAAGTGTTGTGTGAAAGAAATCCATTTTTATTAAATGCTTAGAGCCTCCTTTTCTTAAATGGGTGTTGGTAATTAAATCCACCCATTTTATTAAATGGGTGTTGGTTATTTAAAACCAACCCATTTTATTAAATGGGTGTTGGTTATTTAATACCAACCCATTTTATTAAATGGGCATTGATTATTTAATAAAAACCCATTTTATTAAATGGGTGTTGGTTATTTAAAACTAACCCATTTTATTAAATGGGTGTTGGTTGTTTTTAACCAACTCATTTTATTAAGTGGGTGTTGACCACTCATTAAATGATGGAAGTTAAGCCAATTTTCCTCCATGCTCTATTTCAATAAGTTTTGATTTCTCCGAAGTGAGAATTTTATCCGGAGCTCCTTCCACACTTCTTGTAGATGAATTTTTTTAATTGATCTCCTAATCATCACGAAGAAAACATGATCACAACTAAATATTGCTTCAGGTCTAGACTAAATGCCTTAGAAAATCACCATTATTTTGCTTTATGTCCCTTTTACACTTTCTTCACTTCTTTACCCAATTGTGTAAGAACTCCATTTTGTAGCTCCTCACTATCTTCTTTGGGCTCATTTTTAGCATTTAAAATTATTGCTTTGGATGTAGGAAATTATTGCAGATTTATATAGAGGTAAGTCCTAGATTTCACCTATGCCATCTGACAATTGCATCATGACTACTTCTTGGACATCTTGTGTGATTCTATAACTTTCATATCTTAATATATCTTGCTCATAAACCTAGATTTTTGATAGCTACACTATTTTATACTTTAGTTGCATCATTTTTCCTGATAGAATATGTTGTGGTTAGCACCTAGACTCTCTATCAGTTTTGCTTGTGCCATATCTACTTATTTTTTCTCTTGATGTTATCCATTGGCTTGTGGAGTTATAATTATTGAAAAGACTATAGTATAACTATACAAGTGTAAAATTATTATAATACCCAAAACTATTATTTATCCCTCATCATTGTTCATCCTCCCCCTCAAAGAGTGATTTGGATCTTCTTGTTGTTGTGATCGCTCCTCTAAGTTGGCTTTGGATGATTCAACCTAATGAATAGTGGGTTGAGTTTTGGGGATCTTAAACACTTGGCACATTTCATTTTGGGATTTCACAAAAGGTATTGGAATCCTTTTTAGTTCAAACAAAATATTTTTTAGTCTATAGTAGTCTCCATAAGGGGGGTCACTATATTTTTTAGCCATTTCCTCTCATTTGAGTAGGATGTGATAAAGTTTGAAGGAGATGGTGAAAGTCTGGTCTACTATGAGTGGTTATAATAGTGCCTCAACCTCTCTTTCATATTAGAGCTGCTAATCCAATAGCTCAGTAATATCTTCCTCCATATAAATGCACTTGTTGCTATCCCAAAAATATGGGGAACCAAGAGCTTTGATTTCTATTTTAATCTTTCTCATCTCTTTAGATTATTTTCTAAGAAGAGTTTAGAATTCTTCTCCCCCATAAATTAGCTCATCTACATGATAGATCTGATGACTTGTAATTCTACAATTCTCTATATATCTATTAGACTATTGTTCAATATGAGGGTACTTTTCTATGTTTCTCAATGTTTTTTGAATGGTTGTGCTTCTAATATTTTGGTCATCAAGTCCTTATTGGAACCACTAATTTCTTTTGCATCCTCCTAGGATAGCTGGGTAGTTTCATGTATATTTTCCATGAAAGGAGGGAAGACTTGAAGATTCACCTCTGTAATATTCTACCAGCAATGGCTCCTAATTTTTTTGTGCTAATATTTTAAGATTTTTAGGCCATGGTGTTTTTCTTTATCGTGAGCTAGTTCAACCTAAACCATGGTCAGTGTGTCTTATTTTTGTTGTAGCTCAATTCTGAGATCCAAATAGCTCTAAAATTTATTGTTGCATTGTCCCATGTGTTGCTTGCAAATTTTACTCTAAATCCTTGATTTTTTTATTTCTTATTTGTAATTCCTTTTTAGAGAGGAATTTATCAAGGATTCTCTTGAGTTATTTAATTTCGTTTTTTAGAGCGTCTTGCTCTATATTTTCCTTGGCTAGCTTTAATTATTAGGTTTCATTATTTTCTTGAAGGTATTCAGGTTGTTATCCATCTTTCTTGTTTATAAAAACAAAGTGTTTTCCTTAGTATGGATATCTTGGAGTGTTTCTACCTTGGATATATTAGAGATTTCATGGGTTCATGCTTCTAGCTACCAATATTCTAGTCTCATCTCTGATATTATCTTCTTGACCTTGGGCTAGGCAATAACTTTTGTTCTTTCCCTTCAATTGGGTCTAATGTATCATAGGTCAAAGTGATTGCTTCTTCCTCCATCCATTTTATTGGTTATCCTCTATTTTTTGAATGATGAAGAAGAATTTTTGGAATGGTTCTTCAATGGTGAGAGGAAGGAATGGGTAGAAATGTAGACATAGGTATAAGTGGGTAATATGTCAATTCCTTTATCAAAGTGAAGTTTCCCTGTATCTCCTGACATTTATGGCTCATGGATAAAAAGGTGAATGATGATGGGTGTATTAGTGGTAATAGATAAGTGGATGATGGTGCCTATGAGTTAATTGATAGAATTTATGGTGGTGTTGCTTACATGTTAACTGATGGAGGTCATGGTGGTTTTTCTAATGGAGGCTGGGATATGGATGAGATAATATTTAATGTGGAGGATTAAGGAGACTACAAAGAGGTATTGGGTAACATACCTTATTCTTGCACTTCTTGCTCTGGCTTCTCCATATGCATATTTGTTGACTTAACCTTTTGAATTTCCTACTACATTTTTTATCTCTTAACTATGGCTTGCTTTGATTCCTCTTAGAATTGATGTTTTTTAGCTGCAACCCTTTTTGTATCAAAGTTTCTAGAACTTGGGTGGTCCTTTAATTTTTTCCCACTTTAGGGTCTTATCTGGGTGATTTGAACAATGATAATTATTATGCTCTAAAATATCTAAGAGTACTTGACCTCCTAGTGTATATTGTTGATAATGACCCTTTAGCTTCTTATCCTTAAAAATAAAACATGTTCGTCTATAACTTGCTAAGATAGCGGTAGGAATTATTTTCATCTTCCACATCACCCATAGCAAGGTGGTCTTGTGATTTCACCCAAATTTCTACCTCCTCATATTCTTCTCCTTCATCATCAATGAATTCTAGTAGCCTTTTTTATTTTGGGAAGATTTCTTTTTCATGGTCTTTTATCCAATTGATATATTTCTTTTCGAACTCTGAAATAAAATCCTTGTCTAACTTATTAGTGAAGGCCTTCTTAATATGATCACACTCACATCATGAAATCCACCATTCTTATATTTTATGCTCTAAACATATTTTCTCCTTTTTTATTTTTTTAATTAGGCTTGGGCTGATCCATTGGTCTAGATTTATTTCTAGATCAAAACCCAGTTAAAAGCATAACAAGATCTCCATGGTGGCCTTATCTATATTTTCATGAATTTTAACAGTGCCACATGGTCTTCTACCAAGTTCCTAAACATTTTGATATCTGAATTTGACATATGTTCAAATGGAGGCACCTTATTGTTTATTTTGAATAACTTCACCTTAAAAATACCATATGGATCATAGTACCACATGTGAAGCACTTTTGGTAGTTGTAAGGCTACCAACTTCCCTTCTAGGATATAATATTGATCTTACTCTTGTTTTATCATGGTGATGCATTTAAACTTTATGGGAAGCCTAAAAATCATGGTTCGAGGCTGAAGTGCTACTCCATCACGTATATCTATTTATAAAATTCCAACTTGAATAGCTAGTTTGTAACATAGTATGACAATAAATATAACCCAAGAGCCTGATAATAGTTCCCTACTCTAGAAAGAATCAAATTTTTAATTCCTATTTGTTTCCCCTTAATATGTCTACAATTTTTGGTGTAAGGCAAGGGTAAATTTTGTAGATTACCACAAGGACTGGTCCTACAAACTACTTGTTAAACTCTAGGTATGAGCAACTATCTCTAAGTACATGGGCCATGTCTACCATAGGGAAGACCCTATGCTTCTCATTATCCTTTTGTAATATCATGTTGTGTTGTTTCAAGGACATGTAAAGTAACATAAGCTAGGCAAGATACAAAGGGTACATAAAATCTTGGTATTTTCCAATCTTCATGGAAACCAAATGCTCATGCATACTTCTTGCTAGAAACTCAGCCCAATAAAAGATACCTAGAGGATATGCCCTTTTTACATCATAGTTTTGAACCTCCATGATGGTTTTGGCTAACCCCAATTGGTAGGGATATACCAGGGTATCTATTCTCAGACCTACCATGATCACCATCATGGAAAAATTGGTTGTGCATGTGGTTCAAATTATCCTAATTTAATTGGCTTGGTCATATAACTATCTAAAATCTTCTTAATCATGTTGGTATGTTATTTTTTCACTACTAGCTTATTCAGGTATGCTATTTTCTCTTCTATCATGATTTTCTTTAGGTTGAACCCCAAGACATCTTCTATTATAAAATCTTTAGTTATTTATTCCCTTGACATGATAAACAGTCATTCATATCTTGAGTTATAGACTACAGTAATATTTGGGTCATAGTATTTTGCCACTAATTGCACCAATTATAGACATAGGTGTACTGGTGTAGGCATGAATCTGTTTAGCCTTGAATTCCATGATATACCACCTAGGTGATCTGATGAGAATTGTTTCCCTTTAATTTTTGACCCCCATAAAAAATTCTTTTTATTTGACTTAACTATAATCATGGGGTCATGTATGCCCATAATTCTATCTTAGAGTTCATTAAATATATTGTGCACAGCTTCACTCTTCTTCCTTGACCCATCTCTACAAATTTATTTCTTGCTTTTTGCAATCATTCCCTTCAATTCATGAAGCTTTTATCTCTTATTATAGTAATAATCACAATAGGCTTGTGCAATTAAAGCTCAAGAAGTACTTATAGCTTTTAATTGTAAGCTTAACGAGCATATGATCATTATTTTCTACATGTAGAAGATTATGCATGCCACTAAAGATCTACTTGGGAATGGGTGAGTCTGCAAAGAATTCTATGTTGGCAATTTTGGGTACCTTGAGTACATTGCTTTTGGCTAAGTTTAGTTGTTGTCATTGATGTCAAAGAGTTATTGGTAGATGTTGTTTTTGATGTCGAGGAACCTTTGGAGCAACTTGTTTTTATGTCCAAGGATGTTTTTTTGAAGGTTTTAGTTGGTCAGTAAGTCTCCTAGAAAATCAGAGTAGCCCAGTTGCCAAAAATCCAAAAAAATATTAATAAGAATAAGTTTGCAGGCTGCTGGAAAAACTGTCATGATTTCGCGACATGTTTGAGGAGAGAGAAAGTCACGATTTCACATGTTTGAGGAGAGAGAAAGTTTGGCCAAAACTGTCACGATTTCGCGACATGCAGGAAGACAGAGGCAAAACGGGAAAAAGTGTCGTGATTTCACGACATGTTTGAGGAGAGAGAAAGTTCGGCCAAAACTGTCGCGATTTCGTGACATGCAACAAGGTAGAAGCACAGCGGGCAAAAAGTGTCACGATTTCGTGACAAGTTTCGAAGAAGTCGTACGGATGCAGAAAGTGTCGCAATTTCACGACATGTTCCAGTTTCATGAGCAGTTGGCAAGAAATATTCTAAGGCAGCGAAAGCGTCATGATTTTGTGACATGTTTCATTTTTGCCAGTGCAAACCAAGAGAAGGACAAAGAAGCAAGAGGTGTCACGATTTCGCGATAGAGTTACTGATGACATCAGCAAAAGGCAAAAGTATTACGATTTCATGACAGTTGTGGAGAAGAAGATAGTGAAGTCCAGAGCATTGTGATTTCATGACCAAAATCATGATGACGTCAGCAAGAGGCAAAGGTGTCGCGATTTTGTGATAGTTGCAGAGAAGAAGGCAGTGAAGTCTAGAGCATCGCAATTTTGTGACAAGATTCATGATGACATCAGCAAAATCTGTAGCGTCATGATTTTGCGACAGCAAAGGAAAAGAAGGCAGTGAAGTCTAGAGTGTCATGATTTCACGACAAGATTTGTGATGATGTCAGCAAAAGCTGTAGCATCATGATTTTGCGACAGCAAAGGAGAAGAAGGCAGTAAAGTCTAGAGCATCATGATTTCATGACAAGATTTGCAATGACCTTAGCAAAGGCTGTAGTGTAGCGATTTCGTGACAGCAAATCAAAGAAGGTGCTCGATAGGAGTAGTGTCATGATTTTGTGATAGCATGTAATACAAGGTGTACGACAGACCAAGGTGTAGCGATATCGTGACATATTTGAGTGTCGCATGAGAAAAGCCATAGAACAGCAAAAGTTTTTGAGGCCGACAAAGTTAACCTTTGTCGACAAAGTATAAAGTCTTACAGCCGACGTGGTAGAAGATTGAATAGTTGACTAAAGACCAAAGATTTTATCTTGAGATTGTGAGTATTAAAGGAAGACTATTTGAGCATTTTTTTGTGTGATCGAAGTGTGCGTTCGTAATGTGATCTGCACAAGTAAAGTGCGGGGGATAAGTTTGATCGTCAAGAAGTTGAGTGTGCAAAGTCTTGCTGCTGTGGTTGCATAGAGGGTGAAGACAGTACTACGGTGGATGTGCAAAGGAGTAGAAAGTGTTTGTGTTGTGACATTCGAAGACAGCACGCAAAAGTGAAGGGTTCGACAGCCGAAGTGCTGTGTACTGTTGTGTGCTATTGTAGTTGCACAGAGAGGGAAGACAGTACTACGATGGATGCGCAGAGGAGCAGAGGGTGTTGTTATTGCAACATTCAAAGATAGCATGTAGAAGTGAAGGGTTCAACAGCCGAAGTGCTATGTACTACTGTGTACTGCTGTAACTGCGTAGAACTGTGCAAGAGTTGGTTTCGACCAAACATGATTGTAACAGAACAGTAAAGACTTGGAGGTAGCTTTGAGCAAGCATTTGAAGAGCTTGTGAACCGTTATTCTTTCACCAGTTTGAGGACCAGATTGAGGATATAATTTGAGGCAAAAAAGGACATTTGTGTTAGACCGAAGGACTGTGTTTAGTGCAAGTTTGAGGACCAATTTTGCAGTGACAGAGTTGAGGACAGAGATCTCCAGCCAGAGCAGGGAAGATAGTTGTCTTATGTGGGAAGAGTTCCACTTGCTAAGGGTAGAGGATATAGAGGTCCTCTAGAGGATCACTAGCAAAGTTGAATTAGGGGAAGGTGTCTTCTTTGAGCTGAGGCTCATAAACATTGTAATCGGGGAGGATTCCCAGAGGTTTTGATATAACTTTTAGAAGAAAAGTTTTTATCCGTGGATTAATTTGCTGTGTCTCATTACGTATTGCTTCTTGTGCATTGTTTTATTGCTATTATTACTGCTATCTTATTCTTCTTGTTAATGGTTTGAAAGCTGTAGTGATAAATCAAGTTAAAAAGAGTCTTATACTGTTTACCCCCCCCTCTCAGTATAAGCTTGTGTTCTTCAATTGGTATCAGAGTCGGTGCGTTCGAAAAGTTTAACAGCTTGAAAAAAAAGTTTACAAAGAACACAATGGACTACTCGAGTAGCAATGCAGCACCTATTCTTGACGGATCAGATTTTGGTCTATGGAGTGCAAGAATGAAAGTATATCTAATGGCTCTCGGTAATGAGGTATGGGAAGTTGTTGAAGATGGATATACCATTCCTACAAATGTTCCTTACACTAAAGAAGACAGACTTCTACATCACAGCAATTCAAAAGCCATGAATGCAATCTTGAAGGGTTTACAAAATGCAGATCTCACTAAAGTTATTCACTGCAAGACAACCTATGAAATGTGGAATCAATTGTAGGTTGTTCATACAGGTTATGCAAATGTTCGAAAGGCCAAGTTAAGACATTTTAAAGGTATGTTTGAACAACTCAAGATGAATTATGATGAAAATATTAGTGACTACATGCTCCGGATGGATGAAGTTGTTAATTCTATGAAAGACTTAGGTCTTGAACTTGCTGAAAATGATGTGTGTGATAAGATTTTAAGATCTCTTCCAAATAGATTTAGTGAAAATATTTTTGCTATTGAGGAAGCCAAATATTTAGATAAATTGAAAAAGGATGAGCTCCATAGTATTCTTGTAGCATTTGAATTGAGGACACAAGTGAAAGTTGATGTAAAGAAAGAGGCAGCTTTCAAAGCTATCAAGAAATCGAAGGGCAAACAGATTCAAGAAAGTGATGAGTCTTCTAGTGAGGAAGAGGCATATTACAGCAGGAAAGGCAAGTTTTCTAGAAAGCACAAAAGCAAGAAAAATATAAGATGTTTCAACTACGAGAAATTTGGTCATTATGCTACTGACAGTACTGTTTCTAAATATGAAAGTGATGAAGATATACAGGATGTTAAAAGCAAGGATTCTAAAAAGCACAGGTATTATAGAAACAACAAAAATGAGTACAACAATCACCAGAAAAGCAAATATGAGTACAACAATCATGGAAAGAGGCATTCTCACAAGAATAAGAAGAGCTTCTACTTGGACAAAGCAAGTAAGTGTTCTAGCAATGAAAGTGACAGTTCTTCTAGTGATGATGAAAATGAGATGTTGTTCATTTCAGAAAAAGAGGAAGAACCGAAACACAAATTCATTATCATGAAATGTTTTAGATGTGGAAATTTTGGGCACCTTGAGGATGGTTGCAAAAATGATGATTTGGCTACTAGTATGTATGAGGATGTTTCAGAAAACCCCAATGAATATGCATGTATGGTTTTTGTAAAAGGTAGCACCTCTAGTGATAAGAAATCTGAAAAAGGCTATGATGATTCAAAGCGCCATCAAATAGAGGATCTTGAATACGAACTCAATAATGCTCTTAGTGTTTTGAAAAAGGAAAGAAAGAAGAATGATAGACTCAAGATTAAGGTTGATAAATGTTGTATGGAGATAGATGAACTTGTAGAAAATCTTGAAGTATCTATAGCTAAGACACAAGAACTCAAAAATGAGTTAGAATCTAAAATTTTGGAGTATAGTGAGTTAGAACAGGAAATAGCTTCTTTGAAAGAAGAAAATAAAGAGTATAAGGATAAGCTCTATAGATTTCAGGATAGCTCCAAGAAGGTTAAATTTCTCATCGAAGGACAGAGAAAACCAATAGATAAAATAGGTCTCGATTTTATTAAGCCGCACAAGGAACAGGTTGGTAAATCTAGCAAAAGATTTCAAAAGAAAGAGAGTCCTGTTGAAGAAAATACTTCAGATCATGAGTCCGTAAGTGATGAATACGCAGAAATAGAAAATGATATTCATACTGAGAAGAAGAAGTTTTCAGGACCCATGAAGTTGAACAAAAGACAAATTTCATGGCAGATGTTATGTGTGTCATAGATTTGGTCACACGGCTGTACAATGCATGACTCAAATGCAGAGAGTAAATGACAGTTTCAGGAGACGTAATTTCTTTCAAGGGTATTGCTACTCTTGTCAACAATTTGGGCACAAGACAATTTTTTGCAAGACAAATAACACGAACTTGGTTAGTCAGAATAGGCGAATTCAAAGAACAGCCATATCTGATATTGTTACCTTCTATAAATGCAACAATGAAGGACACCTAGCTAGATGGTGTAGAGCTGATCTTCTGAGATACAGGAATAGAAACAACAGCATGAACAAGTTCAAGGATCAAGGTATGGATAAGAATAGAAAAGATAAAAGAAACAAGAACAATAATATTAATAGGTCCGAGGATCAGAACAGTGACAGGAACAAAAATACAGGAAAAGAATTCAAAAGAAGGCCCGACAAAGAAATCTTGGACACTAATAATGATGAGTGTTTAATGGGAGTATCACTCCCAACCCTATTCTAATCATCTCATCAGGAGATGGGGGAGGGACTAAGCTAAGAGGCTCTTTCTTAGTCCCAAGCCCCAAAGGTGACCCTTTGCCATTAATGACAAAGGGGGAGAGATTTAAGTAAGGGGGAGAGTTTTCAAGAGAAGAGGAAAGCTTCAATTCAGGGGGAGCAAAACTTGAAGAGATTGAATTCAGTTTTGACTCTTGAAAGATGTGTTTTAGATAAGGGTTGCCATCAATGACAAAGGGGGAGATTGTTGGCAATTTTGGGTACCTTGAGTACATTGCTTTTGGCTAAGTTTAGTTGTTGTCATTGATGTCAAAGAGTTATTGGTAGATGTTTTTGATGTCGAGGAACCTTTGGAGCAACTTTTTTTTATGTCCAAGGATGTTTTTTTGAAGGTTTTAGTTGGTCAGTAAGTCTCCCAGAAAATCAGAGTAGCCCAGTTGCCAAAAATCTAGAAAAATATTAAGAAGAATAAGTTTGCAGGTTGCTGGAAAAATTGTCGTGATTTCGAGACATGTTTGAGGAGAGAGAAAGTCACGATTTCGTGACATGTTTGAGGAGAGAGAAAGTCACGATTTCGTGACATGCAGGAAGGTAGAGGCAAAACGGGAAAAAGTGTCATGATTTCGTGACATGCAACAACGCAGAAGCACAACGGGCAAAAAGTGTCACGATTTCACGACAAGTTTCGAAGAAGTCGTACGGATGCAGAAAGTGTCGCGATTTCGTGACATGTTCCAGTTTCATGAGCAGTTGGCAAGAAATATTCTAAGGCAGTGAAAGCGTCACAATTTTGCAACATGTTTCATTTTTGCCAGTGCAAACCAAGAGAAGGACGAAGAAGCAAGAGGTGTCACGATTTCACGATAGAGTTGCTGATGACATCAGCAAAAGGCAAAAGTGTCACGATTTTGTGACAGTTGCAGAGAAGAAGGCAGTGAAGTCCAGAGCATCATGATTTCATGACCAAAATCATGATGACATCAGCAAGAGGCAAAGGTGTCACGATTTTACGACAGTTGCAAAGAAGAAGGCAGTGAAGTCTAGAGCGTCGTGATTTCATGACAAGATTCATGATGACATCAGCAAAAGTTGTAGCATCGTGATTTCATGACAGCAAAGGAGAAGAAGGCAGTGAAGTCTAGAGTGTCACAATTTTGCGACAAGATTTGCGATGACGTCAGCAAAAGCTGTAGCGTCATGATTTCACGACAGCAAAGGAGAAGAAGGCAGTAAATTCTAGAGCATCGTGATTTTGTGATAAGATTTGCGATGACGTCAACAAAGGCTGTAGTGTAGCAATTTCATGACAGCAAATCAAAGAAGGCGCTCAACAGGAGTAGTGTCACGATTTCGTGACAGCGTGTAATACAAGGTGTACGGCAAACCAAGGTGTAGCGATATCACGACATATTTGAGTGTCGCACGAGAAAAGCCATAGAACAGCAGAAGTGTTTGAAGCCGAAAAAGTTAACCTTTGTCGACAAAGTATAAAGTCTTACAGCCGACATGGTAGAAGATTGAATAGCTGACTAAAGACCAAATATTTCATCTTGAGATTGTGAGTATTAAAGGAAGACTATTTGAGCATTTTTTTGTGCGATCGAAGTGTGCGTTCGTAATGCGATCTGCACAAGTAAAGTGCGGGGGACAAGTTTGATCATCAAGAAGTTGAGTGTGCAAAGTCTTGCTATTGTGGTTGCACAGAGGGTGAAGACAGTACTACGGTGGATGTGCAAAGGAGTAGAAAGTGTTTGTGTTGTGACATTCGAAGACAGCATGCAAAAGTGAAGGGTTCGACAGTCGAAGTGCTGTGTACTGCTGTGTGCTGTTGTGGTTGCACAGAGAGGGAATACAGTACTACGATGGATGCGCAAAGGAGCAGAGGGTGTTGTTGTTGCAACATTCAAATACAGCATGTAGAAGTGAAGGTTTCAACAGCCGAAGTGCTGTGTACTATTGTGTACTGTTGTAACTGCATAGAACTGTGCAAGAGTTGGTTTCGACCAAACACGATTGTAACAGAACATTAAAGACTTGGAGGGAGCTTTGAGCAAGCATTTGAAGAGCTTGTGAACCATTCTTCTTTCACCAGTTTGAGGACCAGATTGAGGACAGAATTTGAGGCAAAAAGAGGACATTTGTGCTAGACCGAAGGACTATGTTTAGTGCAAGTTTGAGGACCAATTTTGTAGTGACAGAGTTGAGGACAAAGATCTCCAGCCAGAGCAGGGAAGACAATTGTCTTCTGTGGGAAGAGTTCCACTTGCTAAGGGTAGAGGAGATAGAGGTCCTCTAGAGGATCACTAGCAAAGTTGAATTAGGGGAAGGTGTCTCCTTTGAGCTGAGGCTCATAAACATTGTAATCGGGGAGGATTCCCAGAGGTTTTGATATAACTTTTAGAAGAAAAGTTTTTATCCATGGATTAATTTGCTGTGTCTCATTACGGATTGCTTCTTGTGCCTTTGTTTTATTGATGTCATTACTGCTATCTTATTCTGCTTGTTAATGGTTTGAAATCTGTAGTGATAAATCAAGTTTAAAAGAGTCTTATACTGTTCACCCCCCCCTCTCAGTATAAGCTTGTGTTCTTCATTCTAACACATGCTTTTGGGAGGAGTAGCATTATTCAATGAATATTTATTATAGCTTTCATAATTTTGGTTAACTATTGGAGGCACTTTCTATCCAACTACTTTTGATAGCTATGTTTTTACCACATTAACTACTAGCCTACAAGAGTACACTCACCTAGGCAAATCTAACTAGGTATCACCTACCATTACAGGATTAATAGTATATATTTTATTTTTGATATATGACTAGCCAACAAGGAGGGTTGTGTATGTATGTATCATGGTTATAATTACACTATCAATAGCATAAGTTTGTAGTGGCATCATTAGCCAATAGTATTTTAAATATCATGTACCTGGGAGATTTTGAGCGATCTACAATTTGTCACTTAGGCATTCCAACTAGAAAATTTCATATCTAGCTTGCATCCTCATTGGAATTTAGGTTATATAATGGCACAGAGGTATGATATCTAAAAATCCAAAGTCCTTGGTAGGTTTGTGATCTTGCAAGGAAATGGTTGAATCTGTCCACATGACTATTGAGCCTTTTTACATGAGTAAAGTTCATATCTTATGGTGGGATAATATTTCTCTAGAATTCTAGTTATGGGATTTTACCATGCATTCGCCTTCTGATCCCAATGATTTGTGCTTCCTGTGGGGTGATAGAGATTTTGTATGGTTCAATACCTTGTAGGTTACCAAATGTTCGATGGTCATTGGACTAGGTCAAATTGTTATTCCTACTATGCAATGGGTTTCTTGCATCGACATGCTTGTCTTCATGGTACCAAATTTTTGATGAGGACTATACTTAGCTATTTTTTTGCTTCAACTCAAATGTTAACTAAAAAAATTTTGGTACTTTTTGACTGCCAAATGGAGTAAAATATTTTCAACATCTTCTTTACTTAGTCGAATCTTATTCCTACTTAAGCTTAGTGATGGAGATCTGGTACTCTCCAATAGCTCTTTAAGGTACACAATATTTTATAGCTTTGATACTTGAATAGTTTTGCTACTTTTTTCTAGATAATAAGTTTTGTGTACCTATTCACCATTGGATTGAGTACAAGTTTTTCAGCGTTAGCTTCCATTCCTACTTGGTTATGGATTTTAGGTGCCTATCTTCTACTTAGGAGAGTACAAGAAGTATGACAGACTTTGGACTTAGTCATTTTTTTGTTTCATTCCTCATGTAATACCAACACTTAGGGACTTGTTATTTAGAAATCTAAAGGTAAAAAATTTAGCATTTTCCCTACTTACAAGTGGGTGAAGATCTCAAAATTATCCACCATTATTCTTATGACAATCAAGCCTTTTAGTACATGTATATATATACACATGACTTATTTACATATATACAAGTGTGAGACCTTCTCTCCTTAGGCATAGTGCTTCAAGTATTGACCATTTACCAAAATTAGTAGCACCCAATTATCTAGTTCTCACAGTTCAAATGCATTTACATCCTTCTTCTACACTATGAGATATGACATAGACCACATGAATTTAAATTTATCAAAAGCTCCCTTCTTAGCTCAATCCACATTCCATTTGAGCACTAAGTCACCCTCATTGAATTCTTTAGGTGAGGCTCTTTTTTCAAACCAATATTTCACAATGGTCTGGTGATGACAAAGGTTGTTGTATGCTTTATCATGCTTTTCTTCCAATAAATTTAGTTTGATCATTCTTTTTTCCATTGGCTAAAAATTTCTTGGGTCCATTTCATTAATAAACCCAAGTGTTGGAAGCTCCAGGTTTATGGGTAGCACTACTTCATTTCCATATACCAAATCATACAGTAATATCTTTAATGAATTTTTGGTTGTTATTCTATATTTACATAGTGCTTGATCAAGTAATATGTGCCACCTTCTGGGGTTGCTCTCAATACTACGCTTGATTATCTTTAATATATTCTTATTGGTATATTTTGCAAGACCATTCCCATAGGGTTAATAATTGGAATATGCATTCCAATATATTCCATACCTTCTTGAAAAATCAATTATTTTAGCATCGATGAATGATACCACATTATTAGAAATAATATTATCTAGGACAAAAAATCTTGTGATAAACCTTTTCTAGAAACTGAATGACTATATCATGGCTAGCATGTTTGGTGGCTTATGATTATGTCCACTTAGTGAAATAAATAATTAAATATATTAAATTATTTAGTACATTCCAATGTACCACCATGGGTACATTTTTAGATTAGGAGTTTGTCTTAGATTAGGATTTGAGTATTTACTTTATGCAATGTAATAAATGCACAAGTATTATTAGAATGTGCAATTATGTAAATGTGCATGTTGTCCATATGTACATGAGTCATATAATATTAATATGAAGATTCATGGTTAGTTTAAAGGCCAATAGACATATCTCATTATATATAGGCATTTTTCGAATGAGAGGAAGAGGTTTTTGTTGAGCACAAGGTAGAGTAGTAGTAGATACAATGTAGAGCATGTATGGAGTGCTTTGAGACCTCCATTATAGAGAAATGTATTATTTTTATGATATTTCATTAGTGGTATACTTTTTAGTAGTTTAAAAATTTTCTCATGATATTTACATGCTTATTATATTGCCTTTGTCATATATTTAATATTGCACGCTCATTTCACACATTGTGGTAGTTATTTCATTAAATATAGAGCTTCAAAAGCTAGCAGTGGTATCAAATATACAAGGGAGATTGATAGGAGATAGGTAGAACCACATGAAAATTGAGAGGATATAGGAAATAGCATTTTTAGAATTTTTGAAATTGCTTTATGGCAAGTCTTTCCACAAAGTTGCAGAAAATGTTTTGAAGACTAGGACTCAACATTGATTCCACTAGTTTGACAAATCAACTAGTGAAGTTAATTATTTTTAGATTTGAATAATTTGCATTATCATATTCTAATATTTTTTTTTAGAGAAGAGTTTATTCAAATAAATTTTATAAGATTCCTACAATATCTAGGAAAAATATTTTCTTTAGAATTGAACTAGTACTTTAAGAAACAAGTCAAAGATTAAAGAATTTGGAGGTCTAAGAAAAAATATCCCATTGTAGAATTTGCAGATTGAAGATAGAAGATTGAGAAGACCTGAGAAATATATCTCCATATAATATTGAATATTGGGGAGAAGAAGGAGGTTCTCATAAAAGTTAGAATATTGAAGACTCTAGATTGAAAGAAGAAGACAGCAGATTTATTGAAGCTCTAGAAGGAGGAGACCCAAGAAAAAGGTTCCATTGAAGAACTTGCATATTTTGAAGATAGAATATTGAATATTGAATATAGAAGAGAACTAAGATAAATTCCTATTAAAGAATTGAAGCTACAAAATTTGAAGACCCAAGAAAAGAGATCTCAAGAAAATTTGGAAGGAGAAATAAGAAGGCCAGAAAATCCTTATTGAATAAATTGACAAGGAAGGAAACTTATTTATTATACTAAAATCTACAAAAAAAAACAACAAAGGTAGAAGTTAAAACTTGCTTAGAAAAGGGAGTGATGAGTAGGAGAATCATATATTGTGTTCATTATTTAAGTACAGAATTTTCTAAGTCCTATTGAGCAAAATAAAGAGACTCAATAGTGGACAAAGAAATAGAATATTTCTAATATCTAAAGACACCAAGAGGTGTTCTAAGTATTGAAAAGTTTTTGATGAAGGTAAGTTATCAAAGGCATAGAAGAACTACCATAAGCAATGCCATCATATTGAAGGAGATAGCCATTTACACCAAGGAAGGCAACATAGAGTGTTTACAAATAGTCATTATTTGACCAACATAGAGCATTGAAGACCATTATCATATTGTAAGGTTGATCGATTAATGTTTCACCACTAGCGTTAGGATAAGGATAATAGTCTCACTGCCACCAATAGCATCATAGTTGATGACATACAAAAAAACAACATCAAAGAGCAAGCGTTGAAAAGGTAAAACATACAAGAAAAATAAAATTAGGGCAAGGTGAGTGCGACCAAATCTGAAGTAATCTCCATTACAAAGGAATCATTAGAAGTGTAACTACCATAGGAGGAGAGCATTGAAGAAGTGACAACCAAATGAATCTCAGTGTATGATTGGTAAGCTAAAACAACACAAAGTATTTTTGAGTGTTTGAAGGCTAAGCAATAAGAGAAACAAAATTAGGACGAATATGTTGCATGATAAGGGAGTTCAAGCATTATATAAACCATCTACCACATAGAGTACATTACATATTCCATTGGATAAGAGCAACGTTCCATTTTCAACATTCAAGGAGTCATAATACATTCATTCCCATGAAATATAGTGCTCTTCCCAAGCATTAAGTAAGATAAAGTTTGGTATATTGCAATAGAAAATAGTTTTAAAGAAGTGAAAAGACTTTTGGTACCACTTGGCACTTGATACTCAGAACACCAGTCATGATTGAAGGAAGTTGCACCATCTAAATGATTCCTATTAATGCATAGGCCAAAAATATCTTGAGCACAACGAAGAGAGTTCATTGGAATCAGATTTGAGAACCTTGTAGAAGTGTGAAATAATGAAAATGAATAGTCAAACCTCACAAATACAAAATCTAGTGAGCATAAAGGAGCATTGATTGCAATACAGTCAAAGGAGAGCATAGATAAAGCATAGGTTGTAGAGTTATAGGAAGCAAGACAAAGTTTGAAGAGCTATAGAAGGTATGGAATATTTGAATTAATTTATAACCTTTGCAAAAATCAAATGAAGTATAAGGTATAATATTGAGTTAAATATTAATTATTCTTATACACATAAGGTTATTTGGATAAATGGAGCTATAAGGTAATGCATTACTAAATTTAAACCTTAGAAGATTTATTAAATGGTATAGAATATTTTTGAAGTGGAATTTAATTGAAAGGTTTTAAAATTACTTTATCCTATTTTGAAATTCATTTTGCATAGAAATATTTGCAAGTAGATTAATTTGGATGTATAAGGATTACTAAACAAAACTTGAAATATTAAATTTGTAAATACATTAGTTTTCTAAATTTCCAATTAGGGATTTAACAAGAGTTCAACACCAATTAAAAGTTTTAAAATTTATAAACTATATTATTAAAATTTGAAAGAAGCACAAGCATGGAGTTTTTTGGAAAGTTGGAAATTACATTTTCTTTTAGTCTCTTGCTCAAATTAATGAGACGTAAGGAATCCAACTTAAAGATCTTGAAAATAAAGAACCTTATCAAACTTGAAGGTGATTCAAAAATTATCTTTAGATTTCTATTAATAGGGAGAAATAAGGTGAATAATAGAAGTTGAACATTAGGTATAAAAAAGGGATTCAAATCAAAAGAAAACTAAGAAAGCTATGTATCACATCAAAGCCATATAGATACAATGTATTCTACAAAACTTGAGAATTGGAAATATTTTATCAAATTTGATCTCACACTCAAAACTAGAGAGATATAAGGTTGTCTACAAGTATCATCATGACAAAAAATAAATTTATTCTTAAAAAATCCCAACTTCTTAAAGGACCTAATTACTCTTCATGGAAAAACAAAGTGAGGGTAATATTGATAGTTGAAAAGATTTGGGATATTGTTAAAGGAGAAAAAACTAAGCCTACTACAAATGCTAGAGAGATTCAAAAGTTTAAAGAATATGAAGCAAAAGCACTCATGATAATAACATTTGCAATTATAGATGAAATACAATCCTACATTAGTTCAACAACAACTTCTACATATGCTTGGAAAACCTTAGCTAAGATATTTGAAGAAAATAATAAAGCCACTATATTGAAGTAATCCTAAGAGCACTTCTAGGCCACTATAAGCATTTAGTCACATATTTACAAATTCTAAGATACATCATTTGATGATTTAGTCAATATACCATGATAATATTTGGTAGAAAATTTAGTAAAATATGAAATGACTAATAATGCCCTAGTCTCAAAAGATAATCCACAAGGAAATGTTGCTTCATTCTCAAAGGGTAGATCAATATGGAATAATAGATATTGTCAAGTATGCATAAAGAAAGGACATAGTACAAATTATTGTAGATTCAATCCAAGAAACCAATATAAAGGGAATCAAACAAATTTTAGAAGCCAATCAAATAGGCCATTCCAACCAAGATAATATCATAATCAATATAATTTGCATTAGAAATAATTTTAGCATATATATACTTCTCAAAATCAATACAATAATCCTCAACTATAATATGGAGAAGAAAAACAAAAAGGATACTCAGTTCAAGATATTTATGAAATTTAAGAATTAGAAGAACCTACAAATGAACATGAAGTTAAAGCTCTCTCAACAAAAATAATATTTTATAAAGATACTAACTACTTACTTGATCAAGATACAGACAGAAAGCAAAATAAAGAATGCAAAAATGAAGAGCTTAAGTTCCAGAACCAATATGAAGATCCATATATTGAAGACTAAATTCTTCAATAACAAAATAATGTAATATAGCGGGATGTTGGAATATATTACACTATTTGAGACATGCCAATGTACCACCATGGGTACATTTTTGGATTAGGATTTTAGCTTAGATTAGGATTTGAGCATTTACTTTATGCAATGTAATAAATGCATAAGTATTATTATAATGTGCAATGATGTAAATATGTATGTTATAAATGTGTACATAAGTCATAGAATAGGAAAATGAAAAGTCATAGGTAGGTGGAATTCCAAGAGATATATCTCATTATATATAGGCCTTTGTAAAATGAGAGGAAGAGTTTTTTGGTGAGCACAAGGTAGTGTTGGCAATTTTGGGTACCTTGGGTACATTGCCTTTTGCTCAAGTGTAGTTTTTGTCATTGATGTCAAAGAAGTTCTTGAAGAAATTTGTTTTTATGTCAAATAATTTGTCTTGATGAAGGTTTCAGCATGGACAGTGAGTTTCCAAGAAGATCAGGGTAGCCCAGTTGCAAAAGATCAAGAAAAAGATAAGTAAGAAAAATTTTGCAGGCGGCTAGAAAAACTGTCACGATTTCGCGACATGTTTTAGGAGAGAGAAAGCGTTGGCAAAATTGTCATGATTTCGTGACATGTTTGAGGAGAGAGAAAGTTTGGGCAAATGTGTCGCAATTTTGTGACATGCAGGAAGATAAAGACGAAGCAGAAAAAACTGTCGCGATTTCGCGACATGTCGTATTTTTGTGACTCGGACAATGCAGGAAGGCAGAGAAAGAAAAGTGTCGCAATTCATAACATTCTGCAAAGAAGACTGTACGAACGGAAAAATGTCGCAATTTTGTCACATGGTGCAAAATAAAGAGTCTACAGTGTAAGATGTCACGATTTTGCGACAAGATCAAAGAGAGTGAAAGTTTTTCAGGAACTGTCACGATTTCGCGACATGCTACAAAATTCGAGGTGAGGACTGTCATGATTTTGTGACATGTTGAAATATCTTGAAATGAGAAGCATCGTGATTTTGTGACATGCAGCAAAGGGAAGAGTCTGAAAGAAGCAGCGTCACAATTTTGCGACAGGCAATGGAGAAAGCGTATGAAAGCCAAAAGTGTCGCGATTTCGTAACAGGCAGTGGAGAAAGCATACGAAAACCAGAAGTGTCATGATTTCACGACAGGTAGTGGAGAAAGCGTATGAAATCCAGAAGCATTGCGATTTCATGACAGGTTACAGGGAAAGCTTTTGAAAGCTGAAAGCATCACGATTTTATGACAGGCTACAAAGAAGTTGTATAGATGTAGAAAGTGTCACGATTTCGTGACATGTTCTAGTTTTGTGGGCATATGGCAGAAAAGAGCTTAAGGTAGCGAAAGCGTCGTGATTTCATGACAGAGTTGCAGATGATGTCAACAGAAGTAGATGTGTCATGATTTTGTGACAAAAGCTAAGAGGAAGGCCATGAAGACTAAAGTGTCATGATTTCATGACAGAAGTGAGATGACGTTAGCAAGAGGCAAAGGTGTCATGATTTTGCGACAGAAGCACAAAGGAAGTTGACAAAGGCCAAGGTGTCACGATTTCATGACAACAGGCTATAGAAGGTGTATGGCTGTAAAAATGTTGTGATATCGCGACATGTTGAAGTTTCGTGCCAGAAGCTACAAGGAGGCAGTGGAGCCGACAGAGTTAAATTTGGGCCAACGCAGTGTAGGGTTTTGCGTCGACATTGTTTTAGGGGTGTGCAGCCAACTAAGATCAAGGTTCTAATCTTGAGATTGTGAGTATAAAAGGAAGGTTGCTTAAAGAGTTTGAGTATCGATCGAAGCATGCATTTGAAGTGCAACTTTCGTAGAAGCAGAGTGCAGGGAGAAGTTCGATCATCGAAGAGCAGAGTGTGCAAAGACTTTGCTATTGTGTTTGCACAGAGGTGCATAAGTAGATATTTGATCGAGTGCTATAATTGCGCAAAGGTGCAAGTTTGAGGACAATAGTGCCAGACCAAAGGACTTTGTTTTGGTGTAGATAAGAAGATCGACTGTGCGGTGATAGAGTTGAGGACAGAGGTCTCCGACCAGAGCAGGGAAGACAGGTGTCTTCTATGGATAGAGTTCCACTTGCTAAGGGCTGTAGAGGCAGAGGTCTTCTAGAGGATCACCAGATTGAGTAGAGCTAGGGGAAGGTATCTCCTTTGGGTTGGTGCCCATAAACTTTGTAATCGGGACATTTTTCCCAAAATTTGAGGTGATAAAATTTAGTAAAAATTTTATCCGTGGAGTAGCCCGCGTTGGGTGAACCACGTAATTGTTGTGTCTCTATTGTGGATGATATTTTGTGCATTGCTTTGATTTTTGTTTTTGATACTGTTATATATTCACTGCATTATTTTGAACTGCAAGTTGAATCGAAAGAAAAAGGAGAAAGTTGTCTTATATTGTTCACCCCCCCTCTCAGTATAAGCTTGTGTTCTTCAATTGGTATCAGAGCAGTTTCCTTCGAAAAAGCTTAATAGCTAGAAGGAAGAACTGGTTAAGGACACAATGGATTTTTTAGGTGGCAATGCAGTGCCTATTCTCGATGGATCATATTTCGGTCTATGGAGTGCAAGAATGAGAGTTTATCTAATGGAACTTGGTAATGAGGTATGGGAAGTGATTGAATACGAATACACTATTCCTAAACATGGTCCTTATACCAAAGAATATAGGCTCATGCTTCATAGCAATTCAAAAGCCATGAATGCAATCCTGAGAGGCTTACAAAAAGCAGATCTCACCAAATTTATTCACTGCAATATAGCTAGTGAAATGTGGAAACAATTGTAGGGGGTTCATACAGGTGATGCAAATGCCCAAAATGCTATATTGAGACATTTTAAAGGTATGTTTGAACAACTCAAAATGAATGATGATGAAAATATTAGTGACTACATGATTCGTATGGATGAGGTTGTTAACTCCATGAAAGACCTTGGTCTTGAGGTTGTTGAAAATGATGTGTGTGATAAGATTATAAGATCTCTTCCTAATATATTTAGAGAAAATATTTTTGCTATTGAGGAAGCTAAAGATTTAGATAAATTGAAAAAGGATGAGCTCCATAGTATTATTGTAGCATTTGAGCTGAGAACTCAAGTGAAAGTTGATGTCAAGAAAGAGGCAGCTTTCAAAGCTACCAATAAATCAAAGGGCAAACAGATTCAAGAGAGTGATGAATCTTCTAGTGATGAAGAGGCATATTACAGCAAGAAAGGCAAGTTCTCTAGAAAATACAAAAGCAAGAAAAACATAAGATGTTTCAACTATGGAAAGTTTGGTCATTATGCTACTGACTATACTGTTTCCAAGAATGAAAGTGATGAAGATATACAGGATGTTAAGAGCAAGGATTTTGAAAAGCACAGGTATTACAGAAAGAACAAAGATGAGCATAGCAATCAAGGAAAGAGGAAATCACACAAGAATAAGAAGAGCTTCTACCTAGACAAAGCAAGTAAGTGTTCTAGTAGTGATAGTGAAAGTTCTTCTAGAGATGATGAAAATGAGATGTTGTTCATTTCAGAAAAAGAGGAAGAACAGAAACATAAATTCATTGTCATGAAATGTTTTAGATGTGGAAATTTTGGGCACCTTGAGGATGATTGCACAAATAATGAATTGGTTGCTAGTATGTATGAGGATGCTTCATAAAATGATAAGGAATATGCTTGTATGGTTTTTGAAAAGAGTAGCACCTCTAGTGATAAAAAATCTGAAAAAGGGCTTGATGATTCAAAATGCCATAAAATAGAGGATCTTGAATGTGAACTTACTAATGCTCTTAGTGTTTTGAAAAAGGAAAGAAAGAAGAATGCTAGACTCAAGGATAAATTAGATGAATGTTGTATGGAGAGAGATGAACTCATAGAAAGTCTTAAAATCTCTATGGCTAAGACACAAGAACTCAAGAATGAGTTAGAATCTAAGATGCTTGAGTATAGTGAATTAGAATAGAAAATGGTTGCCTTGAAAGAGGAAAATAAAGAATACAAGGATAAGTTGTACAGGTTTCAAGAAAGCTCCAAAAGAGTTAATTCTCTCATCAAAATTCAAATAAATCCAACAGATAAAACAGGTCTCAATTTTGTTGAGCCGCACAGGAAACATGTTGGGGAATCCAATAAGATATGTCAAAAAGAAGAGAGTTCTAATGAAGAGAGTATTTCAGAGAAAGATTCTATGAGTGATGAAGGCACAAAAATAGAAAACAGATCTCTGAATATGAAGCAGAAGTTTTCGAGACCCAAGAGATCGATTAAAAGAAAATTTCACGGCAGT
Organism: Wollemia nobilis; assembly: GCA_028583015.1. Taxonomy (NCBI): domain Eukaryota; kingdom Viridiplantae; phylum Streptophyta; class Pinopsida; order Araucariales; family Araucariaceae; genus Wollemia; species Wollemia nobilis. Next base: position 1,465,515 of record JAQPPZ010000806.1, read on the forward strand.
TGTTTTGCATGTCACAGGTTTGGTCATATGGTTGTACATTGCATGACTCAAGTAAGAAAAGATAGTTTCAGAGGTGGCAATTTCTTTCAAGGGTATTGCTACTCTTGTAATCAGTTTGGGCATAAGGCAATTTTTTGCAAGGCTAATTACAGTAACATGGTTAGTTATAATAGGAATATTCAAAGAACAGGTATGTCGAACAGAAATAATATTGTTACTTGTTATAAGTGCAACAATGCAGGACACACAACTAGACAATGTCGAGCTGATCTTCCAAAGTACAGGAATAGGAAAAGTAATATGAACAGGTCTGTGGATCAAGGCATGGACAATAAAAGAGATGAGAACAAGAACAAGAAAAGTGACAAGGACAGAAACACTAACAAAGAGTTCAAGAAAAGGCCCGGCAAATAAATTGTAGACACTGATGATGATGAGTGCCTAATGGTAGTTTCACTCCCACCCTTGTTTTAAATCACCTCATCAGGAGGTGGGGGAGGGACTAAATTAAGAAGCTCATTCTTAGTCCCAAGCCCCAAAGGTGACCCTTTGCCATTGATGACAAAGGGGGAGAGATATGAGTAAGGGGGAGAGCTTCAAGTTAGGGGGAGAAAAACTTCAAAGGCAGATTCTCAGTTGTTAGATCAATTGCTTTCAATTTTGGCTCTTGAAGATGTACTTTTAGTAAAGGTTTGCCATCAATGACAAAGGGGGAGATTGTTGGCAATTTTGGGTACCTTGGGTACATTGCCTTTTGCTCAAGTGTAGTTGTTGTCATTGATGTCAAAGAAGTTCTTGAAGCAATTTGTTTTTATGTCAAAGAATTTGTCTTGATGAAGGTTTCAGCATGGACAGTGAGTTTCCAAGAAGATCAGGGTAGCCCAGTTGCAAAAGATCAAGAAAAAGACAAGTAAGAAAAAGTTTGCAAGCAGCTGGAAAAATTGTCGTGATTTCGCGACATGTTTTAGGAGAGAGAAAGCATTGGAAAAACTATCGCAATTTCGCGACATGTTTTAGGAGAGAGAAAGTTTGGGAAAATGTGTTGTGATTTTGCGACATGTGGGAAGACAAAGACGAAGCAAGCAAAACTATCAAGATTTTGTGACATGTCGCATTTTCGCGACTCGGACAGTGCAGGAAGACAGAGAAAGAAAAGTGTTGCGATTTCGCAACATTCTACAAAGGAGACTATACGGACGAAAAAATGTCATGATTTCACGACATGGTGCAGAAGAAAGAGTCCGCAGTGTAAGTTGTCACGATTTTGCGACAAGATCGAAGAGAGTGAAAGTTTTTCAAGAACTGTCGTGATTTTACGACATGTTGTAGAAGTCGAGGTGAGGACTGTCACGATTTTGCAACATGCTAAAATATCTCAAAATGAGAAGTGTCATGATTTCATGACATGCAGCAAAGGGAAGATTCTAAAAGAAGTAGCATCACGATTTCATGACAGGCAGTGGAGAAAGCGTACGAAAGCCAGAAGTGTCGTGATTTTGTGACAGGCAGTGGAGAAAGCGTACGAAAGCCAGAAGCGTCGTGATTTCATGACAGGTAGTGGAGAAAGCGTACGAAAGCCAAAAGTGTCATGATTTCATGACAAGTTATAGGGAAAGCTTTCAGAAGTTGAAAGCGTCGCGATTTCATGATAGGCTACAAAGAAGTTGTATGGATGCTGAAAGTGTCATGATTTTGTAACATGTTCTAGTTTTGCAGGCATATGGCAGAAAAGAGCTTAAGGCAGTGAAAGCGTCACAATTTCATGATAGAGTTGTAGATGATGTCATCAAAAGCAGATGTGTCATGATTTTGTGACAAAAGCTGAGAGGAAGGCCATGAAGACTAAAGTGTCATGATTTCGCGATAGAAGTGAGATGACATCAACAACAGGCAAAGGTGTCACGATTTCATGATAGAAGCACAAAGGAAGTCGACAAAGGCCAAGGTGTCATGATTTCATGATAGCAGGCTATAGAAGGTGTACGGCTATAAAAATGTTACGATATCGTGACATGTTGAAGTTTCACGCCAGAAGCTACAGGGAGGTAGTGGAGCCGATAGAGTTAAATCTAGGCCGATGCAGCGTAGGGTTTTGCACCGACATTGTTTTAGGGGTGTGCAGCCGACTAAGATCAAGGTTCTAATCTTGATATTGTGAGTATAAAAGGAAGGTTTCTTGAAGAGTTTGAGTATCGATTGAAGCGTGCATTCGAAGTGTGACTTTCGTAGAAGCAGAGTGCAGGGAGAAGTTCGATCGTCAAAGAGCAGAGTGTGTGAAGACTTTACTGCTGTGTTTGCACAAAGGTGCATAAGTAGATATTTGATCGAGTGTTGTAATTACACAAAGATGCAAGTTCTAGGACAATAATTCTAGACCGAAGGACTGTGTTTTGGTTCAGATAAGAAGATCTACTGTGCGGTGATAGAGTTGAGGACAAAGGTCTCTAGCCAGATCAGGGAAGACAGGTGTCTTCTGTGGATAAAGTTCCACTTGCTAAGGGTTGTAGAGGCAGAAGTCTTCTAGAGGATCACCAGATTGAGCAGAGCTAGGGGAATGTATCTCCTTTGGGTTGGTGCCCATAAACTTTGTAATCGGGACATGTTTCCCAGAATTTGAGGTGATAAAATTTAGTAAAAATTTTATCCGTGGAGTAGCCCGCGTTGGGTGAACCACGTAATTGTTGTGTCTCTATTGTGTATGATATTCTGTGCATTACTTTAATTTCTATTTTTGATACTATTATATATTCACTGCATTATTTTGAACTGCAAATTAAATCGAAAGAAAAAGGAGAAAGCGGTCTTATCTTGTTCACCCCCCCTCTTAGTATAAGCTTGTGTTCTTCTGGTAGAGTAGTAGTAGATATAATGTAGAGCATGTATGGAGTGTTTTGAGACCTCCATTTTAAAGCAATGTACTATTTTCATGAGCTTTCATTAATGGTATATTTTGAGTAGTTTCAAAATATTCTCATGATATTTACATGCTTAGTATATTGTTTGTTTCATATATTTAATATTGCATGCTCATTTTACACCTTGTGGTAGTTATTTTATTAAATATACAAATTCAAAATCTAAAAATAATCCATCACCACCAGGATATATTTGTGTGCAACTGATGAATTAGGATTGATAACCCTAATAAAATCTAATACCCACTTCTATAAAGGTTCCTCTATAGTTATTGGTTGTAGGGGCATCTTTAGGTGCTTATTATTGTCAATTAACCTTTGACACTTGTCAATGCTCTAACCAATTTGAATGCATCTAAGAAGATTATTAGCTAGTAATATCTGGCTCTTAGAATTTTAGTTGTTGTTTTTCCAAAGAAATTTCCTCCTAAAAAACTACTAAAAAAATTCCTTGAGGACTTTCTTCATCTTGTTCGAATGCAAACACCTTAACAATATCCCATCAAATTTTCTTTGATATAAGATACCATATACTAATGCATACTTCCTTGTTTATAACCTATATTTGTGTCTTTGTGTTGGTCACAAATCTTCCTAAGTACAAAATATATGTGCGCCCTAGACCCAGCCAACATTGAAAGGCCGAAGGAAAGAGATGTCCTTCGGGCCAATCTCTAGAGAGGGTTGGTTCCCATACTAATATAAGATCGATATAAGCTTAGGGTAACAGAAAGAGATGGTAAATGACAAAAAGGAATGGGAAATATGGCTATGAGCCAGAGTAACAGAGTGGGGATAAACTAGTAGCTAAAAATCAAATTAAGTTTTTAACTAGCATGTAACAGAAAGAAAAACACAGGAACCATTCACAACTTTGCAAGGATAACTTCCAATAAACATTTCAGTATTCACTTCTTTATCAGGAATTAAATTCAGATGCAGAATTTAAACTTATCTAATAATGGAAATGAACATATCAAAAATGATAGGTAGAAAGTAATTGCATACAACACTGATCCAGGAACCAGAAGCCAACAATATTTCAATTGATGCAGAAAATGAAACTCAAAGAGTTTTTTTGGCAGAATGTCTATCCTCCCTTTTTTACATCAAAATGCTTAGTATTTATAGAGGGTTGCACCTTTGTAATTAAATGCACATTAAAACAAAATGTTGGCTAGTCAAAGATCAAATAGCAATAATTCTCCTCGAAAATAACAACGCACAAATTAGTACATTCTTTTGGAAGCAATGATCCCTTTTTGGTGGAAAGTGTCTGGGAAATCAACAAGAATGGATGATGGAAAATCATCTTAGACATTGGTGCATCGGAACATAGCAACATCACACAAGAATTGGGAGCTCGAACAATAAATTTTGGTTGCTACTTCATCATCTTGCACCTCAGAACTTTATTTTCACTAGGAAGACTCAACGAGAATCAACTTTGTTTGGAAAAGGGGTGAAATCAGTGGACGGTACCTCGAGAATGAACAAGATCACACAAAACTCAGCCATCCCTCCAACAATAATTCTAGAAATATTAATTTCTTCGCCACAAAAATTAAATTCATTAGCCTTTGGTCTTTCTCAAAAATGATCTGCACTGAAAGTGTTCTTGGAAAAGAATTCAGCAAGAGGAAAAGGCAAGGATGAATTTCACCAAGGAATTTTGTTGAGAATGTAATTTCACCCAAAAATTTGATCGAACATTGCTTTCGTTGAGACGTCAGGTGCAAATGAAGTTTGTTATTAAAGTGGGGTAAAAATAGAGTTCCATTGGCAATTTCACCCAAGCATGTACTTTCACCATTAATTTGATTAATTTCACCCAAAAGGAGACCTTGCTTGCTTGTGCTTTTCCATCTGAGGGGATTTTGCTAGAAAGTGGGGCAAAAATAACTTTTGCTAGGAACTAGGGTGAAAATGCTTAATTTTGCTGCCAAAGGAGGGTGAAAATGAATTTTGCCCCTACTTGGGGTGAAATTGACTTTGACTTGCACATGTTTTCATTCAACTGATGTCCACTAACTATTTCACTCTGAAATCAACCAAAAATAGCAAGTCACCCAAAAGAAGGATGAAATTGACTTTGACCATGAGACATGCATGAATTTGGGCAAAATCCTCTTAACTTATCTTTATTTTTGTTTTTGCTGGTGAACTCCTCTTAGACCATTTTCAATGGCACAAACCCTTTATTACATTTTCACCCATAAAATTGTCCCAAACTATTATCGCTGGTGAAATCCTCTTAGATTATTTTTTCCAACAAAAACATACTTTCCAACAAACGTCATTTTGGAGTTTGAATTTTAATTGCTGATAAAACCATTTGATTTTTTTCTTGCTAGAAAAAACACTTGCTCTTTATGAGTGAAATATTTAGCAAAATCATTGAAATGGAGGAAGCAAAATGTTAAGTGAAATTAACAAAGATTAAAAAGACCATAGCGAAAAGACATCATTCATTTTATACTTAGAATTTTTACAAGAAAATTAGTGTGGCAAAACTGCCAACACTTTTGGTGGCTCTCGGGGTATTCAGTTCATCTAGATGCAATCGACCCTAGGCCTTTATCCATTGGGCTCAACTCTCACCTTGGCTGCATCAGATGGTACATTTGATTTAGTAGCCTCCTTCTGCTCTCTTTCCACCCTTGCCTATTCTTCTTGCTCCATGAGACTCGCACTAGTAGTCTCATACACTGCAACCACCTCGGCCCAAGAATCTTCATCGATCATCAAAGGATACTAGAGTGAATTAATAATAAAGTGCAATGTCTGGATCTGGTCCAAGCTGATGTGATTGGCTCTCTAGTGTAGTTCATACAAGGATGACTCGATGTGGGTGAGCCTTTTCATAAATGGTAATACTTGCTCCTCTGTAATTGGCTCTGTCCAGCTATCGATCTTAGAGGTATCCCTCCATGAACTCTTTCTTTAGCAAGATCTCCCCCTGATCATCAATGAAGCTCGAGAATTTAGCATCAGCTATAGCCTCGAAGTAAATGAGCGAAATAGATCGCTCCTTCTCATACATATCAAGTAGCTTACGACCCTCTCTAGCCAGATCCAACCTAGAAAAATAATTATACAGTGTTATCCTAGCGTTAGACCAAGCTTGATCCATCCCACTCATTGGTTTACATCGAAGGGTGGCGTTAGCTAATGTTTGAATCTTTAGTGCCATCTCCAATTTTGGTTCTAACTGCTCCTCAACATATAGTAGTGCTTCCTCATCAAATATAATTATTATTCATGCCTCTTGAAGATACAACAGAACCAAGAGTGCTTTTGTTGCCCATTTTGTGTAGTCTTCAATCAAAATATGGTGAGCTTCCTTGATTTTCTCCTTGGAGAACCCCACTGATTGTGTGGCTTTTTTAGCCAGCTGATTCTGTAAAGATTCTAGTTGGGTAGTTAATGTCTGCACCTGTTGTTTGACTTCTTCTCATACTTTCTGATGCTCCTCGGTTGCTTTCTCCAAGTCTTTCACTTTTCACTACCAATGCTCTACCTCTGATTTTGCTATCTCCAGTTGTGCCCTATTTTTAGCTAGAGCTTCTTCTAACTCGATGATCTTTACCTCAGCCTCAAAAAAGTTCTTCTTGTAATGCTCACCGTGCAAGTAAAGTGAGCTCATATCCACCTAAATATTCCCCATCTTCTCTATAGTATCAATCTGTGTCAAGTCCTCTATAATGACTTCATAAGCATAATCGCTTGGAGCCATCTCTCCTTGGGGCTTCTGGACCTAGGGGATCATATTTACAATGTGGGACTCCATAGCTTCAAGGTCAAAGGAGACCTTCTTCAACGTCTTTGCTGGAGCTTGAGCCTCTTTTTACTTATAAATTTTTAGCCACTATGATGAACTCTGGTGGGCTCGACTTATTTTTGCTACAATAGGATGCTCTAGCACAACTTCTATCTCTGATTCTGGTAGCACCTACAACTCAAGAAATGAAGAAAAGGGAAAACGAGCCTGCTGAGGGTTTGGCTCGAGAAGGGAAGTAGAAATGGGAATAGTTGATGGAATGGAGATGGTTGAGGGAATGGAAGTGAGGGGTTCGGCTACAGTTATACTTACTCGAGGAGGAGCTTGTGTACTTATAGCCATGGTAGAAATTATCAGAATGGAGGATGGAGGGAGAAAAAATGGATTGGGTGTGGATGCAAAAGAACTAAAAGAAAGGGAAACAGAAGAAAAGGGAATAGAAGAAGAGGGAGCATTGGTGACCAGTAACTGAGAATCGGGAGGTGAAATGGAAGCGGAAGGTATACCAAATGGGGGTGAAATGGAAGTGACAATTGCAGAATGGGGTGTGATAGTCACCAAATGCTCATGAGTAAGGGAAGAAGGTGGGGAAAATGTACCTTCAGGCTTCGACACCATTTGAGTCGATGATGAGGGTGACTGCAATGCTGGTTGTTCCTTGGCTTGTTCTCCCTCTATTTCCTCCTCAAGATTTATGATCTCCATATCTTGGCCAAGATGTTCCTCCTGAACCAAAGGAGGATTCTCTAAAATGCTAGCCTGTGTAGCTAGAACTATAGGAGGAGGGTTTGTGCCAAAAGAAGAGACTACACCAGTTCTCAGCTTCTTGGTGACGCTTGGAAAAGGAAGCACCTCACCTACATTTCTTCTCTTATGTTGAGGCTACTTTTTGGGTGGTGACTATTTTTCTTCCTCCACAAGTGGTGCTTCCTCAGCCATAGGTTGCTTTCTTCCAGCCATGATCTCTTCATTGTCAGATCCTTGAAATCTTTGAGGTATAATTTTAGTGAAAGCGATAGGTTGGTATTTTGACAATAATCATCATAGATGCTCAAAAATATCTCATCCATCACCAGGCCATAGGGTGACCCAGTATTTCCTCGGTGGGCCCTCATAATCCACCAATTGGTGATTTTCTCCTCAAACCAAGTGGGCAATTGAACCTTCATTTTTCTAAATAGGCCTAAAGGAGGAATCTGGTGCTTGTGGACTTCAAGATTATATTTGGCCTCCATCTCATAGAAGTCATGCCATGGTGGAAGCATCATCATCTTCTCAACGTGCCACTCGAGATCATGCCCCTCTGGATTGTTTCTCTACCACTCAATATCTACCCTAGGACAGCAATGAAAACTTTTTTCTTTGACCAATACCACAAAATGACCCAAAGGGTCATATTTCCACCACTAGGGCAACTCAACCAAGTCGAGGTCATAGAGGGTTTCTATAATCAACTAATTTTTTCCAACCTGGTTTACTTCAATGTCATCGAAGCAAAAGGGTATGGTACATGTGGTTCATTTCCCTTGACCTGCCCCATAGACATCATTAATGAAATCATTCTGGTAGTCAACCTCCAACGTGAAAAGGTGCTTTGTAGAAAAATATGGAAGGAGAAAAGACTTACCATTAAAGTAAAAATTTATACAATGATGCCTTGCATCAACAAGAAAATGTCACCTTTCTCCTTCATGATGACCTCCTCTCTCATCGCCCTTGGCACTCTCTCACATGTGCCAAAAATAAGCTCAAGGGTAGGACCCAAGAACATTCGATTGAAATTATAATATGACTCCTTTCTAGACAAACTCGAAGTCCATAAATAAACTGGCAGCTTCCTATCTACCTCATCAGTCTGCTTGATAGCTATAAATGAAAAATGTTGGTGCATGTGGAAAAATAAATACCATGCTAAAAATGAAGAATGTCTGAACACTACCTCTTCTCCACTTTGCACTCTCTCTAACTGGGTGTGCATTCTTTGAGCCACGTAATCCACCTAGTCAAAGAAAATTGGATTCATGCTCACTGTCATTGCTATCGAAGCATAGAATTCTACCTACAAAATACATTGTACAAGTATCGCTTGCCATTTATGCACCATAGAATCGGTAGGAAGACCAATCACCTAGGCCAACATGGAAAACATGTCTGGACTCTTAAAATCTATCAGAGGCTTTGGAAAAGTTGGTAGCTCTCCAAACTATGGCATTTTTATTAGCTGATTCTCCATGAACTGGCGCAATGCCACAGTCGACTGGTACCTCTCATCTTGCTCCCCGAGATTTAACTTTTTGAACATAACATCTGGAGGAGGCCTAACCCCACAAGCGAATGCTTCTCTGACTGTGTTAGATGAAATGCTGAATAATCTATCTCCATTTGCATTTCGAACAACTCTTGTGGTAGGGTTATAAAATTTTGAAATAGCCAGCACTAGTTCTGGGCAAGCGTGAACAGGTGTACACAGGTACCAAAAAATCTATGCATGATACGCAATAGTTAATGGACTTTCTAGCATCAAGCCTTGTCTGACAACAACTTCTACATCCTGGCACAATTTTTCCATGCCCTTGTTCAAAATGATGTAGTCACCAATCTGAGCCAGTGCATCATAATATGGATCAAGCTCTTCATCTTCATTTTGCCTGGATTTTTTAGCTTTCTTGCCTCCTACTTTTTTCTATGTTTTCTTTGCATTGGTAGCTTTCTTCCCCATCTTCATCCTTCAGTAATTTTACTTCAACACTTTGATAGTTCTGCAATGAAGTAGCAATTCAACAAAGTTGAGTGACGATCCTGCAATGCTCTAGAGAAAATACTCTTGATCTTTCTTTATCTACAAGCTTTCGGTTCACCTTATTTATAATTTTTGCTTCCAACTACCTGATTTAATGCATGTGGTGCACCTTGAGAAATCTGAGTGAACGTGCTCCTTGGTTCTCTCGCTCGACATGCTTTCTTATGATTTTTAACTGCCAATAACACCCTTGCACTGTAAATCCTCTTTGAATGTCATGCCCAACCATTTTTTTACTTTGAAGGGCACAATCTGGTTATTTAACGGCTAACCTCAAGAATGATAAATACCACATACACATGATGGAAGCACTTTTGGGGTGAAATTAGTAAATTCATTGAATTTAGATATCAAAAATATCTTTGGAGAATTTCACCAATGAAATTAGCTTGATCTCATGCACTTAACTGAAGTTCACTCTAAAATTAGCTCATGCTAGTGACAAACACTTTTTTGGATGACTTGCTTTTCTAGAGACATCAACTAGGGCAAAAATAACCCTTTGCAACTGATAGTTTCATTCAACTAGAGCTCCAAAAATACCTTCCCATGCTTTCACTACCGAAATTACTTGTTTGGCATTTTTAAATTAATTTATCATACCCCAAAAAATCTTTACTATCGAAAAAGTAAGCTTTTAATGCAATTGAGAGTCTTTGCTAAAAAAAGCAAGGTGAAAATTAATTTCACCCCCTTCCATGCCGAAAATAACTTTGCCAACTAGAGTACCCAAAAAAGCATGTGAAATTTTCTTTCTCATCTTGAGTTTTCACCCCAAAATTAACTATTGGTGGAGCGAAAAGGAATTTCACTCCAAAAGTAAGATATGCAAGGTGAAATGCCTTTTTCAAGAAAAAAATATCCTTTTCTATATTTGCTTTTCTTCTTTTTCCTTTTGTCTTTTCTTTTCAGTAATTAATAATATGGGTGTGTTTCAATCTTATGCTCCACTTTATGTTAATGTTTTCACACTTGATATATGATCCAAAGGTTTAAAATATTTTCAGGATGAAACAATTTTTTCTAGTAGAGATGTATTTTCGAGGTGAAAACACCTGCTTTGGGGATGAAATTAATACTCCTAGAGAAACTACCATTTTTTTATCCCTAGTAGGGGTAAAGTAGGCTTTTCACTGGCAAAAATGATTTTTGCCAGTGAAAACACTTTTGCTCAATGAAAAGGAATTTTGCTCCCATCCTTGGCCATTTTTTGAACAAAAGCAACATTAAACAAAAATTATATACATATTTACATTCTCAATCTCAAATTTTTCACTAGTAATAGGCCTTCAAATGAAGACCATTGATTGGAATTGGCAACACATGGTCATCCATATCCTACAAATAAAATGAGTTAACTTGATTCATACTAAAAATCTGGAATGGGCCTTCCCAAATCACCTTGAACTTGTGATGCTTGCCTGGATTTGCCTTGTTCTCATTCCACTTTAACACCAGATCACCCACCTTGAATGCCTTCTCAGAAGTCTTCTTGCCAAACCACTTCTTCGTCATCTGGGCATGTTCCATGAAGGCATTGTACGCTTTCTCCCTTTCTTCCTCTAACTATAAAATTTGAGCCAACCTTGCACTCATGGGGTCGAATTCATCATCTTCACCATCAAGTAAGTGCAAGGATTGAAGGGTCGATAATTCAATGTGAATGGGCAAAATTGCTTCTTTACCATACACCAAGGAATAGGGGGACGTCTTGATAGAATTTTTCACTGAGATGTGATCAGCCCATAAGGCTTGGTTCAAGAGCAAGTGCCAACTTCACTTGTTATCACCAAGAGTCCTCTTCAAAATCCTGAGTAGATTCTTGTTCGTGGATTCAGCCAGACCATTTCCCTACGGATAATAATTTGATGAGATTTTTAAATAAATACCATACTTACCCGTGAACTCACTAATTTTGGCATCGATGAATGGAGTTCCATTATCTATTATAATTGCATCTGGGATGCCAAAGTGAGTGATCAATCCTTCAAGGAATGTGATGACTACCTCCTAGTTTGCCTTCTTGGTTGGGATTGCTTCGGCCCATCGGGTGAAATAGTCAGTTGCAGTTAGAATGTATTTATGCCTGATAGATGAATTAGGATCAATGACCCCAATAAAATCTAAGCCCCATTGTTGAAATGGTGCTTCTACTTGAATCAGATGAAGAGGTAAAGATGCATTTCTGCTTCTATCGACATACCTCTAGCATTTATCATAACTTTGACTGAATTTGAAAGCATCTGCAAAGAGAGTGGGCCAAAAATAACCTACTTTGATGATTTTCAATGCCATGGGTCTCCCTGCATAGTGGCCTCCTAACAATCCAAAATGAAACTCTTCTAAGATTTTCTACTTCTCTAATTCTCTGACACACCTGAGAAGAACTCCATCAATGTTCTTATGAAACAATCCACTTGGTAACATCACATACCTAAGGGCCTATAGTCTGAATCTCCTTCTCTATGAAGCATTGAGATGTGAAGGACACCTTCCTGAATTGAAATATTTGACAAGGTCCTCTATCCAATCATGGTCACTTGGGGAATGATTAGCAAGATTATACTCACTTACTGACTCTTCATATTGGCAAATCATGGATTCGGAAGCAATATTTCTTGCAAGCTCCTGACATAGTGCTCGGTCTCAAACCAGCTTGGTTGGTCGGATTTCGATATCATATTCCTGGATTTTGGAAACCCAACCAGCTCTCTTGTCTCCAAGCTCACCCTGGATGATGAAACTTTGGACATCTAGATGAACAACATAAACTATTGTTTTACTCTAGGAAACAAAATACTAAAACTTCTTCAAGGACTTCATCACTGCATACACTTGCTTCTCAATGAAATTGTACTTTTCCTCATGTGGTTGGATGACTTGACTTAGGAATGCAATAGGTCGCTCATCTCCATCATCTCCCTTCTATGTGAGCACCATTGTGTAACTCTCTTGTTCACCAATGGCATACAAGATAAAATCCTTTGAATAATTAGGGTTTACCAGAACAGGGGCTTGAGCAATTCTTTCCTTGATTTCTCTGAATGCTTGCTTCCTTTGCTCAGTCCATTTGAACTCAACATCCTTCTTTAAGAGTTTAGTCATTGGTTTCACAACTTGGGTGAAATCTACAATAAAATTTTGAATAAAATTAATCTACCCAAAAAATGACTGCAACCCTTTCTTGTTGGCTGGTAATGGAAGCTTCAAAAGAGCCTCAGCTCTAGCTGGATCAATAGCTAAACCCTTTTATGAAATCACATGGCCCAGGAGCTTTCCTTCCTTCACTACGAAGATAGACTTCTTCGGGTTGATGGATATTCCAAACTCTCGATATTTCTTGAACACTTGTCTTAAATGTAAGCTATGCTCCTCCCTATTATGAGAGAAGATAATCATATCATCCAAATAAATAACAATGACCCGATTAAGAACTCACCAAAGCTACATCCATTGCTCTTTGAAAAGTTTCTCCATTTAGAAACCAAGACATTCGTTGATAAGCAAATGTACCCCATTTCATGGTGAATGTCATTTTGTACTGGTCTTCATCCTTGATCCAAATCTGATTATAGCTAGAGAATCCATCCAATAGAGAAAATATCTGAGCTCCTACAACTATATGAAGAATCTGATCAATCTATAGCAAGGGATAATGATCCTTCAAAGATGCCTGATTCAAATTTTAGAAATCAACACACAGGCAAATATCTCTATTCTTTTTCCTCACAAGGACCAAATTCGCTACCCAAGTAGAATGCTTGATCGGGTAAATGATTTTAGCTTCTAGCATCTTTAACAATTCAACTTTCATCAAGACCTCAATTTTGGGATTGACTAGCCTCTGTTTCTACCTGAAGGGTTTCACTCCTTCCTGCAGTTCAATGGTATGCTGGATCACATCCTTGTTGTAACCTTTTAAATCCTGGTAGCTCCAGGCGACAATGTCTGGGAACTCATGGTATAGCTCCTTGATCTGCTCAAGCTCTTATGGAGTGCAATCGGTGCCAACTTTGATTGACTTCTTGGGTCCCAACTATAGCTCAGTGTACTCCTTCTCATCCACTTTGATCTTATGTTTTTTAGCTCTATCATTTTGATCAAAGAGACTCTCGAGCATAATCAATCCTTTTGGGATATGATTATTTCTCAACTGGATCAATCCCTCAGCTTCTTCTTCATCAAGTGTTCTTCCTTCCATAGTACTAGCCTCTCTTATCAAGAAGTTCATGATCTTCTCATCACTTTCAAACACTTGCCAGTAGATATTCTTATCAGGAACTGAAGGCCTATAAACTAACCTTACGATCTTTGGTTTCTTCACCATGTGCTCAATTGGAGAAAATTTGGTACCAAGGGATGCCAAAATATCTGCATGTTTATTCTATTCCCACAAGATCGCTTGGATGTTCAACATTGTGTAAGCTTCAAACAGGTCCCAAAATTTGTTGTGGTACACCTTCAAATAGTGCTCTTGGAGACACACTTGTTCGTTACTTGATTCACAATCAATTTTGAATCTCCAAAAATCTATAGTTGTTTGATCCCAAGCTTCTCTACTTTCCTCAAGCCTAGGCACAATGCTTCATACTCGATAGCATTGTTGGTACAACTCCAGGTCAATCTAGTATGAATAAGTCTTCTGTATGCCAGAAGGAGAAATGAGAACGATTCTAGCTCCTGCACCATTCTTGCATCTTGCGCCATCAAAGTAGAGCTTCCATAATTGATCTGGAATAGGATCTTGATCATCAGACACCTTCACTTCAACCTTTTTAGGCTTAGTTATGGAGTAACAACCAATCTCAGTTTCCATCATGGCATTAAAATCTAGCATTGAAAACTCATATTTTCTATGAAGCTCATCCAGAACTTCTTCCATTAAATCCAATTCTTCTAATTCTTCAGTCATCATGTTGACAGAATTCATGGACTTTTCTTCTTCCTCAATATTCTCTATATGAAAAGTAGAAGGCTTCTCATTATAGATTTAGATTCTTTTCCCTTTGAAAGGAATCTCCAGATGGGAATAGTCTAGAGAAAGATAGCCTCCCAACTTGGCAGTGAACTCTCTTGAGAGGCACATACTAAAATACGAGTTCCAGATCAACCACAACCACCTCTTGGATCATAGTGATCTGAGGTATTTTATGCAAGACAATGGGGATATCTTTGATAACACCCACTATTCTCATAGGGGTTCCATCTAACTACAAAATTCCAGGGTTACTTCTGGTATATTCCATACCCATAACATCACAAACTACCTTTGGCATGATAGTTATCGCAACACCAGAGTCGATCATGCAGTTATGCACAATCCAACCCTCCATCCTGAGAGACAAGTAGAAAGGGGGTGGCCTATTTTTTCTAGTAGCTAAAGTGGTTAGCATTTGAGAAAAAATAGTCTGAGTAGGATTCTTTCCCTTATCTTTAACAAACTTCAGTGATTCTTGCAACAAGTCGACTTGTCCAGGCAATTGCAATGCATCATAGAGACTAACCTTGGTAGGAATCTTCTTTAGCTCCTCAACAATGTTGTACATAGATGCATTGGACTCCCTTCCTTCATTGGTAGCCTCATACTTGCTCCGATACTACTGTGTGGCTTCCACCCTCTAACGCTTGGTCAAGGATGGGTATTTGAGTCTTTCCTTAGCCTGTTCCTCTATTTTAGCTTTTGTTTGTGAAGTTGAAGCCTTTTCTTGCAATATTTCTTTCACTCATGGAGGCAAGAGATATTTTAATAGGATAGGTGCATCTAGCTTGGGTGTTGGAACAAGCAATTTCACTTGTGCTTAATTTTTCTCATTCTGCACTTTTCAATTTAGCGGTACCTTCAATGGCTCCATTTTAGCTAGGTCCACTATGATCGGCTTTCTTCCAGCTCTCGTGAGAACTAAAACTTGTTCTTTGAAAGGGACCATGAAATTATGATCAACTTCTATAATCATGTTGATATGACCATCGGGAGAGCTATCTACCAATGTTTGTACATAGTTTAGGTGAACCATGCAAGTTTCTTCACCATGTGGATCATTGCAGGTAGAGCACCAATACACTTTGTCCGATGGGCCAGCTTTTTTATTTTTCAATATGGTCAAATTCCTCTCAAGTACCTTACTGGTCAAAGTTGCTTGCTCCCTGGTAATTGGTGGAGGTTGAAATCTCCTAGGCTAGAAATATCTCTCAGCCTACTTCTTCTTAATCACCATGATCTCATTGCTCATCGCTCTTATAGCTGAGTTCATTGATTGCATCTCTTTAAACAACTTCTCTTGGGGATCAGGATTTGAGGGTGCTAGAGGAGATGGTAATGGAAGTGGTACAGGAAGATATGGTAGTGCTAGGAATGGAACCAGAGTGGGTAGCTATGGGATGGTAGGAATAGGAAATTGTAGGGTAGAAACTATCATCATAGTTTGAGATGAACTTGGATTCCATGAAGGGACCAGATACATGGGGGACATTGGTAAGGACTGAGAAGATGCATTAGAATACAAATACTATGGGAGATCAGAGAAAATAGGCATCATCATATTCGATGAAAGCTTACCGATAGCAATCAGATCAGCCTCAACATTTTGCATAGTAGAGTACAAGGTCAAGAATGTATCAATATTGGACTAACGGATGGCCATGCTAATGTCAGAATTGAAGGCTCGGAGGTAATAAAATATGGCTTGTTCAGGAGTTGATCGGAGACCATCAAGGACTCTTTGCCAAGTTTGAGCGAACCTAACATTGAAGTCAATAATTTCCTCCTGTGGATACCTTTGAATGGTAGTAAATTGATGCAATAGAGAGAAAGGATTCACTTGTTCATTGAAACCTTTTATCAATAATTCAACCAACTGGTCCCATGTGGTAATAGTGGTAGGTTGTAAAGATTAGTACCAGTAAAGTAGCTTCCCTCTGAGAGAGAGCATGAGCAATCTTACCATGACATCTTCATCCGTGATGCTATGAATGGTCGCTAAAGAAGCCACATCTTGGACATGCTCATAAGTTTTTCCCGTACCATCGTAAGTAGGCAAAGCCTTCAATGTTGCTTACAGGATCAGGTTTTGAGCTTGCATATTCAAAGCTCTAGAGTGGTTCCAGGAAGGAAAGAGATGTCCTTCGGGCCAATCTCTAGAGAGGGCTGGTTCTTGTACTAATATAATTTTGGTATAATATTAGGGTAATAGAAAGAGATGGGAAATATGGCTATGAGCCAGAGTAATAGAGTGGGGATAAACTAGCAGCTAAAAATCAAATTAAGTTTTTAACTAGCATGTAATAGAAAGAAAAACACAGGAACCATTCATAGCTTTGCAAGGATAACTTCCAATAAACATTTCAG
Organism: Wollemia nobilis; assembly: GCA_028583015.1. NCBI lineage: Eukaryota > Viridiplantae > Streptophyta > Pinopsida > Araucariales > Araucariaceae > Wollemia > Wollemia nobilis. Next base: position 1,482,356 of record JAQPPZ010000806.1, read on the forward strand.
TATTCACTTCTTTATTAGGAATTAAATTTAGATGCAGAATTTAAACTTATCTAATAATGGAAATGAACATATCAAAAATGATAGGTAGAAAGTAATTGCATACAACATTGATCCAGGAACTAGAAGCCAACAATATTTCAATTGATGCAAAAAATGAAACTCAAATATTTTTTGGTAGAATTTCTATCCTCCTTTTTTACATTAAAATTCTTAGTATTTATAGAGGGTTGTGCCTTTGTAATTAAATGCACATTAAAAAAAAATGTTGGCTAGTCAAAGATCAAACAACAACAATTTTCTCCTTGATAACAACAATGTACAAATTAACACATTCTTTTAGAAGCAATGATCCATATTTTTGTGGAAAGCGTCTGGGAAATCAATAAGAATGAATGATATAAAATTATCTCATATATTGGTGCATCAAAAAATAGCAGCATCACATGATAATTAGGAGATCCAATAATAAATTTTGGTTGCTACTTCATCGTCTTGCACCTCAAAACTTTATTTTCACCAAGAAGACTCAAAAATAATCAACTTCATTTGGAAAAGGGGTGAAATTGACTTTGACTTGCACATTTTTTCATTCAATTGATGCCCACAAACTATTTTCACTCTGAAATCAACCAAAAATAGCAAGTCACCCAAAAGAGGGGTGAAATTGACTTTGACCATGAGAAATGCATGAATTTGGATGAAATCCTCTTAACTTATCCTTTTTACGTTTTTGCTAGTGAACTCCTCTTAGACCATTTTCAATGGCGCAACCTCTTTCTTACATTTTTTCCCATGAAATTTTCCCAGACTATTATCACTGCTGAAATCCTCTTATATTATTTTTTCCAGTGAAAACATACTTTCCAGTAAATAATCATTTTGGAGTTTGAATTTTAATTGCCAGCAAAAACATTTGATTTTTTTCTTCTTGCTGGAAAAACACTTGCTCTTTGTTTTTAAGGGCGAAATCGTTAGCAAAATCATTGAAAAGGTAGGGAGCAAAATTTTAAGTGAAAACAATAAATATTAAAAATACCACAACAAAAAGACGTCATTCATTTTTTATTTGGAATTTCTACAATAAAATTTAGTGTGGCAAAACTGCAAATATTTTGACATGGGGTCAAACCATCTGGACATCTGTTGGAATTGAAAAAATACATCAATTATTCAATCTAAGTGTTTGGGGTTGTTTGTGCTTTTGGCTAAACCAACTCTTCTTCTAGAATTAAATTTATATTTTACATTGTTTACTCTACTAGTTGCTGACATAGAGTTCTCCCGCTTATCAACTTAGTTGTTCTGATTTCAACATCATACTCCTAAATTTGAGTGATCCAACCAGCTCTCTTATTTCTTAATTCTCCTTGAATTATAAAGTTTTGGACATCAAGATGTACCACATATACCAAAGTCTTGCTTTGAGAAGCAAAATACCTAAACTTCTTCAACAACTTCATTACTATATAAACCTATCTTTCTATGAAATTGTACCTCTCCTCATGGTCATGCAACGTTTGACTCAAGAAGGCTATGGGTTGCTCCTCATTCTCTCCCTTTTTCTAAATAATAACAATAGCATAACTCTCTTCTACTCCAAATGCATAAATGATGAATTCTTTGGAATAATATAGATTAACAAACATAGAGGTGTAGGCTATTTCTTCTTTCATCTTCATGAAGACACTTTTCTATATGTCGATCCACTTGAACTCTTCTTACTTTATTAGCATTTCAATCATTGGCTTGACTATTTGAGAAAAATCTAAAATGAATTTTTGGATAAAGTTGATTTACTCAAAAAATTATTGAAGCCCCTTCTTTTTTAGTGGTAGAGGAAGGGCTAGAATGGCTTTCACCCTATTAGTATCAATAGCTATCCTTGTTTCAAACACAACATGTCCTAACAACTTCCTTTCTTGAACAACAAAGATATATTTATTTGGATTTAATGAAACCCCAAATTCCTTGCACTTCTCAAATACCAGACGAAGGTGCTCAACATGATTTTATTTCTTATGAGAGAACACAAACATGTCATCTAGATATGTGACTAAAACTTTATTTATCAACTCCCTAAAAGCTATATCAATTACTCTCTAAAAGGTAGCATTGGAATTAGATAAGTTGAAATAAATTCATTGATATGCAAAGGTACTCCACTTGCTGATAAATGAAATCTTGTATTGGTCTTCATCTTGAACCCATACCTTGTTAAAACTAAATAATAAATCCAGTGGGGAGAATCGTTCAGCTTCAGTTATAGTTTCTATTATTTGGTCTATCTATGAAAGTGGATAATGATCCTTTAATGAATCTTTATTCAGATTCTAAAAATCCACACACACACACACACACACACACACACACACACACACACTATATATATATATATATATATATATATATATATATATATTTCCTTGTTCTTATTTCTCACTAGAACTAAGTTATCAATCCAAGTAGAATGCTTTATTAGATATATAATTGTAGCATTCAAAATTGTTAGTAGCTCTTGCTTCATCAGAGCTCCTATCTTTGGGGTGACTGATCATTGCTTCTATTGGAAAGGTTTAGTGTCTAGAATGATCTCAATGGTATGTTGTATGGTTTCTTTGTATACTTTGAGGTCATCATAATTCCATGTTCTGATGTCATTTAATTATTTGCATAGGTCCAAAATTTTATTGATCTCATCTTCTATAAAATAACTCCTACTTTGAGACTTTTTCTAGGTTCAATTTGCACCTCTTTGTATCCATGGCTGACAATCTCTATTCTATGGATAATTGGTCAATCACTACTATTAAACAAACTCTCTAAAGTAATCAATCCTTTTGGGATGTGATTATTTTTTAGCTGGATTACATCATTTTCCTCTTCATCCTCTAGTAGTTGAAAACTTGCATAGTTCATTTTCTATATCAAGAAATCAACTATTTTCTCATAATTTTCAAACACTTGCCAAAATATATCCTTATAAGGCATAGATGACCTATAAACTAGTCTCACAATATTTTCTTTGTGTATCACATTGGATATTGGACAATAGTTAGCTCCCATAAATACTAATATATTAGCATAAGTGTTTTGTTTTGTAGGGATAGCTTTAGTATTCAACACCTCAAAAGCTTCTAACAAATCCTAAACTCTATTTATATAGGCTTTGAGTTAATGTTGCTTGCTAATATACTTCTCTATGTTTTAATTGACTATTAGTTTTGAGTCACCATATATATATATATATATATATATATATATATATATATATATATATATATATATATATATATATATATATATAGTTTTTTAATCCCTATATTCTCAACCTTATTTAAACCTAGACATATACTTCATATTTTATTGCATTGTTTGTGTAGCTCCATGTTAGTTTGTAAGAGTAAGACTTTTCTACTCCAATAGGTGAGATCAACACAATGCTTGCTCCAGAACCATTTTTACATTGATCTCCATAAAAATAGAGCTTCCAAATTTCATTTTGTTGAGGGCTTTGTGATATCGTGACTACAGTTTTCTTACCTTCTAGTTTTGTGATTGAGTAGGTGCCCATTCCTATCTTAATCATGGTATTGAAATATTTTAAATAATTGATCTTCTATTTGTAGCTCCTCTAGTATTTATTCCATAAGGTCAGCCTCTTCACTCATCATACTGACTATGTTGATGTGTTGATTTACTTCCTCAATCTTCTCTATATTAAAGAAGGATGGTGTTTTAGAGAATATTTTGATTCTCCTAGCTTTGTATAAGATTTCCATATGTAACTAGTCAAGAGACAGATAACCTCCAAATTTGGTTGTAAATTCCATTGAGAGACACATGCTAAAATATAGCTCTAGATCTACCACCAACACTTCTTGAATGATTTTAATCTAGAAAATTTTGTATAACACCATGGGTACATCTTTTATTACCCCTACTATATTGATGGGTCTATCATCTAGTTGAAGTACACCCGAGATACTTATTTTATATTCCATACATATTATATCACATACTACCTTAGGCATTACTATGGTGGTAGCTCCAGAATATATCATACAATTATGCACCACCCAACCTTTCATATATAATTACAAATAAAATGATGATGGTCTATTATTTCATGTTATTGAGGTAGGGTTACCGTGAGCCAAATTGATCTATGCTGGTGTTTATCCCGATTATTGATAGATTTCAGTGAAGCTTGCAATAAATAAATTTATCCAAGGATGAGTATAGCATCATACATGCTAGCCTTTGATGGTGTCTTATTCAATTCTTTGACAATATTGAAGCCAAACAAGTTAGACTATCTTTTATGCTCCTCTGTAGGCTCATTAAACTTACTCATGTACTCTTGGGTTGCCTCAAGTATTTGATGCTTGATAAGAGAGGGATATCTCAACCTATATTTGGCCTACTCTTGGGTCTCACCCTCTTTTGTTATTGCTTATTGTTGTTGGGTTGGATTTTAAGTTACATATGGACTTGATTTATGAACGGCTTGAGAGGCTTCACCTTTGTTTGGCTTATCTTTTTATTGGTCTTTCTGATTAGAAGGCACCCTGAGGGGGTCCATTGCCTTAGAATCTACCTACAATGGATTCTTTAATAATCTTGTCAGGACGAACACTTGCTCCACATATGGCATCAAGAATTTGTGGTACATTTTCCTTAATATATTAACTACCCCTTTTGAGCTCTTTCTACCTTTTCTATAGCAAATTTCTATATATAAATCCAATGCAACATGCATAAAATTTTACTGTGAGGATAATTATATGTTTAACACCAAAAATATGATTCATAGATAGTATTAGATGGTTTATGCTCCTGATTTTTGTACACAGTATTGGGCTTTTCATTATCCTTGCCAGTGTAAGTAGTCTAATCATTTATTATATGAGGCAATTGTTTGGGCTGAAAATTCCTCTCAACTTCTCTTCTCTTCATAGAAGTTATTTCATTTACCAAGTGTTTCATAATTGTGGTCATTTCTTACATAGAAATAGTTTTATAATATGGAGTTGGTAATGCAGGTATAGCAAGAGATGTTAGTAGCATAGGTACTATTGTAGAAGACATTAGAAATGCCTGCATTACTAGTAAGTTAAGCCACATAAAGAAGTTGATAGTATAGGTAGCATCTAGGAGTGATGTATTTATAAAAGATGTTTATTGTTGATGTTGAGATAGATCTAGGAATATTGGCATCACTATATTATGAGGTAATTTCCTATAGCAACTAAGTAATTTTCCACCTTCAAATATTCTTATATCTAGCATCAAGATTTTGAGGATCTATCCCTAGCATGTCTAGGGAAAACGTATCTGGCATCCTCCAAATCTAGCTATTTGAACCTATAATACTAAATTTTGCACTTTTCACCAAAGTGTGTTTGGGTGATGGTCAAAATTACCCACATTCTTGGTGACTCACAAGGGATTTTCCTCAGTGGAAAATGAGAACTCATACTACTTTTGACAATGTGTCATAGAAAGAGAGACATAGGATGCTCATACTAGTATATGTAGACTAAAAAAAATGAAGCACAAAAAAGAGATAAAAAGGATACTTTATAGGACATTATCCTTTTACAAAATAAAATTGCAAAGAAAAGAGGAAATAAAATACTAACAATGATGTGGATAGTCGAGTTTGTGGTAAATTTTACAGGTGGTAACACAAAAACAAATGGAAAAGATGATAGGTATATTTTGATAATGGGACATCCCCAAATTACCCTAGTGGAGATGCAACAAATAGATTTAGTGACACAATTTACATGCACAAATATAGATAAAAATTAAAAAAGGGGAAATGGTAATGGTACATAAGGATATCCAAAAAATGGAACACCCCCACAAAATTGTACTTCACTAACCAAAAATGATCACAACTAATTGTTGCTTTAGGTTTAGGATAGATGCCTTAGGAAATTACCATTCTTCTACTTTCCACCCCTTTTACACGTTTCTCACTTCTTGACCCAATTACATAAGAACTTCTCCATTTTGCAACTCCTCTCTATATCCTTTGGGCTCATTTTTAGCATTTGAGAGTATTGCTTTGGATGCAAGCAATTTTTGTGACTTTATATAGATTTAAGCCTTGTATTTCACCTATACCATCTAAAAATTGAATCATGACTACTACTTGGCCATCTTGTGTGAGTCTAGCACTTTTGTAGCTTAGTAGATCTTGGTCATCAACCTATATTTTTGATAGTTGCACTATTATTTACTTTGCTTGCATCATTCTTATTGATAGGATATGTTGTGGCTACCATTTTATCTCTTTATAATTTATTCTTTTATCATATTTGATTCTTTTATATCTTGATTTGATCCATGTGGAGTCATAATTGTTGAAAATACTATAGTACAACTATGCAAGTGCAAAACTATTGTAATACCCAAAACTATTGTTTGCCCCTCATCATTGTTCATCCTCCACCTCTAGAGAGTGTTCTAGATCTTCCTACTGTCGTGACTACTCCTCTAAGTTGGATCTGGATGATTCATCCTAATGAATAGTAAGTTGAGTTTTGGGGATCTAAAACACTTGGCACATTTCATTTTAGGCTTCCATAGAAGGTATTGGAATCCTTTTTAGCTCAAAAAAAATTGATTTTAGTCTATAGTGGTTTCCATAATGAGGGTCACTATATTTTTTATCCATTTCCTCTAATTTGACCTAGAGGTGAGAGAGTTTAAGATGGTGAAATCCTGGTCTACTACCAATGGTTCTAATAATGCCTCAACCTCTCTTTCATCTTAGAGTTGTTAGCTCAATGATCTCTTATTTTGTATAAATGAACATGTTGCTATCCTAATAACTTGGGGAACCAAGAGCTTTGATTTTTATGCTAATCTTGCTCATCTCTTTAGATTATTTTCTAAGAAGAGTGTAGAGTTCTTCTCCCTCATATATTAGCTTATTTGTATGATAGATATAATAATCTATAAGTATTCACACCTCTATATATTTTTTATATTGTTGTTCAATATGAGGGTACTTTTCTATGTTACTCAATATTTTTTTGAATGCTTGTGCTTATAATATTTTGGTCATTAGGTCCTTATTTGCAACCTCTCAAGATAGCTAGATAGCTTCTTGTAACTTTTCCATGAAAAGAGGGAAGACCTAAAGAGTCACCTGTTTAATCTTATGCAAGTAATATCTCCTGATCTACTTGAGCAAATATTTTGAGATTTTTGGTCCATAGGGCTTCTCTTTCTCCTAAGCTACTTTAGCTCGAACCATGGCTAGTACCTCTTCTTGTTATCATAGCTAATTCCTAAGATATATTCTCATCTGCAATTACTTTTCAGAGGGGACTTTATCAAGGATTATCTTGAATTCTTTAATTTCAATTTTTAGAGTGTCCTACTCTATCTATTACTTGGCTAGTTTCACTTCTTGGACTTCAATATTTTCATGGCAGCCTTTAGGTATTTATCCATATTTCTTGTTTGCAGAAACAAAGTGTTTTCCTTACTAGGAATATCCTGGAGTGTTTCTACCTTGAATATCTTTGATATGTCCTAGATTTGCACTTCTAGATACCAATATTCTAGTCTCATCTCTAATATTACCTTCTTGACCTTGGGTTGGACATTAACTTTTATTATTTTCCCTTTAATTGGATCCAGTGTATCATAGGTCAAAGTGATTGCTTCTTCTTCATTATCTTACAGTTGTTGCTATTGGTATTCCCTCATCCATTTTTTATGGTTATCCTTTGCATTATAGATGATGCATAAGACTTCTAGGAGTGGTTCTTCAGTGTTTATGGGGAGGGGAGTGGCTATAAATGTGGGCATAGGTGTACATGGTTAAGACATAATTATCTTTACCAAACTAAAGTTGCCCTATACCTCTTGGAACTTATGGCTCACGAATAGAGGGGTAAACGATGATAGGTGTGTTAGTGGTAATGGAGGAGTGGATGATGGTGTTTGTTGTAGCATAGGTGTGTAGTATTCTGAATGGGTAGGTGGTTTTCAAGGGCTTAGAATGATCAATTTACTATTCCCAATCGATGGACCAAATCATACAATCATATAGTATTTACAACTATCAATTTGTGACAACAAAATAGCTTGTATAGAACCCAAATCGTACCATTGTACGATTCCAAATCATATAGTGATAGGGCTTGTACGATTTTACACTCATCCAATCCTTTATATTTAGTTTTGTAAGCTACCATACATAGTTTTGTAATTAAATTGTTTGATACATAGTTTTGTAATTAAATTGTTTGATTTCCCAATACTACCAAATCAGGTAAGCTTTACTGAATCACATAAACTACCAATTCGGTATGTTTATTTTGTACAATTTGTAAGAGCTTGATTGTATGATTTGTATGAAATGAAAGTACAATAGAATGCCAATTTGGATGTTCTTTTGTGCCAATATATTTCAACTAAGTTTTTTAAAGGTTTAACATGGCAATTAATCTATTTCTATCAACATGCAATTTCCATCATCAAGGTTTGAGAGAGTTCTCTCCAATAGTAATATGCAAAAATCATATAGTAGTCTTCAATATGTACTTCTTGACATCATACTCATCACAAATAATTCATTAGGTTCACACCAATGCTAGTTTAATCTAATTCTTCCATAGCAATGCATTAAGTATCAACAACAACCATAAATAAGTACATGCAACAAGATAAACTACATAATAATATTCTACCATTGTAGGATTGTACAGTATGTGAGAGTAAAGATGAATTGTGATTCTTATGTATTACTTGTCAATAATATCATACAATCACTAAAAGGTACTCAACAATCATAGGTATGCATCAATACTTCATACTATTTAAACCAAAAAATAGACAAAACTCACAAGCATTAACCAGACTAATAAGACTATCAAAAATGAAAAGGGAATCTTAAAGTAATTCATTATTAAAAATTGGCCATGCATAACAGAATGCATAATTATACCTTTTACTAAGTCTAAACACATAATTTATAAAATTCATGCGCAATTACAACTCAAATTGCATTTCCCTTGTATTTCATTGCAAATTGTATGGTTTGCCCTTTAGTTTGTACAATTTACCAAAACTTGTCAAAATTGTCAAAACTAGCAAATCCTCTTGTCACTTCTTCTTCTTATATGGGTGGATTTGCTACCTACATTTTCCCTCCTCTTTACTTTAGTCGGTGTCCTCATCGACTCGTATTTTTATTTCAGCTGTACCTCATAATCTTTGACTACAACTTCCAATTCTTCCACCTCGGTGCGAAGAATTACATGTTGATTCTGCAACTTGGTTGTGTAGTTACCCATTTCTACTGCTTTCATACCATGTTGATAGGTTTTCTATTTTGTAGTATTCAGGAGTTCCCTCAGTTGTTGTTCACACTCAGTAGCACTCTTCTTCAGTGTTGAGGTGTGATTTTATCCAGTTACAAAAATCACTCGATAACTAGGATTCAAAATACTCTCTTGCAAAGAAAGTATACTTCTCCAAGGTTCCCACTTAATTTTTTATGTGTCATGCATATGCATAAAAATAAGTGCTTGAATAATCTCAATAGTTTGCAAGTTACTGATAACAAGGGGCCTGGGAATTAGGTAATTAACTTTAAATTCATCATGTGTTAAGTATATTTTAATCAAATTCTCTCTAAGCAATAAATTTGCCTTTTGATTTTAATTTTGATAATTTATGCAAATTTATCCTATAACCTCTAAACAACAATTAATTAAAATGCTTCAAGTGATTTTGAAATATATTTTAATTTAGCATTTTAATTAACATTAAAATTCAATAAACTTTAATAAAATTAAAGTTTATAAAACTTTAATAAATTAATTAAATATAAATCTTAATTAATAACGTTTTGGAATTTATAATAATCAAAATTAAGGTTTTATTTACTATAGATATTTGTTCATCCAAATATGAAATTGAAATTTAAATATTTGAAGAATGAACAAACTGTAAAAATAATTAAACCCAAATTATAAGGTTTTGAACCTTAATAATTATGAAAATAGGGTTTAATATAAATCTTATTTATGAACTTTTAAATCTTATGATATGCAAATAAAGTTCATAATAATTTTTCTTCTCGTAATATTTATTCCTCAAATATTTATTGAATTAAATATTTAAGAATAAATATGAGCATCAAATGTAAAGTTTGGATATTTAGATAAATTGAAACAAGATTATAATAAACCCAAACTATTTAATGTAAAAAGATATCAATTTTGAATTCTCAACTTTATGAAATTAAAGTTGGAATAAAAATAATCATTTATCCTCAATAAATTTATTTATTCAAATATTAATTAAAATTAAAATTTGAATAATAAATTTATTGAGGACCTAGTTATAAATTTTAACTTTATAAAATCAAACTAGGTTAAATGTATGCAAATTTAATATGAAATAAATTTCAAAAGGTTTAAAGTACAAAAATAAATTAAATCTCGGACAAAACAACTACAACATGGAAAACACAAAAATTCTATAACCACTTTTATGCCTACCAGAAATCACACAATCCGAAAATAAAAATTGTGCAATCTTTAATGAAAATTGAAATTAAAACTATATCAAAACACTTAATTAAAAATCAAATACCATATTCACGCATATTTGAACCAAAATAATTTGATATAATTATTGGATCTTATAATAAAGCCTTTGAAATCTTTGTAAATCCAAATCCTTGTAGTATTTTGCTCCTTTCAATCCTCTTATCATTCCTTTGCCCTGTAATTGTCCAACCCTGTTCTTGGCTTTTCATTCTCCATTTATAGTTTGAATAATTTTTTACATTGTTGTTTCTTTCCCGTTCCATTATGGTTTCCATACATTTGTAAAAACAAATTCTTAATGAAACCCTAATGTTTTTTTTTTTAATTTACATGGTGGAATCGGTTGCCACCACAAATCTGGGCAGGATGTCTAGCTTTTATGGCCACCACAGTATTTTACGTTGTTCATCCCAGAAGCCACCACATAGATATTTGCATAGTCTACCCCTATAACCACCATGCCACAATCATTTTAAACCTTTTACGTCTCTAAAAGCGCCAGGAAAGGGACAAGCATTCAGTCTGACGAGGCTCGAGATTTGAACCTTAGACCTCCGGCCCCCTTATGAGTTTTGGATGAACCAATTGGTCTACACCTCGGACCTCAATGAAACCCTAATGTTACCTACATCTTTTTCAAAGTATTTAATATTTCTCCTCAATGAAACCCTAATGTCACCAGTGCCTTTTTCAAAGGATTTAATATTTCTCCTCATTGGCATTCGAAAATTAAATTTAAGACATGTCCATGAAACCCACAAATGCATCCTCTATTCAACATTCTTTAATAATACTACTAACAAGACACATGATAATTAGAATATAAAACATTTATAAAATAACCTTCTTAAATATAATTAAATTATAAAGTTATAAAACTTTATAATTTAATTAATTTAAAACATATTTATAAAATAACCATTCAAACTATATTAAATTATAAATTCATAAAACTTTATAATTTAATTAATTTAAAATAAATTTATAAAATAACAATTTTAAATATATTAAATTATAAAGTTATAAAACTTTATAATTTAATTAATTTAAAGTAATTTTATAAAATAACCATTTTAAATATATTAAATTATAAAATTTTATAATTTAATTAATTAAAAAGTTTATTTTAAAAGAACATTTGAAACTGAAGACTAATAAAAAATAAAAAGAAATAATAAATCACCCCATTCTTCCACATCATACCAATACCTGAAACAATCAAAACCAACCAACAACATAACAATAAAATTTCAAAATTTTCTCAATGGATCCCCAAATTTTGGGTTCGTTGTTAAGGACATCACAAAAAATGGCGACTCTACTGGTAAATGTCCTTGGACATTTTGGACTTAACAACCCAACTTATAAAAATAACAAAAACTAAAATATTAGAATCATGAGCATCAATAATATCCAGAGAATGTGAAAAGACCAATTCAACATGAAACAATAGAATCATCAAAATTGGCTCGGTGTGTGTAAAGTGATTTGTTCTATATCTTTGAAACCGTTCAACCTTCCATTGTCAATTTTGCATTTCAAGCTATGAATATTTTATCTTTTGAAGTATATCTCCACCTGACTCTCTTTAGATATTTCTCTACTACCAACCAGGTGTTCATAGCCCTAGTAGATATTATTTGAATCTCCCATATATGAGGTGAATTTTTGCATTTTGTATTTTTTATTTTAGTCTAGACCTATCTCCATTGCTAGTTAGGCATCTATAGCCCCGATGAAATCTATCTAGACTGCGGTGACAAATTTATCATTACTTTTCTTCGTATTCATCATTTTTTTTTTTTTTTCTTTTTTTTCTTTTTTTTTTTTTATCCAATAATAAGGTACTTTGCAAAAAATACACCTGCCATTTGGGTTAGAGATCAGGTAAGGCTGAAAGAGTATACAAAATTTTCACCTTAATTTGCAAAACTGACAACTTCATACTTCTAGAATTTCAAAATATATTCTTTAAAGTGTTTGTAGTACTTGAAAAGCTTTTGTAATACGATTCTAATATTTCAAATTTATTTATCTTGGTTCAAATTCATGAAGATATACACTAACATCTCATTTTCCTTTTTCTTCAGGTTTTGCATGCTTTCAAAATAGGTAATTTTATCCTATATGACCCAAGAACAAATACCAAACAAGATCATCAAGTTTTTATTGTAACTACCACAACTACCTCAATAGAAGAAACCATACCAAAAATCTCACAAACAACAAAATGACAACTTGAATACCAAAACTATGGTATAAGCCAGTATTATTCAAAAACAAAAATGGAAACACATGCAATGATTTCACAAAACCAAAACATCAACAAAAAAGCAAATAACAAAATTTCATGAAACAATAAATTATGTACGAAAAAAAACAAAAACCCAAAAAATCTATTTACAAAAAAATACACTATGTACAAAATGATAATAAATTTATGCTATCATATTCCTGGATCCCAAATACAATTGACACATTGTAAAATACATATATGATTTGCAATCCAAGCTTTACATAAATCCAACCAAAACAAGATTAAGTGAAATGATGCAACCTTCATTTTGCCTTTCACACCCCACTGATTTAATTCAAATTTATAAGCAATTCCATTTTTTAAATTTGAACCATTAACCTTACAAGTAAATACATGATCTTATGATTATTCAACAAGATGGGAATTTCAAACCTTGATTCATCACTTTGACTTAAATTCTCATTTTCACAAACATATAGGATTTCTTTTAAATAAGAAGAAACTTCTAAAAAATTTAAAGAAAAATCATCATCTATATTTTTAGGCCAATCATATTCATGTAACAATTTACAAGAATCTAGGATATTTACAAAATAATAATCATTATAGTTTTGTATCCTAGAGTGAATTGTTAACTGTTGTTGAACTTGGTTCAATGATTCAAAAATGTTCTATTTTTCATTTAGCAATGCAAATTTATTTGTAATGGGAAAATAAATCCACATTAGTTCTTGATCAACCTCCAATGGCATTTCATTATAAACAACATTTAAATCCAATAAATAATTATGCAAAATTTTACCTGATTCTTGGAAGTTTAAATACAAAGGATAAGATTCTACCTTTTGTATACTTTCATTTACCACTACTTGATGAGCCATTGTAATATTTTCTTTTGCTTCATGATCTCTATCATCATCACCATCATTTCGTATACCTTCATCAATGACCTATTTTACAAAAGCATTAAAATTAGGCATCCAATAAAAGAATATGTTCGTCCTTTTCAAACCATGAATCTTGTTGATCAAACAAACCAATAGTTTCTTTAGAATGAATAGGAAAATCTAGTTCTTTGTTAGCCATACATGAATTTTCTTCATTTGAATATTCAATACAATCATGAAAATTTTCACACAAATATTCAGTATTTGAGAATGAAATAAAAGAATTTACCTCTTCTTCATCTAAAATAGATGAATCATAAGAAACTTTTACCATTTCATTTTTTCTATTTCAACAATATGTTCCACAAACTCATGTTCAAAATGATCAAATCTTGGAACCCTCTCTATTTCTGAATTTTACACTTCATTTAATTGTCATATCTTCATGCAAAATAGAGGTTTCAATATCCTGCATAACAAGTTAAATGGAAAATTCATCAATAGGATAATTAGAAATGAATAATTCCTCATATATTCCTCAACCATTATAATAATAATCTTCCTAAAATATTTTATGATATTGCATCCCTTCTTTCATTTATTTTTTATCATTATTTTGAGGATACTAAAAATTTTGATCGTCATTTTCAATGATCTCATCCAAATCTATGGAAGATCCTGATTTATCATGTGTTTCAAAACTAGTCCATTCTATGACTTCTCCAATATCTAAAATAATATCACTTTTAACATCTTCAATATTTTTCTCATAAGAATGATTTATATAATTATCAAGATATGCATTTTGATGCATTTATCCTTGTGCTTGATCACTATATCTTCTAAGTTGTAGAATTAACCTTTACAACTTGTCCTACATTTTAGGTGAACCAAGTACTTCATTAGAAAGAGAATCAAAATCCTCCCATTTATTCCACCAACAATAATCATCTTCTAAAATTAGGGAGTGATGTTCACCCACTTCTTCACACTTTGTAAATTCAACAATAGATTTCTTTTCAAATTCACTTTCATCAATTTCAAAAACTTTATTCTCAATAAAAAATTCATCTTATTCAAGTAATAAACTTTTATGATCAGTCATAATGAAATTAACTCTAGAATATTTAAATTTTGGATCTTTAATTGTTTCATTCAACTCTATGGAAGATTATATTCTTTCATATGTTTCAAAACTAGTTAGATCTGAAAATCCTCCAATAGCTAAAGACTCATGCATTTCTACATTCTGATAAATTTGACTACTATAATCCTTATTTATGGATATTGGATTTGAAACTTGAACTTCCTCTTGGACAATATCAAAAGTGGTTGAAAAACTAGGACATTCAATTTCATTCGATGGTGTCGAAAAATGTGTATCATGACTCATAGGTGGTAATTGATTTGAAATATTAGGGTTAAGTAATGATAATCTACCCACATCAATTCCTATTGAAATCAACCATTGTTCTATAGATACTACCCCACCATAGATGTTAGATAATGATACATCTTTAGGAATCTTTTTAACAACTTAACAGTAAAAGGATCTAAAGCTTCCAAGTATATTTGAGCTTCTTCTTATGAAATGATAAAGTGTATCTCTATTTCAGTATACAACTTATGAAATCTATCATTAAATTGACTCATGGATTCATTAGTTTTTTTACAAATAGATAAAAATTTATTTGATAACAAATCTACGTCAACCAATGTTCCAAAATATTCAAGAAACGTTGTTTATAGTTGGTTCCATGAATCGGTAGAACCTGCAGGTAAATTGATAAACCAATATTTAATTCATCCAATGTGTATGGAAACATTCTATAGAGAACATCTTCCTGTATAATTTGAAAATAAAACATAATTTTGTTATATGTTTGAATATGTTCTTTAGCTGTAATCATCTCATCATGCTTAAAATGGGGTAAATCATTTTCTGCCATTGAACCAATTTTAATATGCAAGGCTATGTATGAAAATTCACAAAAATTAAATCATAACCTAATTTTCGAATTTATCACAAATTAAAATTAATGAAACATAAATTGAAAATTTTCAATTTTTGTTTTAATAACTAGTTGCATATGCTGAAAATTAAAATATTATTTTTCAGGCCCTCATTCTAGCGCCAATTTGTTGAGGTATGATTCAAAATCACTCGATAACTAGGATTCAAAATCCTCTCTTGCAAAGAAAATATACTTCTCCAAGGTTCTCACTTAATATTTTTATGTGTCATGCATATGTGTAAAAATAAGTGCTTGAATAATCTCAATAGTTTGCAAGTTACTGATAACAAGGGGCCTGGAAATCAGGTAATTAATTTTAAATTCATCATGTGTTAAGTATATTTTAATAAAATTCTCTCTAAGAAATAAATTTATCTTTTGATTTGATAAAAATTAGGGAAAAACTACTCTGCTAGGGTTTGATGAAGAAAAATGCTCTGCGGGAATGGCAGCAACTTCTGCAGGAGGTCTAAAAAATTGGAGGAATGTTGTGATGGCATCAGGTCCAGCACAGAGAGTGCATGCCCATTATATTTTTTCATCTGAAAATGACTGGAAGAAATAGGATTTTCCAATGCATGTAAGGAACCACTTGTTAAATAACAATTGATGTTTGGAACGATGTGAATCCAGGCCAGTTCTAGTGGTTCAACCAGACTCGATGGTGGAAGATGTGGAGTATCTAACCAAACATACCCTTATTGGAAAAATTTTGGGCATCCAAATTTCTCTCCCCTTTGTGGAGGCTTGGGTCAGGAAGACATGGAATCCTAAAGGTGATGTGGAGGTGATGTTGAGTGTGAACAACTATTTTATGGTGGTTTTCTCTTGTATTGCAGATTGTAACAAAGCATTTGAAGGGGGTTCTTATTTATATAACCAAGTGGGACTCTTTCTTAAACCCTGGCATGTGGGTTTCAACCCATCAGAGGAGCGACCATCATGATTTCCAGTATGGGTGCGGCTTCCATGGCTCCCGTTGGAATTCTGGAGAACTGATATCTTGCATAAGATTGCCCTTTTGCTTGGGAATCCGGTTGGACCGTCACAAAAAATAATGGATAAAAAGGTAATCTTTGTTGCTTGTATTTGTGTTGAAATTGACTTAAATAATCCTATTCCAGATTCTATTGAAATACAATTTGGATCAACTACATGGGTTAAAAAACTTGACTATGAAGCTCTTCCATTTTGTTGTCGGATTTACCGTGAATATGGCCACTTGCAAAGAAAATACCCTAATTTTGTCTCGCCTATGGCTTCAAATATTGGGCCCTCTCGATCTGGATAAATTTTGGATAAATGAAAAGCCTCGATAAAGGAAGGGTAATGGGATAAGGAAGGTTTTGTTCTATTAAAATCCCAAAACAGAGGATGAAGGGCAAACAAAGACCTTAAGGATAGCCAGCTAGATGCTCTACTCAACCATTTTGAAATATTAGATGATATTGATAAATGCATGGGGATACCTAAAATGTCACTACATGATGCAAATATAACAAGGTCGAATCAGATGTCTCTTCTTGATGGGGAACTTAAGGAATTAGATCTAGGGGGTTTAAATGAAGAACAAAGAGCTTTGGATCTGAGTATAGGGGACATGGTTGGGTCAAGCCCTATAAGGAAAATTATTTTGGAAAGTGGTACAGATTTATTTATGCCCTCTCCTACTCAGGCATTGATGCAGTCATCCTTGGACTGCCAAACTTCTACGGTGTTGGGATTGCAACAAAAAACAATTAAAAAAAGTTTTTTGGATAATAATATGAAGGTGGTTCGGAAGAAGGACCAAGATAAAATTAAGCTAATGGGGGAGAATTTTTTGGATTCAGGCTTGGTGAGAACATTGGACTCCCATTTTTATAACCCCCAAAAATTATTATCCTCTCATGGAATGTAAGGGAGTTGAATAGCATCCCCAGATAAAAATTTGTTTGTGATTTGGTTCGTGTGCATTCTCTGGATGTGGTGTTTATTCAGGAGACTAAATTGGCTATTGATAGTATGTTCAATATTTCTCCCAAGTTGTGGATAAGGGGGTAATTCTAGTGTATTGGTTCATGTGGATATGCTGGTGACATTGCTTGTTTATGGGATCCGATTAAGATATCCCCTCTTACTTGGATTTCCAACAGATGGTCTATTTCAATGGTCGAGCATGATAATGAATCTAGTGAAATCATCCTACTTACAAATGTGTATGCTCCTATTGATTACAATGGTAAAGTGAATTTGTGGAAGCACATTTTCTTTGTGAGAAGTTTGGTTCCCCTGTACCCATGGATTTTGGCTGGAGACTTCAACTCTATCACTTGTCTAGAGGAGAAACATGGTGGGGTGGACTATCTCGAGCCTTTTTCTTCTGTCTTCAGTGCTCATATCTAGGCCCTAAACTTGGTTGACATCAAGCCATATAATGGGATATTTACTTGGTAAAATAGAAAGTGTGGGGAAGCTTCCATCTCAGAGAGACTAGATAGGTTTTTGATATCCAGTTATTGAATGGGTAATAACAGAGGTGCTAGTTCTATGATTTTGGAGGGTAGGGAATCTGATCATTGGCCTATCAAACTCTCTGCTTTGGAGTTAGGGCTAAAAAACAATCTCTTCTTTAAGTTTCAACTTATGTTGCTTCGTGATCCTAAGCTTCATGATTTCATGCGAGGTTGGTGGACCACTGGCAAACCTCCTCATGGCACCACTATGTATTTCTTTATGAAGTGACTACAATTTGTAAAACATAAATTGAAGAGATGAAATAGACTGAATTTTTGGAACCTTTCCTTGGATAAGTTGGTAGCTCTTAGGAGGATGGAAGAAGCTTCAAGGAAGATTAGAGATGAGGGATTCATGAAGGAGCTTCTTGTTGAGGAATCTAAGGCTGCGAAAGACCTTGCTGAATGGGAACTGAGGGAAGAAATTTTTTGGAAACAAAAAGCTTGAGTAGATTGGCTTCAAGAAGGGGATAGGAACACAACCTTCTTTTATAACTCAGTTAAGGCTCACCATAATGGTAACCTGATTACCTCTCTTGTGAATTATCAGGGTGCCCTGCTCTCTTATTTCAGAGATATTTAAAAGAGACTAAGAGGTATTTTTCCTCTCTTCAATGATGACTCCCTATCAGATGATGAGAATGAAAAGCTTATTCTAAAATGTATTCTAGTGATTGTTTCTAGAGAGATGAATAAGAACTTAATGGGTCCAATTTACCTTGAGGATTTGGAAAATGTTGTATTTAATATGAAAAAAGGAAAAGCCCCTGGCCCAGATGGATTCCCTATTTGAGTTTTATCAGGATTTTTGGGATTTAATCAAATTTTATCTTTTGGAGGTGGTCCGTGAGTCCAAATAGAACAAACAAATGCTGAGGGCCCTAAATGCTACCCTTGTCCTGCTTATACCCAAAAAAGAGGGAGCAAATTCCTTGGATATGTTCAGGCCTATTGCTCTCTACAATGTTGTGTATAAGATCATCACAAAAATTATTGCTAAGAGGTTGAAGATATGGTTGAGCAAAATCATCTCTGAGGAGCAAGGAAGGTTTGTTGTTGGTCGAAAAATATTGGATGGGGTTGTTATTGCTACAGAAGCTATTCACTCGATGGAAACTTCTAAGGAGAAAACTATGTTCATTAAGTTAGACATGGTCAAAGCCTATGATCGGGTCAGATGGTCCTTTCTTCAAAAATTTCTTGCTACTTTTGGATTTGAGGAGGAATGGATTAGATGGGTGATGAGCTATGTTTATTCTTCCTCATTCTTTGTTCTTGTTAATAATGAGCCATCAAAGTTATTTGAGTCCTCAAGGGGATTCAGGCAAGGAGATCTTTTATCTCCTTATTTGTTTATCATTATGGTAGAAGGGTTGGGAATATTTCTCAAGTCTCAAGTCATGCAGGGTCTCATTCAGGGGTGGAATTGGGATAGTAGTTTGCCACCCCTTTCCCACCTTCAATTTGTTGATGATATCAGGGAAGTTGGAAATATTAGACAGTCTCTTGACATATATCTTGGTGCTTCTAGACAGTTGATTAATGATGACAAGTCTTCTATTTTATTATTCAATACTCCTCCTCTTATTCAAGCTATGATTGCTCACATTCTAAGATTCCAGGTTGGGACTCCCCCCTTCATTTATATTGGTATTCCAATTTCATCTCACCCTCTACCTAGATATTCTTGGCAGTATATGCTTGATAAGTTTAGAAGGAAGGTGAATCATTGGACTTTTAGATGGCTATCCATTGTAGGTAGAGTGTTGCTTTTAAAATATGTTGTTCAAGCTTTACCCATTTATAGATTTTTTGTACAAATAGCTCCCTCTCACTTCATCAAGGACATGGATGATTTGTCAAGACAATTTTTATGGTCTGGAAAACTTGATCAATCTAAATGGATTTTGGTTAGGTGGGATTCTATATGTAGTTCGATGCAAGAGGGAGGCCTTGGGTTGCGACAGACAGCTCTTTTTTGGGCATGCTTTGGCTACAAAAATTTATTGGAGATGGTGTACCTCTCAAGATCATATTTGGGCTAAAATATTATCTTGTAAATACTTGAGAGGTATTTCTGAGGCTGAAATCCCTAGATTCAGCTTGGTTGGGAAAGGTTCAGTTATCTGGGACACTCTGAAAAGAGGATCTAATTTAATCAAGCAGGGTTTATTCTGGATTTGTAATCAGGGATCAAATGCTTTTTTTTGGGAGGATTATTGGGATGGCCACCCTCATATCTTGAATCAATATCCTAGGTTACGTTCCCTAAGCATTTTTTTTCTTGAAATCAGGTTGGTCTCGTGTGGACTTTAAAAAATCTAGTATTTTGGAAATATAGAGATTTACAGGTGGAAATATCCACAAGAATGGCCCCAGGAGGGACTGGCCAAGGATAGAGATGTTCTTGCTCTTATTATTATGGGGAGGCCTTGTTCTTCATTGAGGGGTAAATATATTCTTGCTTGGAACCTTGATCCTAAGGGAACCTACTCGGTAGCCTATGGTTATCAGGTTCTTGATAAGCAAAAGTATGGGAGTCTTCCTATCACTTGGTGGAAAAAGGTGTGGAACAAATTTTCCTGGCCAAAATGTAACTTCTTTCTTTGGTTGGTAGCTCGTAATAAATGACTCGCTTGGGATAATGTGAAGAAGAGGGGATTTTAGGGTCCCTCTTTTTGTGTCCTTTGCAGTAAGAATGAGGATGACTCTTCTCATTTATTTTTCCAATGCTCCTTTGCCAGAGATATTTAGCACCATTGGTGGAGCGCCTGGAACCATCCATGTTTTCATGTGCTATCCCTAGTGGAGTTTTGGAGTAGTCTGGGTAGACCTCCGGCCAAGACCCCCTTCCTTCGGGTGGCTTGGAATTTGGGCCCTTCTTGCATCATCTAGAAAATTTGGCTCAAATGGAACCAACACATATTTTAAGGTAGTTATTTGGCTATTCAACATATCTGGTAAAGGATCCTATATATGGTTCAGGAAACCATGCATAGCAAATGTGATGTGAACCCTCTTTTGGATTCTAGGGAGGAGAAGGTACAACAAGCCCTTGGTCTCTTTGGGGATGGTGTGAAATCTTCTAGCCCTAGTAGGGTTCCTCAACTCAATAATAAGGTTAGGAGAAATGGTAGGTGGATGCCACCCCCTAGAGGAGTTTTAAAAATTAATACTGATGGATTGTCCAGGGGTAATCCTAGACATGCTGGCATTGGTGGTGTTGGGAGAGATTCTACTTGTGGTGTTAGTTTTTTCTTTTCCATTTATAAAGGTGTTCACTCCAATAATTTTATGGAATATCTTGCAATTTTTGAGGCCTTTCGGAGGGGGTTTTCTCTTGGTTGGCATAGTATTATCTATGAGTCTAACTCTCAAATTTTGGTTAACCTTTTAAACAGTAAAAGGGTGAAGGAATTTAATTGATAGTTGGCCTCTGTAGCCGTTCAAATTTTCAAAATGAGTGAAGTGTTCAAATTTATATCCTTTTTGCACATTCCAAGGGAATGAAATGTGGTTGCTGACTACTTGGCAAAAAGGGCTTCTGAGCTGTTGGATCCTTGGAGTATCGATAATTGGGAGAGTCTCCCATATGGGAACTCTCAATGCTTGTGGGAGTTGATACACAAGGATGTACAGACTTAATGTGGTTTATTCTGGTTGTCTTTTTTGGGTGTCATTCTAGTTTAGTGGTTTTAGCCTGTTTGGCTATTTATTTGACTTCTGGTTGGAAGATCAGTTGTACTCTGTAATCTAGACTTTTTATCAATAAATTTTTACCCCTTTATTTAAAAACAAATTGTCTTTTGATTTTAATTTTGATAACTTATGCAAATTTATCCTATAACCTCTAAACAAAAATTAATTAAAATGCTTCAAGTGATTTTGAAATATATTTTAATTTAGCATTTTAATTAACATTAAAATTCAATAAAATTTAATAAAATCAAAGTTTATAAAACTTTAATAAATTAATTAAATATAAACCTTAATTATAAAGTTTTGGACTTTATAATAATAAAAATTAAGGTTTTATTTACTATAGATATTTGTTCATCCAAATATGAAATTGAAATTTAAATATTTGAAGAATGAACAAGCTATAAAAATAATTAAACCCAAATTATAAGGTTTTGAACCTTAATAATTACGAAACCAAGGTTTGATATAAATCTTATTTATGAACTTTTAAATCTTATGATATGCAAATAAAGTTCATAATAATTTCTCTTCCCGTAATATTTATTCCTTAAATATTTATTGAAAATCACACAATAGAAAATACAAAAATTCTAAAAGGAGTTTTGTGCCTACCAGAAATCACACAATACGACATTTAAATTAAAACTATATCAAATAATTTAATTAAAAATCAAATACCGTATTCACGTATATTTGAACCAAAACAATTTGATATAATTATTGGATCTTACAATAAAGCCTCTGAAATATCTATAAATCCAAATCCCTGTAGTATTTTGCTCCTTTCAATACTCTTATCCTTTCTTTGAATTGTAATTATTCGACCCTGTTCTTGGCTTTTCATTCTCCATTTATAGTTTGAATAATTTGTTACATGGTTGGTTCTTTATCATTCCATTATGGTTTCAATACAGTTGTAAAAACAAATTCTTAATGAAACCTTAATGTTACCAACACATTTTTTAAAAGATTTAATATTTCTCCTCAATGAATCCCTAATGTCACCAATGCCTTTTTCAAAAGGTTTAATATTTCTCCTCATTGGCATTCAAAAATTAAATTTAATAAATGTCAATGAAACCCACGGACACATCCTCTATTCAACATACTTTAATAATCCTATCAACATGACAAATATTAATTAGAATATAAAACATTAATAAAATAACCTTCTTAAATATAATTAAATTATAAAGTTATAAATCGTTATAATTTAATTAATTTAAAACATATTTATAAAATAACCATTCTAACTATATTAAATTATAAAATTATAAAACTTTATAATTTAGTTAATTTAAAACAAGTTTATAAAATAACAATTTTAAATATATTAAATTATAAAGATATAAAACTTTAAAATTTAATTAATTTAAATTAATTTTATAAAATAGCCATTTTAAATATATTAAATTAAAACTGAAGACCAATAAAAAATAAAAAATAAATAATAAACCACCCCATTCTTCCACATCATACCAATACCTGAAACAATCAAAACCAACCAACAACATAACAATAAAATTAAAAAAAATTCTCAGTGGGTCCCCAAAATTTAGGGTTGTTGTGAAGGACGTCACAACATTCAGTTTCTCTTGCAATTGTGCTTTTGTTCGATCTTCTACCTGTAACTCTTCGTTCTTATCTATAATGGTCTATAGATGGTGATTAATATCAACATCTAAAGCTCGAGCAGTCTCTTCCGTAGCATTCAATTGCACTTGCTTATCCAGGACCATATCATTATATCGTTTATTCTCTTGTGTGAGATATTCCATCTTCTTATCATGTATTACCAGTTGCTCATCCTTTTTTCCCAACCGCATTCTTAGTTTTTCATACTTTTCTTTGAGTTGAGCTACCAACTTCCTAATCTTATCTTTTACCATTTGTGAGACTTGTTTCTTCTCCTCTTCAAGTAAACTAATTCTGGCCTCAAAATCAACCCTGTTACTTAGTCGTTCTTCTTCAATTCTCTTTAGTTTCTCTTCTGTTGTAGCCTTACTCTTATGTAATTCTTCCTTTATTTCAAACATTTCATTTTAATTAGCCTATGTCTCTTCTTTCTAAGCTTCCTTGAGCTACTATATCTACTCCAATCCTATGGTCAACCACTCTATCCAATGTGTTAGAAAGTTCAACTTCCTCAGAGTGATAGCTAAGCTTGAGGTGACCATCTTATGTTCCAACTTTGTTATATTCGTGGGATAAGTCAGATAATTAGCTCTATCCAAATACAGCCTTGGATACTTCCTGTAATTGGTTCTCACTCTGTCTAGAAAGTCATCTCTCCCTAACATCATTATTACCTCTTCCCTAGGTAACTTCCATGGGTGTTGTACATGAATATTTATAATTTTTCTTGTATGCTCCTCACTACTCACCCATTCTATTATCTTCTCCAACTCGATAAGCACTTTTTCTTCCCATATCTTCAACTCTCCCATGTGTCCAATACCAAACTATAATTTGGTGCTAGCCATGGCATTGCCTATTTGATAGAAGACATGTTCCACCTGTTCTTCTACCCTTATTGCATCCTCCTTAGTATCAACTTTTGAGAACTACGGTACCTCCGATAGGTAACTTGTTTTCATCATTTGTAGCTCTTCCTCTATGGGAGTTTGTTCTTCCTATTCTTCCAAGTGGTGACTAGAGCTTCCCCCAAGCACCATTAATACTCTCTTTTTTTATCTTTTCTTGTGATGGAGTTTATTCCATAGTCCTTTCCACCTCCAAATATTCTTTCACATTCACAATCTCTTGAAGATATTGCTGACATTCTATAGATTCTTGGGCTTATTTTTGTTCAGTTAAGCCCACCTGTTGTTTTTATATCACATGCTCTTCTTCTTGATTTTGCTAGATTTTTATTGTGACTATTTCAACAACAGTATATTATTGTTCTTGTGATACCTTCATATCTTCTTGTGCATCACTTTGATAATTTTGATTTTTTTCCCCCATCATGAATCTAAATCGAGTCTTCTTCTTCTCTCTTGACTCTTCTTCTGATGCTTCCACTATCATCTTGGCTTTCTCTTTTTTCTCTTGAGTAATGGCTACTACTTCCTATGCTATTTGCCTCAATTTTGTATCCTCTAAAAATTTTGAAGATTCTAAAATTTCAAAATTATCATGCTGGAAAATCAGTAGAGATTCCACTATATCCTCTACTTCTTCCCAATTCCAATATTGCAACTCCAGCATCTTCGAGTCTAACTGTCCTTCTTATCATTGATTCTTCTATATAGGCTTAGATTTTTTTTATGGAACAAGATTATTTTCCATTCTTTCTCGTTGTCTTCTTGTTCTTACTCATACTAGGCTAGATTTTCTCCCCATAATTTTCTCCCTTTCCTAAACTAATGGCTACTCCTGCTACCATTAATGAAGTTCTTGTTGTTCCAATTCAAGTTTGAACTGCCTAGGCCTTTTATTTAAGGGTGTACATCCTCATCCAAAGAATTATCCTCATGTACTCCAGTGGCCTACTACACTTTATTTATCTAAGAATTATCTGGAGTCTCCTTTTGAATTGATACTGACTTTGCCCACCTCAAAATGGTTGGTTTTCCTACCTTGATATTCCTAGGTTCTGTCAAACCTGGAAAGTAGATTCCCATATCTGTAATAGCATTAAAAAATAATCCAATAGCATGGAAAGTCATCCAAAAATTATTAGGCCTCTTTTTTAGTACATCATGAATATTTTTCTCTAGATACATACCCCAATAATACCAGATTCCTTTGGTGATACCTTCCACATACTGAGCCATCCAGATTGGCATATTTGTGGCTCATGTTTCCTCTTATAGTCAAGCCATCATAGGATTCATGGCACATGGCCAATCCTTCCCTCTCAACTAGTTCTATTTAATTCCTTAACTTCTTGCACCTAAGATATTTGCTTAAATTGGTGATTTCACAGTGGTGAATGAAGTGATAATACGATGTGTCTCAATTAGATCAAACAACTTATTCACTACCTCAGTGTCATATGCTGGCAACCCATATGTTTTCTTGAATGCCTCTGCTGTGACTTATATCTTCACTAATCACTTACCCACATTGACATAGGTAAGTATGGTTGTAGGATTATACACTTGAACCATATGCAATAGATAATAATGAAATATCTTCTAGTGTGGTGGCACTTGTGCTATTACAGCTACACTAGTCTTCTCAAACTGTCTTCTCCATAGGTGGTTCTTATTTTCTTCATTACTCTACCACTTACTGCATGTATATCCTCCATGATGTATGAATGATATGCTCGCTATATCAACTTGGCTCTCTTCAGGTTTGCTACTAAGATATTTCTCTAGATCTAGGTAATGGACTTCACTATGCAACTCCCTCCTTGAGATTCTTTCTTGTGCCATTTCCTCCTCTTAGAATATTGGTGGTGTATTTCTCAGATAAGCCCTCCAATACCTCTACCCTCTCCATGACTTGTATCCTCCTCTCCTCCAAGTATGAGTACCACACCAACCGTAGGACTAAAATTATTACCTTTTTATTATCGTAGATGTGACTCTCTCTCATTCTTCTTAATCGATATCTGAACTCTTCAGCTAAAATAATTTTCCTACCATTCCTTTGGTTAGCTTCCTACTTGGAAATCTATTATGCAATTAGAAGTGCCCTAAAAATCATACAATCTACTATAAATCATACAGTACACTTTCAACTTGTTCCTATATTATTTCTAGATCAACAGCCACCTCCAAATCGTACAATATCCTCAATTGCTTCAAAATTGTTCAATATTTTGCAAATCATACATACACTATACAAAAATGTATAGAACCCATACCAATCTGTACAATGTCCCTATCTAGTTTCTTCCCTTCGCCTAATCCATACACTTTCTTACGATTTGCTCAAAAAGCTTAAATCAACCCCAAAATTGCTTGAAATCGCAAAATGTTTTCCTGAGATCATAAAATCTACCCTCCAAATCATACAACACATCCTTTAAAATCCTTGTTCAATTTAAACTCATTTTTTTAACTTCTCCATGATTTCTCATTGACCCAGTTTCTAAAATATCTTGATCTATCTTTTTAGTGTCATTTGGGAGCAATTCTTCAATTTTTCATCACTTGGTGCAATTTACCCCCAAAAATGAAATTTTTTGGCTGTAATGTAGGGTTGTATAGTCTTATCCTTTCTTCCCTCTGCCTTCTCCAATTTTTTTTGGCCACTTTTATTATATTAGGGCTTGTAATATCCTTTCTCTTGCAATATCTTTAATTTGGCTCCAATCCTCAACTTATTCAAACTCTGGTGTACATTTTTCCACAATCTTATTTTATGCTTGTATGCCTTCTACTAAAAATCCTCATTTTCCTTAACTAAAATTTAAAATTTGCTTTTAATAGAATTGAAACCCTTGCTTTTCTCCTCATATTTGATTTACTTGAATGCAAAAAGTCTTCCTGGTGCAAATTTAGGAATGGGTCATGTAATATTATAGTTCACTGATGAATTTTAACACCCACGCAGTAGATTTCATTCAATTGCATGCTTTTCACCTTTGTTCTCTTGAAAATTTTAAATTCCTCCTTGTACAATTTACAAAATTTCTAAAGTTAGCCCTTTATTTAAACTGCTATCAAACCCTAACCACTCAAATTTCAAAATTGCACCACTTTGCGTGTATTTTTTGTCTTCCTTGCCCAAATGATTGATAACTCATCACTTTCCTTATGTGATATTATCTTTTCTCACTCTTTTCGACAACACATCATTCCACACATATGAACATTAAATGTGATAGTTGAAAATCATACAACTGTGCCTAAAATTGTACATTGTATGATCTAAATCATACAACATGCTTCCTTGTATGATTCTACATGTACTTTTTCCATTTTTTCTTGTATGATCTCCCACTTATGCTTTTTTTAGCTTTAAAATTGACTTGTATGATCTATTACTTAGAGATTTTTTTCCATTTTCTCTCTTGAAGAGGTCACCATTTTCTGTTTTCAACCCACTTCCTTCTTAATTGAGTCTTGAGGGATTTTTTTTTTTATTGGTTGAAATGGTGTTGAAAAGTCCCTGAACCTTGTACAAGACAGTCGCGAGCCTCTGAAGAGGGAGGCAAAGGGGAATAAATGCGGTAGCAGAACAAGACAGCCTAAAAATAGCAAGGGCCACATAAGGTAAAGGCGCCTAGAGGAACCAACAAGAAGAACTAACTAAAGGAAAACCTGACCAGAGGCTGATCAAAAAATGGGAAGTGAAACTTAAATAGAAAATTCACCATTTGGAAGTGTTGTTGTTGCTCCACAAGGTACCCCAAAATTGCGGCCCACCTTTTTGCATGTTTTCCAAGAAGTTCGAAGAAGCCCAATTGCTAAAGATCAAAGAAAAATCAAACCACCACAAGGAGGAAAGTGTCGCGATATCATGACATGTTGCATTTTCATGGTCCAAAGCAAAGGGAGAAAGCAAGGAGGAAGAAGTGTCATGAAATCGTGACATGTTGCATTGTCGCAGCCAAAGGAGGAAGAGGTGTCGTGATATCATGACATGTTGCATCATCCCGATCAAAAGAGAAAGAGTGTCACGATATCACGACATGTTGCATTGTCGCAGCCAAAGGAGAAAAAGTGTCGCGATATCGCGACATTTTGCATCATCGAGGCTATAGGAGAAAAAGTGTCGTGATAAAGCGACATGTTGCATTGTCACGGCCAAAAGAGAAAGAGTGTCACAAAATAGTGACCTATTGCATCATCACGGCCAACGAAGGAAAAGTGTCATGATATCGCGACATGTTGCATCATCGAGGCCAAAAGATAGGAAGTGTCACAAAATCATGACATGTTGCATCGTCGTTGCCAAAGGAGAAACAGTGTCGTGATATCGTGGCATGTTGCATTGTTGCTACCAAAGGAGAAAAAGTGTCACGATATCGCAACATGATGCATCGTCGCTACCAAAGGAGAAAAAGTGTTGTGATATCATGACATGTTGCATCATCATATCCAAAGGAGAAAAGGTGTTGCAATATCGCGACATGTTGCATCATCACGGCCAAAGGAGAAAAAGTGTCACGATATCATGACATGATGCATCATCACAGCTGAGGAGGAAAAGGTGTCACGATATCATGACATGTTGCAACATCGCAACCAAAGGAGAAAAGGTGTCGTGATACCGTGAAATGTTGCATCATCATGGCCAAAAAAGAAAAAGTGTCACGATATCGCGACATGATGCATCATCGCAACTGAGGAGGAAAAAGTGTCATGATATCATGACATGTTGCATCGATGCAGCCAAAGGGGAAAAGGTGTCATGATATCGTGACATGTTGCAATGTCACGACAAAGAAAAAAGGTGTCACGATATCACGCCATGATGCATCATCATGGCCAAAGGAGGAAAGGTGTCATGATATCACACATGTTGCATCGTCGCAGCCAAAGGAGAAAAGGTGTCATGATATCATGACATGTTGCATCATCACGGCCGAAAGAGTAAAGTGTTGCAAAATCATGACATGTTGCATCGTCGCAGCCAAAGGAGGAAAAGGTGTCACAATATCATGACATGTTGCATCATCGCAGCCATAGGAGGAAAAAGTGTCACAACATTGCGACAAGTTGCATCGTCATAGCCGAAGGAGGAAAAAGTGTCGTGATATCGTGACATGTTGCATTTTCGTGACCAAAAGGAGAGAAGTGTCGTGATATCACGACATGTTGCATTTTCGCGGCCAAAAGAGAAAAGTGTCGTGAAATCACGACATGTTGCATTTTCATGGCCAAAAAGAGAGAAGTGTCACGATATCGTGACATGTTGCATTTTTATGGCCAAAAAGAGAGAAGTGTCGCGATATCGCAACATGTTGCATTTTTATGGCCAAAACAGAGAGAAGTGTCGCGATATCACGACAAGTTGTATTTTCGCGGCCAAAGGAGAAAAGTGTCGCGATACCGCGACATGTTGCATTTTCACGACCAAAAAAGAGAAGTGTCGCGATATCACAACATGTTGCATTTTCATGGCCAAAGGAGGAGAGAGAAAAAGTGTCGCGATATCATGATATGTTGCATTTTCATGATTCAATAGGTGTAGGCAAGTAGCCAATCCCCCTGACACCAGCTCACATTGTGCAAACATTGAAACTTGTAGGATCATTCCTTAGGTCAATGGAGAAGGAGTCTTGCCACACTTGAATATCAGATTCACTGACTCCCCTGTTAGCTAGCCAGTTCGTAGCTTTGTTTCCTTCTCGGTATGCGATGCTTAATGACTAATTTTGGGTAATTGCCAACTAGAGCCTGGCATTCTTAGAAAAATGAAGCAAGGTACCAAGGAGGCTTAGTAGTACCTTTGAGGTAGTTGATACATTGCAACGAGTCTCCTTCGATGATAAGTTTCTTGATGGTCAACCCTTCCATGAGGATCAAACTTTGGAACAGAGCTCGGGACTCTACCATATTGATGGATTGAATTCCTAGGTTCTGGACGAAGGCCAAAATTATTTCTCCCCTTTGGTTTCTAATAATTTCTCCTTTTCCAGTCGCTCCTAGGTTGCCTTTAGCTGCACCATCAAAATTGAGCTTGTGGCACCTAGTAGGTGGTAAACCCCACTTTATGACAGACCTGTCAACAGAATTACGAAGCATAACAGAGATGTTAGACAGATTGAAAATTTTGGCTAAATCAGATTCTAAGCCAGTTGGGGGGGTTTGGAGAAGAAACACGAGAGGCATTCTCCATAGATAGGTCCAATATTTTGACAATGATAATCTTCTTATCAATGGCTTGATTTTTGAAAACTTTGGCGTTTCTCTCGAGCCATAGCTGCCATAGGTAAAGGTGAAGGCAAGCTTGCCACATGAATTTTAGTTGGTTACTTTTGAAATACTGGGGCCATTGCTTAATAAGGAGGGGAATGGAAGGTGGGAGGGCTATGGAGATTCCAAATGTGTTATGGACCTGGTTGAGAACTGCTAAAGAGAATGGATATTCCAAAAAAACATGCGAAATTGACTCACAGGCGTTTTTGCACAGGATACACCAATTAGGAATGAGTAACCCTCTAATTATCAAGTTGTCAATGGTGAGGATTATATTTTGGGTGGCAAAAAAGCAAAAGGATTTGACCTTAGGAATGATCTTGGGAACCCAAACCTGATTTGATAAGTCCCATCCATCAATGGGAGTTTCTTAACTATAGTAAGTTAATTTGACAAAAAAAATTCCAGATTCTTCAAGGTTCTAGACCATGGAATCATCTTTGTGGGAGCTCAGGATGATGCAAGTCCTCAACAAGTTTTGTAACTTCCTGAGAGCCTCGATGATATTCCTGGGCCTGTTAATAGCCAGGTGTTTCCATTTATGTCTTGTAGGACCTTGGGTAATGAAGTGACACACCTTATCTCCAAAGGTGGCTTCTATAGTCACCTTGAGCACTGTAAGATGTGGATCTTGGCTGAGAGGTTTATCGAGGATCCATGGGTCTTCCCAAAAATGGATGATCATTCTAGTTCCTAGACTCCATCTTAAGCCTTCCATGATAATTTTCCTTGTTTTGATTACACCATTCTAGAAATGGGATCCGATAGGGAGGTTGTGCTCTCCAAGAAATGAAAATTATTGGAGGTACTTAGCTTTAATGATATCAATCCATGTGACTTTTTCATTGATGGTAAGTCTCCAGGCTTGCTTGGAAATTAGGGCCATGTTCATATGCTTGATGTCTCTAAATCTGAGCCCTCTGTACTTTTTCTTGGAATAGACCCTGTCCCAGACGACTAGCAAAAATTTATTCTTGTTTTCATTTCCAACCCAGAGGAATCTGCGTTGAATTTGTTCAATTTTTTGGCAGATGGTAGTTTGAGCTTTGAATATAGATAAGAAAAATACGGGGATACTTTGAAGGCAGACTTGGACCAAAGTGGTTTTGGCTTCCTGGCTGAGCATTGAGCTTTTCCACCCCGCTAGTTTCCTATTAAGGCGATCTAAAATTGGGATTTTCACAACTAACGCATTTTATATTTTCTTTTTCTTTTTATTTTTTAACTTTTTTCATTTCCTAACCCATTTAAACTTACCGTCATGGGAATTGCATAGTGACATTAACTTGTACGATCCTATATAATTCTTCTCTTGTAGGTTCGACAGTGATATTTTGAGTGATTGTGTCATCTTGCATCATTGCTCTCTAGGGTGATTCATCTCCACTTATGATGTTATCAATTTCCCTAGCCTTCACTACCATGTGTACAGTTTAGGATTATACAATTGCAAGCTAGAGTATCTTCATTTGGTGTCTCTTCCTCTTACCATGTAGGTGATTGATCCCTTGATAGTGGTGTCCTGACTACTCTGCTATCATTTGAGCAACTTCTCTAATTATCTCCTCATATCAATTCTAGATCTAGACTTGGTTATTGGATCCTTTGTTGTCATTGGTTTCTTTCATCTTCAAAATGCACTCTTCCTCTACTAGTAAGGCCTCTACCATGTGATTTTCTTCCTCATCCTAATCCCCTTAACATTGGGCTTCTCTATGCCAGTGGTGATTCCTCCCTTTCTTGGACTGATCCTCTACCACCTACCACTCTTTGAGGTCCTCATTGGATTAGTGGTGATCATACCAATGGATACTATCCTATAAAATTTGGTAAGATCCCTCTCATCCTTGGTATGCATTACAGATTCCTTATCCTATTTAAACATGCTAAGGGTGCATCTCCCAACCATATATGAGTAAGGGATAAGAATCTTCCTCATCCTCTTCCTCCTCTAACTATAATATAACCTTGGCCTCATTCATTCCATGGTTTAATACCTCCCCCCCTTCTTGGATGAAGCCTTAAGGATCCTTGTCTATTTCTTCCTCCCATTGCTTGGTTATTAGGAGTTATCTCTACCAACTCAATGTTGGCTAGTGGACTTCTACTTCATCTTACACTTGGTGAAAATTATCATAGTGCTCTGATTCTATGATTTGCATTTACTAAGTGATGTCTCCATATTATTTCCTCAAAGCATCTTTACAGAGATGAGGTTTCCAAGATCTCTCTATAGGCATAAAAAAAATATTTCTTACAACTTAATTCATTTTTACTATCTTCTCTTTGTTCCAACCAATTTGCTAGCAAATTCATCAATCTCTCTAATTTCCTTACTTCTCTTATTTACCTTTTTAATTGTCAATGGGATATTGTATATGCTTGTGAATCAAGTTTTTTTGATGCACTTGTGATATCCCTAGATATCGATGTGTGGTTGTAAATGTTGGGGGATCACAATCATACTAAGCATTTTGGGGCCTCCTCATGAAATACTCATCATCACTAATTTATTTGTTAGGTTACCTTACTAGACAAGGTATTCCTTCATCACTAGAGTCACTCATGTTCCCCCGTGCATTACCTTGTGATTCAGGTTATGTGGTTGCTTCCTCAATGTATTTCCAAAGCATCTATGCATCTTCATTCATCATTGGTGTATCACTTGGTGGTACCTGTGAATTTGTTCTTGCATCATAATTTCTTATACCACTCCTTAGAGTTATCCCTTCATTATCCTCAACTTCCCATTCTAGTTTCTATAACCTAGTCATTCTTTGTTCATCCAGCCTTTATATTGTACTATCCAATTCTTGGATGGTTTTTATTATCAATCTTGCATTATGATATTACAACATCTGATATCCTTCCTATATTTTTTGAGTTTGCAATCACATTTTCTATTTTAATAGCCCTATTTGACCTAATGGAGTAATTCCAAGTAATTATTCATCAATGGTCTCATTCCTATTATCTTCTAGAACTTCCATTTCAAAAGTGTCCACTTTATCCTCATATCATATTGTTAATTGTATCCTTCTTTGTACTTCAACTTGTTGGGGTAGTTCTCTACTCTCCAAAAAGGGATACATCATGTTATTATTTACTTTGGGTGCTTCTTCTTGTCTTCCCCTATTTCTAGGTAACAATACTATCTCTTGATATCCTCTTTCATATAGAGTAATCCACTCTTCATCTTCCTCTATTACTCATTCAGTACCATCCGTAAATCTGACATGTGACCACAATATTCTTCTTTCTCTAGGTTGAGATGCTAACTCTTATTTTTCTATGGTTGGTCTTGTCTCCTCCCCTTCTATGAATAAGTGTTTGAGTCCTATGTTAGGCTCTTCTTGTGATGGACCTTGCTCACCTTGAGTCCTCCATTGAGCTTTTGCTCATATTATTCATTCAATATCTTCTAAAGAAATGAATAAGCATTCTACTTTGTAAGTATTCATATTTGAGCCATTTACAGTGTCGAGTACCTCAGTCCCATTCAAGTTTTACAACTATACTATTCTCTTATTCATTAATTTTACCACTTTGTAGGGACCAATCCATAGAGTCTTCAACTTACTAGGCTTGATTTCCTCCTTTCCATTAAACTTTAGAACCAAGTCACCTGGACTAAGTTATAACTTTATAAAGTGTTTTTCATGCCACAACTTTCTTCTTTTTTTAGCTACTGTAATTTCCCATTGTGTCATGACTCTTATTTCATCTAACTTAATCAGTGTTGTTAGTCTCTCTTCCAAACTTTCTTTATCACCTAAGAAATTCTCCATGGTGACTCTCAAACTTGGTATCAAGAATTCAATCAACACCATTGCATCTTGTCCATACATCAACTGGAAAGGTGTATGCTCTATTGTTGGTTTAAAATTTGTTAGATTTTTAATATACCCATAAAATAGATGGTAACCTTTCCTCCAAATCTACTCCTATTCCAAACTTTTTATACAAGGTAGATACTAGGGATTTGTTTATTGCTTCTACCTACCCATTCACTCTAGAATAATATGAACTATACAATGAATGCAAAATCCTAAATTTGTTTGTCAGCATCTTGATGATTTCATTGACAAAGTATCCTCCTCGATCACTCGTTATCTATAGTGAAATGCCAAATCTTGTAATTACCTGCTCGTACAAAAATCTTGTTGTACTTTTAGCTAAGTTATCAGGTAATTCTCTCGCTTTGACCCACTTTGTCAGGTATTCTATTACTACCACAATGTATCTACACTTTATTTTTTGAAATATTTTCAATGGTACGATGAATTCCAATCCCCATATTTCAAATAGTTCATAGGGTTATGATGGATGCAATGGCATAAAGTCCCTCTTTACTAGCTTCTCTATCCTTTGATAAGTATGGCATGCTTTTACATATTATTTTGCATTATTATATAATGTGGGCCACCATAATCCTACTAGTAATATCCTTCTAGTTGTTGTATCTGGTCCCATATGCCCTCCTACTAAGCCTTCATGAGATTCTTTAAATTTTGTATTGACTTCTTCCACCATAACACATATTTGTAAGATACCATTGCTTCCCATTTTATACAGCAACCCTGCTATCATTTGGAATGGTGCTGACTTTATAATCACTTTATTTTCTTGAATGCTATCATTTCTTGTGGCAAATCTCTAGTGGAAAGGTATTGACCAATCAACTTGTACCATGATGGAACAACATTAATGGAATATAACTATGCATAAAGGAATTCATCCAGAATCCATGCTCCTACAGGCTCTCCTGATCGTATCTAAGATACCTAATCTACAATTACATGCTTCTTATCAGGTTTCACTAAAACTTAGAATACAAACTCCTGTAGGGTGATAAACCACCTAATAACCTATCCTTGTATCACTAATTTGTTTATCAAGTACAATATATCTTGGTGATCTACGTAAAAATAAAAGGGATTTTCTAGTAAGTAATGCCTAAACTTTTTGACTGCATATACCATTTCGAAGGCTTCTCTTTATGTTGTACTAAATTTTCTCTCCACCCTTAACAATAGGATATTGGCAAAGAAAATAGGTTTATCTATCCTAAACTATATTTATCGTGCCAAATCACATTTCATTATAAAATTTGAAGCATCAATATGGATATGGAATTCCTTATCCTAATTTAGGATCACCAAAATTGGGCTACTAACAAGCTTGACCTTCAACTCCTCAAAGGCTTCTTGGTGATCCTCTATCCATCTGAAGGAAATATTATTCTTTTTCAATGAATCCAATGGATAGGATACATGTGCATAATTCTTGATAAACCTTAGATAATATCTCGTCGATCCAAGGAAGGTTTTAAGTGAACCCACATCATATGGTTCTTCCATGTACAATATCGCACATATCTTATCAGGATCTATTTTTAATCCTTCACTACACACTATGCATCCTAGAAACTTTCCATATGGTACCATCAGGTAACACTTCCTAGGGTTTAATGAGATCTATGTATTTCTATACCTACTCTTATATTCACTGAGAGTTGAAAGATGCTCCTTGATATTCCCATAAATGGACCAGTCATCCAAAAAATATTTGAAGTTCCTTGTTGCCAACTGATCAAATATCTATAGTATGATGTACTAAAATGTATCTGGGGCATTACAGAGCTTGAATGGCATTCAATTGTATGCATAGATGCCATTCTACACAATAAATATGGTCTTCAGCTTATCCTCCTTGGCTATACTTATTTTATTGTAACCCTAAAATCCATCCAAAAATAAATATAGCTCATGTCCGACAACTTCCTCTAGGATGGAATCTGTGAAGGGAATATGGAAGGGGTCCTTAATAGTTAATGTGTTTAGACTCCTAAATTCCACACATATTCTAATTTTATCCTCTTCTTTCTTCAAGGTGACCACTATAGGTGATACCCACTCACTAGTCATAATCTTGAAGATGATTCCTGCCTCCAACATCTTCTCTATCTCTATGTTCACTAATGAAACATATTTTGGGTTGATTTGATATGGTCTCCTTCTTACTAGTTGTGCTCTAGGCATTAGTGTAATATTGTGGACACATAACTCAGGTGGTACTCCCTTAAATTCCTTGTATATCCATGCAAAGACATCCTTATATTCCAAGAATATCTTAAATTTAACGCATTCAATATAGGGTTCCAATCATCACCATAGTGAATCATCCTAGGTTCATCATCCATATCTATATTGATATCCACTATCTGAGGTCCTTCATATTTTATATTCTCTAGTTCACTTGTTGATTTCTCCACATTATTTGGGTGTGTCGGTCTTGCAACAATTTTTGCATCTCCTACTGTATATTCTACAAAACTTTTTGGAAATGTCCATTTCTCTTTCGCCTCCTTAGGTTCCTAGATAACTTTGGTTTCATCTTCTTTTTCCTTGATCTCCTCTGAGTCAGTATAGAGGTATTTGGACTAAAAAAATTCATACTCTATTTTCTAATGAGCTATCATATATAGCTTCATATTCACTATATTCATCTAGGTACAACATTGCTTCTCCATCTGGTTTATATCCTTCATCTCCTAAGGAATAATTGATTCATTAGTTGTGGCTACATCCTCATTGACCTTTTGATTAGTAAAATCAATCATATATTTGTGTTATCCCTTCTTGAAAGTGATATGATTCTTTCCACAATTTTTCTTAACTTTGGCTACACATAGCCATCCTCTTCCTAATAGAGCATCGTATGCAGGCTTTTGTATAGTAATCACAATGAAATCCAAGATGAAATCTTGGTTAGCTATCACCACTTGTGTTGTCAAAACTTGCTTTGTCTCGATACCATACTAGTCAACACCATATAATCGAAATATTTGTACCCATATATATGGAGTGCCTAGTTCTAGCCAAGTCCTTTCAAGTAGCACATTGACGCTGGATCCTCCATCCACAATAACTTGTGTCAATTTATGCCCTAGGATCTTCATATGAACTAATGCGGGTTTATTTCCCACATCAATCATCAATTGAATTGGTCTTTTGTTCTTTTCTAAATTGGTTGACTCTGCACTTCCATAACCTTATGAGGTTTTATCTCTTCCACCATTGCTTTTTGTAATTATGGGATAGCTTCCAACAGGTTAGCCACTTTGATCTCTACTATGGTGTCCAAAACTTGTGCTACCAAAATCTATACAATTGTCTTCTCTTTTGATGGCTTTTTCAGTTCCTTTTCTGCTAACTTCACTTGTTTAGCTTTTTGTGCTTCATCCTATAGTATTTTCTTTGCTACTTGCCATTTCTACTTTTTATTTGTTGGCTCTATATACTTATCCTTTTTAGCCTGATTTCTTGTAATAGATAAAACTTCATGGGTTTACTCTTTAACTTGAGGAACCTCAATATCTAAATAATTTACATTTTGTGGGTTACTTTAACTCGCCTGTTTGTGGTAATTTTCTTCCTTGTGGTTACTTGAACCACACCACCTACACATGTGTAGTTTTTGCTTGTGTTTCCTATATCTGAGGTGAAGGACAATTTTTTATGAAATTCCCTCAATCTTGGTAATTGTGACATTGTATGATCGACCTCTCTTTCGAATCATATTTCAAATGTCTTTGTCCTTTTTGATTGCCTTGGTTTGGCCTTCCACCTCACCGACTATTTCTATAACCACAACTTGTTGCGCGTTGGCCGCTTCCTAAGATCTTTGGTTTTGCTTCTTGCTCCTATATTTCTAGGACCTATGGACGTACTCTTGCATTATACGGACATATCATCACATCATGTCCTATCACATTGTAGATATGATAGTAATCACCAATGTCACCCTAATGTCACCAATGCCACCCTAATGTCACCAATGCCACCCTAATGTCACCAATGCCTTTTTCAAAGGATTTAATATTTCTCCTCATTGGCATTCAAAAATTAAATTTAAGACATGTCCATGAAACCCATGAATGCATCCTCTATTCAACATATTTTAATAATCCTGCCAACAAGACAAATATTAATTAGAATATAAACCATTTATAAAATAACCTTCTTAAATATAATTAAATTGTAAAGTTATAAAACTTTATAATTTAATTAATTTAAAACATATTTATAAAATAACCATTCTAACTATATTAAATTATAAAGTTATAAAACTTTATAATTTAATTAATTTAAAATAAATTTATAAAATAACAGTTTTAAATGTATTAAATTATAAAGTTATAAAACTTTATAATTTAATTAATTTAAAATAAATATATTAAATAACAGTTTTAAATATATTAAATTTATTTAATTCATACTTCTAGAATTTAAAAAGATATTCCTTAAAGTGTTTGTAGTACTTGTGAAGCTTTTGCAATATGATTCTAATATTTCAAATTTCTTTATCTTGGTTCAAATTCATGAAGATATACACTAACATCTCATTTTCTTTTTTCTTTAGGTTTTGCATGCTTTCAAAATAGGTAATTTTATCCTATATGACCCAGGAAAAAATACCAAACAAGATCATCAAGTGTTTGATGTAACTACCACAACTACCTCAATAGAAGTAACCATACCAAAAATCTCACAAACAACAAAATGATAACTTGAATACCAAAACTATGGTATAAGCCAGTATTATTCAAAAACAACAATGAAAACACATCCAATTATTTCACAAAACAAAAGCATCAACAAACAAGCAAATAATAAAATTTCACGAAACAACAAATTATGTACAAAACAAAACAAAAACACAAAAACCCAAAAAGTTATTTACAAAAATATACACTATGTACAAAATGATAACAAATTTATGCTATCACCTTCCTGGATTCCAAATACGATTGGCACACTATAAAAGACATATATGATTTGT
The DNA here is from genome assembly GCA_028583015.1 of Wollemia nobilis. Classification (NCBI taxonomy): domain Eukaryota; kingdom Viridiplantae; phylum Streptophyta; class Pinopsida; order Araucariales; family Araucariaceae; genus Wollemia; species Wollemia nobilis. The sequence continues at coordinate 1,521,964 of JAQPPZ010000806.1, forward strand.
ATTCCAAGATTTACATAAATCCAACCAAAACAAGATTAAGTGAAATGATGCAACCTTCATTTTTCCTTTCACACCCCACTGATTTAATTCAAACTTATAAACAATTCCATGGTTAAAATTTGAACCATTAGCCTTACAAGTAAATACATGATGTTCCATGATCTTATGCTTATTCAACAAGATGGGAATTTAAAACCTTGATTCATCACTTTGACTTAAATTCGCATTTTCATAAACATATAGGATTTCTTTTAAATAAGAAGCAACTTCTAAAAATTTTAAAGAAAAATCATCATCTATATTTTTAGGTCAATCATATTCATGTAACAATTTACAAGAATCTAGGATATTTACAAAATAAGAATCATTATAGTTTTGTATCGTAGATTGAATTGTTAATTGTTGTTGAACTTTGTTTAATGCTTCAAGCATGTCCTCTTTTTCATTTAGCAATGCAAACTTATTTGTAATGGGAAAATAAATCCACTTTAGTTCTTGATCAACCTCCAATGGCATTTCATTATAAACAACATTTAAATCCAATAAATAATTATGCAAACTTTTACCTGATTCTTGGATGTTTGAATACAAAGGATAAGATTCTACCTTTTGTATACTTTTATTTACCACTACTTGATGAGCCATTGTAATATTTTATTTTTCTTCATGATCTCTATCATCATCATCCATCGTTTCGTATACCTTCATCAATAACCTGTTTTACAAAAGCATCAAAATTAGGCATCCAATCAAGAATATGTCCGTCCTTTTCAAACCATAAATATTGTTGATCAAACAAACCAATAGTTTCTTTAGAATGAATAGGAAATTATAGTTCTTTGTTAGCCATACATGAATTTTCATCATTTGAATATTGAATACAATCGTAAAAATTTTCACACAAATATTCAGTATTTGAGAATTAAATAAAAGAATTTACCTCTTCCTCTTCTAAAATAGATGAATCATAAGAAAATTTTACCATTTCCTTTTTTTCTATTTCAACAAGATGTTCCATAAACTCATGTTAAAAATGATCAAATATTGGAACCCTCTCTATTTCTAAATTTGACACGTCATTTAATTACCATATCTTCATGCAAGATAGACATTTCAACATCCTGTATAACAAGTGAAATAGAAAATTCATCAGTAGGATAATTAGAAACAAATAATTCCTCATATCTTCCCCAACCATTATAATAATCATCTTCCTAAAATATTTTATGAGATTGCATCCCTTCTTTCATTTCTTCTTGATCATTATTTTGAGGATACTAAAAAATTTGATCATCATTTTCAATGATCTCATCCAAATTTATGGAAGATCCTGATTTATCATGTGTTTCAAAACTAGTCCACCCTAGGACTTCACTATCTAAAATTTTACCATTTTATTTTTTTCTATTTCAACAAGATGTTTCACAAACTCATGTTCAAAATGATGAAATATTGGAACCCTCTCTATTTTTGAATTCAACACATCATTTAATTGTCATATCTTCACGCAAGATAGAGGTTTCAACATCCTGCATAACAAGTAAAATGGAAAATTCATCAGTAGGATAATTAGAAAAAAATAATTCCTCATATCTTCCCCAACCATTATAATAATCATATTCCTAAAAAAATTTATGAGATTGCATCCCTTCTTTCATTTCTTCTTGATCATTATTTTGAGGATACTGAAAATTTTGATCATCATTTTCAATGATCTCATCCAAATTTATGGAAGATCCTGATTTATCATGTGTTTTAAAACTAGTCCACCCTAGGACTTCTCCAAAATATAAAATAATATCACTTTTAGCATCTTCAATATTTGTCTCATGAGAATGACTTATATAATTATCAAGATATGCATTTTGATGCATTTGTCCTTGTGCTTGATCATTGTTTCTTTTAAGTTGTAGAATAAACCTTTGCAACTTATCCTGCATTTTAGGTGAAGCAAGTAATTCATTAGAAAGAGAAGCAAAATCCTCCCATTTATTCCACCAACAATAATCATCTTCTAAAATTAGGGAGTGATATTCAACCACTTCTTCACACTTTGTAAATTCAACAATTGAATTCTTTTCAAATTCACTTTCATCACTTTCAAAAACTTCATCCTCAATAAAAAATTCATCTTCATCAAGTAATAAAATTTTATGATCGGTCATAATGAAATTACCTCTAGAATATTTCATTCAACTCTATGGAAGATTATATTCTATCATATGTTTCAAAACTAGTTAGATCTAAAACTCCTCCAATATTTGAAAACTCATACATTTCTATATTTTGATAAAATTGATTACTAGGATTTGAAACTTGAACTTCCTCTTGGAAAATATCAAAAGTGCTTGATAAAATAGGGCATTCAATTTCATTTTATGGTGTTGAAAAATATGTATCATTACTCATAGGTGGTAATTTATTTGAAACCTTAAGGTTAAGTAATGATAATCTACCCACATCAATTCCTCCTAAAATAAATTATTTTTCTACAACTACTGCCTCATCATAGACGCTAGATAAGGATAAATATTTAGGAAGCTTTTCTAACAACTTAACAGTAAAAGGATCTAAAGCTTTTAAGTATATTTGAACAAGTTCTTCTTATGAAATGATAAAGTGTATCTCTATTTCAGTATACAACTTATGAAATCTATCATTAAATTGACTCATGGATTCATTAGAGTTTTTACAGATAGAGGAAAATTGATTTGATAACAAATCCGTGTCAACCAATGTTCAAAAATGTTCAAGAAACGTTGTTTCTAGTTGGTTCCAAGAAGCAGTAGAACATGCAGATAAATTGATAAACCAATCTTTAATTCATCCAATATGTATGGAAACATTCTATAGAGAACATATTCCTATATAATTTGAAAATGAAACATAATGTTTTATATGCTTGAATATGTTCTTCAGGTGCAATCGTCCCATCATGCTTAAAATAGGGTAAATCATTTTCTACCATTGAACCAATTTTAATATGCAAGGCTATGTATGAAAATTCACAAAAATTAAATCATAACCTAATTTTTGAATTTATGACAGATTAACATTAATGCAACATAAATAAAAAAAAATTATTTATTTTTAATAACTAATTGCACATGCTAAAAATTAAAATATTACCTTTCAGGCCCTCCTTCTAGTGCCAAATTATTGAGGTGTGATTTTGTCGAGTTACAAAAATCACTCAATAACTAGGATTCAAAATTCTCTCTTGCAAAGAAAGTATACTTCTCCAAGGTTCTCACTTAATATTTTTATGTGTCATGCATATGTGCAAAAATAAGTGCTTGAATAATATCAATAGTTTATAAGTTACTGATAACAAGGGGTCTGGGAATCAGGTAATTAACTTTAAATTCATCATGTATTAAATATCTTTTAATAAAATTTTCTCTAAGCAATAAATTTACCTTTTGATTTTAATTTTGATAACTTATGCAAATTTATTCTATAACCTCAAAACAACAATTAATTAAAATGCTTCAAGTGATTTTGAAATATATTTTAATTTAGCATTTTAATTAACATTAAAATTCAATAAACTTTAATAAAATCAAAGTTTATAAAACTTTAATAAATTAATTAAATATAAACCTTAATTATAAATTTTTGGACTTTATAATAATCAAAATTAAGGTTTTATTTACTATAGATATTTGTTCATCCAAATATGAAATTGAAATTTTAATATTTGAAGAATGAACAAACTGTAAAAATAATTAAACCCAAATTATAAGGTTTTGATACTTAATAATTATGAAACCAGGGTTTAATATAAATCTTATTTATGAACTTTTAAATCTTATGATATGCAAATAAAGTTCATAATAATTTCTCTTCCCGTAATATTTATTCCTCAAATATTTATTGAATTAAATATTTAAGAATAAATATGAGCATCAAATGTAAAGTTTGAATCTTTAGATAAATTAAAACAAGATTATAATAAACTCAAACTATTTAATGTAAAAAGATATCAATTTTGAATTCTCAACTTTATGAAATTAAAGTTGAAATCAAAATAATCATTTATCCTCAATAAATTTATTTATTCAAATATTAATTAAATTTAATATTTGAATAATAAATTTATTTATAACCTAGTTATAAAGTTTAACTTTATAAAATCAAACTAGGTTAAATGTCTGCAAATTTAATATGAAATAAATTTCAAAAGGTTTAAAGTACGAAAATAAATTAAATCTCGAACAAAACAACTATAGAATGGAAAACACAAAAATTCTAAAACCAGTTTTATGCCTACCAAAAATAACACAATACGACAATTAAAATGGTGTAATCTTATATGGAAATTTAAATTAAAACTATATCTAATCATTTAATTAAAAATCAAATACCATATTCATGCATATTTGAACCAAAATAATTTGATATAATTCTTGGATATTACAATAAAGCCTCTAAAATCTCTATAAATCCAAATCCCTATAGTATTTTGCTCCTTTCAATCCTCTTATCCTTCCTTTGCCCTGCAATTGTCCGACCATGTTCTTGGCTTTTCATTCTCCATTTATAGTTTGAATAATTTGTTATATGGTTGGTTCTTTCCCGTTCCATTATGGTTTCCATACAGTTGTAAAAATGAATTCTTAATGAAACCCTAATGTCACCAATGCCTTTTTCAAAGGATTTAATATTTCTCCTCAATGAAACCCTAATGTCACCAACGCCTTTTTCAAAGGATTTAATATTTCTCCTCATTGGCATTCAAAAATTAAATTTAAGACATGTCAATGAAACCCACGAACACATCCTCTATTCAACATACTTTAATAATCCTTCCAACAAAACAAATATTAATTAGAATCTAAAAATTTATAAAATAACCTTCTTAAATATAATTAAATTATAAAGTTATAAAACTTTATAATTTAATTAATTTAAAACATATTTATAAAATAACCATTCTAACTATACTAAATTATAACGTTATAAAACTTTACAATTTAATTAATTTAAAACAAGTTTATAAAATAACTATTTTAAATATATTAAATTATAAAGTTATAAAACTTTATAATTTAATTAATTTAAAGTAAGTTTATAAAATAACCATTTTAAATATATTAAATTATAAAAATTTATAATTTAATTAATTAAAAAGTTTATTTTAAAAGAGCATTTGAAACTGAAGACCAATAAAAAATAATAAATAAATAATAAACCACTCATTCTTCCACATCATGCCAATACCTCAAACAATCAAAACCAACCAACAACATAACAATAAAATTTCAAAATTTTCTTAGTGGGTCCTCAAAATTTAGAGTCGTTGTGAAGGACGTCACAACATTCAACTTCTTTTGTAATTGTGCTTCTGTTCGAGCTGCTACCTATAACTCTTCATTCTTATCTATAATGGTCTGCAAATGGTGATTAATATCAACATCTAAAGCCTAAACAGTCTCTTCCTTAGCATTCAATTGCCCTTGCTTATCCAGGACCATATCATTATATTATTTATTCTCCTGTATGAGATCTTCTATCTTCTTATCATGTATTACCAGTTGCTCATCCTTTTCGACCAACTATGTTCTCAATTGTTCATCCTTTTCTCTGAGTTGAGCTTCCAACTCCCTGGTCTTGTATTCTACCATTTGTGAGACATATTGCTTCTCCTATTCAAGAAAACTAAAGCCTTATTACTTAGAAGTTCTTCTTCAAATCTCTTTATTTTCTCTTCTATTGTAGCCTTACTCTTCTGCAATTCTTCCTCTATTGCAACAATTTCCTTTCAAGTAGCCCCTATCTCTTCTTTCTAAGCTTCCTTGAGCTGATAGACCTCCTCCAATCCTATGTTCAACCACTCTATCCAATGTGTTAGAAAATTCAACTTCCTTAGAGTGATAGCCAAGCCTGAGGTGACCATCTTATGTTGTAACTCTACTGTATTCATGGGATAAGTTGGATAATTGGCTCTATCCAAATACAACCTTGGATATCGTATGTAATTGGTTCTCACTCTATCTAGAAATTCATCTCTCCCTAACATCATTGTTACCTCTTCCCTGGGTAACTTACATGGGTGGTATACATGAATATTTGTAGTTTTCCTTATATGCTCCTCACTACTCACCCATTCTGTTATTTTCTCCAACTCGATATAAACTTGTTCTTCCCATAGCTTCAACTCTCCCACGCATCCGATACAAAACTATAATTTGGTGCTAGCCATGGCATTGCCTATTTGAGAGAAGAAATGTTCCACCTAGACTTCTACCCTTTTTGCAGCCTCCTTAGTATCAAATTTTGAGAACTACGGTACCTCCAAGAGGTAACTTGTTTGTATCCTTCATAGTTCTTCCTCCATGGGATTTTTATCTTCCTCTTCTTCCAAGTTGTGAATAGAGCTTCCCCCAAGCTCCATTAATGCTCTCTTTTTTTTTATCTTTTCTTGTGATGGAGTTTGTTCCACAGTCCTTTCCACCTCCACATCTTCTCCCACATTCACAATATCTTGATGAGATTGTTGTTATTCTATAGATTCCTAGGCTTATTTTTTTTCAATTAAGCCCACCTATTTTTCTTCTATCACATGCTCTTCTTATTGATTTTTTTGGGTTTCCATTGTTGTAATGAATTCAAAAATAGGATCTTCTTATTCTTGTGATGCCTTCGTATCTTCTTGTACATCACTTTCATAATTTTGATTCATACCTCCCATCACAAATCTGAAGTGAGGATTATTCTTCTCTCTTGACTCTTCTTCTGATGCTGCCACTATCGCCTTGGCTTTCTCTTTTTTCTCTTGAGTAATGGCTACTACTTCCTACGCTATTTACCTCAATTCTATATCCTCCAAAAAAAATTAAGAGTCCAAAATTTCAAAATCATCATGCTAGAAAATCTGTGGAGATTCCACTATCTCCTTTGCTTCTTCCCAATTCCAATATTGCAACTCCAGTGTCTTCGAGTCTAACTTTCCTTCTTATAATTGATTCTTCTGTATAGGATCAGCTTTTTTTTCTATAACAGGATTATTTACCATTCTTTCCCATTTTTTTCTTGTTCTTACTTGTACTAGGTTGGATTGCCTCCCCACAATTTTCTCCCTTTCATAAAATGATGGTTATTCCTGCTACCATTGTTGAAGTGCTTGTTGTTCCAATTCAGGTTCCAACCACCTAGGCATTTTTCTTTGAGGATGTACGTCCTTCTCCAAATAAGTATCCTCATTTACTATAGTGACCTACTACACTTTCTTTATCCGAGACTTATCTGGAATCTCCTTCTGAATTTGTACTGACTTTGCCCACCTCAAAATTGTTGGCTTTCCTACCTTGAAATTCCTAGGTTTTTTCAAACCTGGAAAGTGGATTCCCATCTCCGTAATAGAATTCAAAAATAATCCAATAGCATGGAAAGTCATCCCAAAATTCATAGGTCTCTTTTTTAGTACATCATGAATATTTTTCTCTAGATAGGTGCCCCAATCGTACTGAATTCCTTTGGTGATACCTTCCACATATTGAGCCATCCAAATTGGCATCGTCGTGGCTCGTGTTTCCTCTGATAGTCAATCCATCACAATATTCATGGAACATGGAAAATATTTCCCTATAAACTAGATCTATTTAATTCCTTGAATTCCTACACCCGAGATCTTTTCTTCAATCAATGATTTCGTAGTGGTGAGTGAAGTGATGATGTGATGTGTCACAATCTAATCAAGCAACTTCTTCACTACCTCAGTACCATATGCTAGTAACCCAAATATTTTCTTGAATTCCTTTGTTGTGACTTCTATCTTGACTGATCACTTACCCACATTAATATAGGTAAGTATGGTTGTAGGATTATACACCTAAAACATATGCAACAGATAATTATCGAAGGTCTTTTGGTATGGTGGCACTTGTGCTATTACAACTACACTAGTCTTCTCAAACTATTTCCTCCATGGGTGGTTCTTGTTTTCTTCATTACTCCACCACTTCTTGCATGTATCTCTTCCATGATGTATGAAATATATGGTTGTTATCTCAACTTGTCTCTCCCTAGGTTTGCTACTCAGATCTTCCTCTAGATCTAGGTAATGGAATTCACTGCACAACTCCCTTCTTGATATTTTTTCTTGTGTCATTTCCTCCTATTAGAATCTTGGTGGTGTCTTTCTTTGATCAGCCCTCCAATACATTTGCCCTCTCCACAACCTGTATCCTCCTCTCCTCAAATTATGAGTACCACGCAAACCGTAAGACTAAAACTATCACCCTTTGTATTATCACAAATGTGACTCTATCTCGTGTAGGGATCCTGGTGACTGTTCCACTCTATTGAATGCAATTATTCTTAATCAATATCTGAAATCTTCAATTGAAACCATTTTTCTACCATTCCTTTGGTTATCTTCCTACTTGGAAACTTATTCTGCAATTATAAGTGCCCTAAAAATCATACAATCTACTATAAATCATATAGTACACCCTTCAACTTGTTCCTGTATGATTTCTAGATCAATAGCCACCTCTAGATCATACAATATCCTCAACTACTTCAAAATTGTTCAATATTCTACAAATAATACATCTACTACACAAAAATGTATAAGACCCATACCAATCTGTACAATTTCCCTATCTAGTTACTCCCCTTCATCGAATTCATACACTTCCATACGATTTTCTCAAAAATCTTAAATCAACCCCAAAATTGATTGAAATCGCACAATTTCTTTTTTAATATCATACAATATACCCTCCAAATCATACAACACTTCATTCAAAATCCTTGTTCTCTTGAAACTCATGTTTTTCACTTCTCCACGATTTCTCACCAATCCAATTTTTGAAATGTCACGATCTATATTTTCAGTGCCATTTTGAAGCAATTCTTCAATTTTTCATCACTTGGTGCAATTTACCCCCAAAAATGAATTTTTTTGGTTGTAATACAGGGTTGTACTATCTTCTTCTTTCTTCCCTTTACCTTCTCCAGTTTGTTTTTGGCCACTTTTATCATATTAGGGCTTGTAATGTCCTTTCTCCTGCAATTTCTTTACTTTGGATCCAATCTGCAACTTCTTCAAACTTTGGTGTACATTTTTCCACAATATTATTTTATGCTTGGATGCCTTCTACAAAAAACCCTTATTTTCCTTAACTAAAATTTAAAATCTTCTTTTAATGGAATCAAAACCCTTACTTTTCTACTCTAGTTTGATTTTTTTGAATGCAAAAAGTCTTCCTGGTGCAAATTTAGGAATGGTTCATGTAATATTATAGTTCACTAATGAATTTTAATGCCCATGTAGTAGATTACATTCAGTTTCACACTTTTCATCTTTGTTCTCTTGAAAATTTCGAATTCTTCCTTGTATGATTTACAAAATTACTAAAGTTAGCCCTTTATTTAAACTATTGTCCAACCCTAACCGCTCAAATTTTAAAATTGTACCACTTTGCATGTATTTTTTGGCTTCCTTGCCTGAATGATTGACAACTCATCACTTTCCCCATGCGATTTTATCTTTTTTCGCTCTTTTTTGACAACACATCATTCCACACATGCGAACATTAAATGTGACGATTGAAAATCATAAAAATGTGCCTAAAATTATAGATTGTATGATCTAAATCATACAACATGCTTTCTTGTATGATTCTACATCTACTTTTTCCATTTTTTCTTGTATGATCTCCCACTTATTATTTTTTCAGCTTTAAAATTGACTTGTACAATCTATTACTTAGAGAATTTTTTCCATTTTCTCTCTTGAAGAGGTCATCATTATTGGTTTTCAACCCACTTCCTTCTTAATTATATCCCAAGGAATTTTCACAACTAAGGCATTTTATTTTTTTTCTTTTTCTTTTTCTTTTTCTTTTTTTTTCTTTTTTCCTTTTTTTTCATTTTCTAACCTATTTACACTTACCATCGTGGGAATCACACAGTGACATTCACTTGTACGATCCCCTATAATTCTTCTCTTGTAGGTTTGACAATGACATTTTGAGTGATTGTGTCATCTGGCGCCACTTGCTATTTAGGGTGATTTATCTCTACTTGTGATGTTACCTATTTCCCTGTCCTTCCACTACCATGTGTACATTTTGCAATTGTACAATTGCAAGCTAGAGTATCTTCATATGACATCCCTTCCTCTTGGTAGTGGTGTCCTTACTACTTTGCTATCATTTTAACAACTTCTCTGCTTATCTCCTCAAATTAATTTTGGCTCTAGACTTGGTGATCGGATCCTTTATTGTCCTTGGTTTATTTCATCTACAAAATGTACTCTTCCTCTACCAACAAGGCCTCTACCATGTGAGTTTCTTCCCTATACTAATCCTCTTGACATTGGGTGTCTTCATGCTAGTGGTGATTCCTCCCTTTCTTGGAGTAATCCTCTACCACCTACCACTCTTCAAGGTCCTCATTGGATTAGTGGTGATAATCCCAATAGATACTATCCTATAGGATTTGGTAAGATCCCTCTCATCCTTGGTATACCTTACACATTCCTTTTCCTATTTAAACATGATAAGGGTGCATCTCCTGGGCATCTAGGAGTAGGGGATCAGAACCTTCCTCATCCTCTTCCTCTTCTAACTATAACATCACCTTGTCCTCTTTCATTCCATGGTTGAATACCTCTTCCCCTTCCTGGCTGAAGCCTTAAGGATCCTTGTCTATTCATTCCTCCCATTGCTTGGTTATCAAGATAGTATATATTGGGATTAGTGGTGATAATCCCAATAGATGCTATCCTATAGTATTTTGTAAGATCCCTCTCATCCTTGGTATACCTTACACATTCATTTTCCTATTTAAACATGATAAGGGTGCATCTCTTGGGCATATAGGAGTAGGGGATCATAACCTCCCTCATCCTCTTCCTCTTCTAACTATAACATCACCTTGTCCTCTTTCATTCCATGGTTGAATACCTCCTCCCCTTCCTGGCTGAAGCCTTAAGGATCCTTGTCTATTCATTCCTTCCATTGCTTGGTTATCGGGAGTTATCTCTACCAACTCAATGTTGGCTAGTGGAATTCTACTTCATCTTACACTTGGTGATAATTGTCGTAGTTCTTTGATTATATGATCTACATGTACTAAGTGATGTCTCCATATTCTTTCCTCAAAGTATCTTTTTGGATATGAGGTTGCCAAGATCTCTCTATATGCATCAAAAAAAAATTCTCAGAACTTAAGTCATTTTGACTATATTCTCTTTGTTTCGACCAATCTACTAGCAAATTCATCAATCTCTATAATTTCCTTACTTCTCTTGTTTATATTTTTAATTTTTGATAGGCTATTGTATATGCTTGCCAATCAAGGTTGTTTTATGCTCTTGTGATCTCTCTATATATCTATGTGTTGTTGTACATGTTGGTGGATCATAATCACCCTAAGGATTTTGGGGTCTCCTTGGGTAATATTCATCATAACTACTTTTTTTTTTAGGTTCCCTTACTATCCAAGGCATTCCTTCATCAATGGAGTCACTCAAATCCACCCATGCATTACCTTGTGATTTAGGTTATGTGGTTGCTTCCTCAATGTCTCACCAAATCATCTCTACATCTTCATTCATCATTGGTGGATCACTTGGTGGTACCTATAAACTTTTTCTTGCAACATCATTTCTTATACCACTCCTTGGAGTTATCCCTTCATTATCCTCAGCTTTTCCTTATAGTTTCTATAACCTAGTTGTTCTTTGTTCATCAAACCTTTGTATTGTACTATCCAATTATTGCATGGGTTTTTCTCTCAACCTTGCATTATGACCTCACAACATCTTATATTCCTCCTTTAGTTGATGAGTTTGTAGTCATATTTTCTGTTGTAATAGCTCTATCTGAGCTAATGGAGTAAGTCCAGCTAATTCTTCATCAATGGTCTCCTTCATATTCTCTTCTAGAACTTTCATTTCAAAAGTGTCAACTCTATCTTAATATCATACTATTAACCATATCCTTCTTCATCCTTCAGCTTGTTGGGATAGTTCTATATGCTCCACCTAGGGATACTTCATGTTATTATTTACTTGGGGTGCTTCTTCTTGCCTTTCCCTATTTTTGGGTAATAATACTATATCTTGATATCCTATTTCATTTGGAGGAATCCACTCTTCATATTCCTCTATTACTCATTTGGTCCCATCCGTAAATCTGGCATGCACCCACAATATTTTTCTATCTTTGGGTTGAGGTGCAAACTCTTGTTATTCTATGGTTGGTCTTGTCTCCTCCTATTATATGAATAAGTGTGTAAGTCCTATATTAGGAACTTCTTGTGATGGACCTTGCTCACCTTGATTCCTCCATTGATCTTTTTCTCATCTTCTCCATTCAATATCTTATAAAGAAATGAATAAGCATTATACTTTGTAAGGCTTCAACTTTGAGCCATTTATAGTTTTGGGTACCTCAGTCCCATTCAATTTTTATAACTTGATTGCTCCATTATTCAATATTTCTACCACTTTGTAGGTACCAAGCCATAGAGTCTTCAACTTACTAGGCTTAATTTCCTACTTTCTATTAAAATTTAAAAACAAGTCATCCAGACTAAGTTCTAACTTTCTCAAATGTTTGTCATGCCACAAATTTCTTCTTTTTTGGGCTACCTCAATTGCCCATTATTCCATGACTCTTATTTCATCTAACTTAATAAGTGTTGTTAGTTGCCCTTCAAAAATTTATTTATCACCTAAGCAATGGTCCATGGTGACTCTCAAACTTGGTATCAAGAATTCAACTAGCACCACTACCTCTTGTCCATACATCAACTGGTTTAAATTTTTTTCAATATCCTACAAAATAGATGGTAATGTTTCCTCCCAATCTACTCCTATTCCATAGGTTTTATACATTGTAGATACTAGGGCTTTATTTGTTGCTTTTACCTTCCCATTAATTCTGGGATAGTACGAACTAGATAATAAATGTAAAATCCTTAATTCGGTTGTCAGCATCTTGATTATTTCATTAACAAAGGGTCCTCCTTGATCACTCGTTATCTATAGTGCAATTACAAATCTTGTAATTACTTGCTCGTACAAAAATCTTGTTGTACTTTTATATGAGTTGTTAGATAATGCTCTTGCTTCAACCCACTTTTTCAAGTATTTTTATGCTACCACAATGTACCTAGACTTTCTTTTTTGAGATTTTTTCAATGGTCCAATGAATTCCAATCCCCATATTTCAAATATTTCCAAGGGTTATGATGGATGCAATGACATAAAGTCCCTCTTTACTAGATTCTCTATCCTTTGACAAGTATTGCATGCTTTTGCATATTCTTTTGCATCATTATATGGTGTGGGCCACCACAATCCTGCTAGTAATAATTTTATAGCTATTGCATCTGGTCCCATATGCCCTCCTACTAAGCCTTCATGAGCTTCTTTCAGTTCTATATTGACTTCTTCCACCATCACACATCTTCATAAAATACCATCGCTTCTCATATTATACAGTAATCCTACTATCAGTTGGAAGGATGTTGACTTCATAATCACTTTATTTTATCGATTGCTATCATTTATTGTGGCAAATATCGTATGGAAAGGTACTGGCCAATCAACTTGTACCATGATGGAACAACATTAATGGCAAATAATTGTGCATCAGGGAATTCATCCAGAACCCTTGTTCTTGCAGGCTCTCCTGATCATATCTAAGATAGTTGATCTACAATTACATGTTTCTTACCAGGTCTCACTAAAACTTAGAATATGAACTCCTGTAGGGTGACGAGCCACCCACTGACCTATCCTTGTATTATCAATTTTTTATCAAGTACAATAGATCTTGGTGATCTATGTAAAAAGTAAAGGGATTTTCTAGTAAGTAATGCCTAAAATTTTGGACAGCATATAGTATTCCCAAGGCTTCTCTTTATGTTGTACTATAGTTTCTCTCCACCCTTGATAATAGGTGATGGGCAAAGAAAATAGGTTGATCTAGCCTGAAATATCCTTCTTATGCCAAAGCACATCCGATTACAAAATTTAAAGCATCAATATGGACATAGAATTCCTTATTCCAATTTAGGAACACCAAAATTGGGCTACTGAAAATCTTGGCCTTCAACTCCTCAAAGGCTCCTTGGTGGTCCTCTATCCATCTGAAGAAAACATTCTTCTTCATCGATGAATACAATGGTTAGGATACATGTGCATAATTCCTGATAAACCTTTGATAATATCCCATCGATCAAAGGAAGGTTTTAAGTGAACTTGCATCATATGGTTCTTCCATGTGCAATATTACCCAGATCTTATCAGGATTTATTTTTAATACTTCATTGCACACTAAGCATCCTAGAAAATTTGCATATGGTACCATCAGGTAACACTTCCTAGGGGTTAATGAGATTTGTGCATTTCTACACCTACTCATACATGCACTCAGAGTTGGAAGATGCTCCTTGATCTTCCCATAAATGGACCAATCATCCAAAAATTCTTTGAACTTCCTTGTTATCAACTGATCAAATTTCTATAGAATGATGTGTTGAAATGTGGTTGGGGCATTACAGAGACTGAATGGCATTTTATTGTATGTATAGATGCCATTATCCACAATAAATATGGTCTTCAGCTTATCCTCCTTAGCTATACTTATTTTATTGTAACCCGAAAATCCATCCAAAAATGAATAGATCTCATGTCCTACAACTTCCTCCAATATGGAATCTGTGAAGGGAATAGGGAAGGGTCCTTAATAGTTATTGCATTTAGACTCCTAAAGGCCACACATATTCTTATTTTATCCTCTTATTTCTTCAAGGTGACCACTACAGGTGATACCCACTCACTAGTCATAATCTTGAAGATAATTCCTGCCTCCAAAATCTTCTCTATCTTTATGTTCACTAATGAAGCATATTTTGGGTTACTTCGATATGGTCTCCTCATTACTGGTTGTGCTCTAAGAATTAGTGTAATCTTGTGGACACATAACTCAGGTGGTACTACCTTCAAGTCCTTGTATGTCCATGTAAAGACATCCTTATATCCCAAGATTATCTTAAAAGTTGTTGCGTTCAATACAGGGTTCCAATCATCACCACAGTGAATCATCCTAGGTTCATCCTCCATCCCTAGATTGATGTCCACTATATGAGTTCCTTCATATTTTATATTATCTTGCTTAATTGTTGCTTTCTCCACATGCTTTGGGTGTGTCGGTATTGCATCAATTTCCGCATATCCTACTTTATATTCTGAAAAACTTTTTGGAAATGTCCATTTTTCTTCCGCCTCGTTCTTAGGTTCTTGGCTAACTTTTGTTTTGTCTTGTTTTTTCTTGATCTCCTCTAATTCAAGTCAAAGGCAAGTGGACTAAAAAATTTCATACTCCTCCATTTACAAATTAAGAATTTCATTATCATATCTAACTTCATCTTCACTACATTCATCTAGGTACAACATCGTTTCTCCATCTGGTTTATATCCTTCATCTCCTGAGGAATTTTTTGATTCGTCATTTGTGGCTACATCCTCACTGACCTTTTGATTAGTCAAATTAATCATATATTTGTGTTGTCCCTTCTTGAAAGTGATATGATTCTTTCCCCAGTTGTGATTAACTTTGGCTACACATAGCCATCCTATTCCCAATAGAGCATCATATGCAGGCTTCTTCATAGTAATCACAATGAAATCCAAGATGAACTCTTGGTTAGCTATCACCACTTGTGCTATCAAAAATTGCTTTGTCTTGATACCATATTGGTCAACACCATATAATTGAAAGGTTGGTTCCCATAGATATAGAGTGCCTAGTTCTAGCCAAGTCCTTTCAGGTAGCACATTGATGTTGGATCCTCCGTCCATAATAACTTGTGTCAATTTGTACCCTAGGATCTCCATATGAACTAATGTGGATTTCTTTCCCACATCAATCATCAATTAAATTGGTCTTTTTGTTTATTTTCCTAAATTGGTTGACTCTGCACTTCTATCACCTTATGAGGTTTTATCTCTTTCACTGTTACTTTTTTTAATGATGGTATAGCTTCCAATAGGTTAGCCACTTTGATCTCTACTATGGTGTCCAAAATTTGTGCTACAAAAATATGCATAATACCTTCTCCTCTGATGGATTTTTCAGTTCCTTTTCTGCTAAATTCATTTATTTAGATTTTTGTGCTTCATCCTATAGTATTTTCTTTGCTACTTTCTAGCTCTACTTTTCCTTTGTTGGCTCTGGATACTTATCCTTTTTATCCTGATTTCTCATCATGGCTAAAACTTCTTGGGTTTCCTCTTTAACTTGAGGAACCTCAATATCTAAATAATTTATATTTTGTTGGTTACTTGAACTTGCCTGCTTGGGGTAATTTTCTTCCTTTTGGTTACCTAGACCACACCACCTACACATGTGTAGTGTTCTCTTGTGTTTCCTATATCGAAGGTGAAGGACAATTTTTTGTGAAATTCCCTCATTCTTGGCAATTGTGATATTTTATGATCAGCCTCCCTTTCAAATCATATTGCAAATAACTTTATCATCCTTGTTAATTGCCTTGGTTCGGCCTTCCACCTCATCGTTTATTTCTATAACCACCACTTGTTTCTTGTTGACCACTTCCTAGGGTCTTTGGTTTTTCTTCCTACTCTTGGATTGTCAGGACCTATGGACGTACTCTTGCATTATACAAAAATAACATCACATCATATCCCATCACATTGTAGATATTACAGTAATCATTTTGTGGATACTTTACATTTGTATGACCTTTAGTTTTGCATTTTGTATATCAAATGTCATTTTTGTTAGACTTGCTTCTTTGTTCTTTCATGATCTTGTCAAATTCCTAATGAAAAGATGATATGGTTCTCTATATAGTTTCATCTTCTCCACAATATGAATCATTGGAATTGGAATGAGACAATATCCCTATGTATGTCTACTTTGATTCACTTTTGAAATTCTTTGCATGCTTTACATCTTCCTCATACATTTTTTATGGTACTACCTTCATCATTTTCTTATATTTTGGTAGTAATCCATCTACAAACCATCATTTCACCAATACATATACCAAAGGTATTTGCATATTATCTACTAACTATTTTAGTCTACAATTGTATGATTTTACATCTTCATCATATTTTTTATTTATCATACAAATTTTAGTGATAATATCTCCATCATCCTTCAAAGGGTAAAATTCTTCAATGAATTTCTCTTTCACTTGATTCCAGTTCCAAAAATTTGTTGTATTTTCCTTTTTTAGATACTAATCCATCACCAATCCTCTCAAGGTAGTAGGAAATAAAGTTATCCAGTCATCTGGATGGTCTACATCATTTTCCTTCCAAATGATTATACAGGTTCCAATATAGCTTGTGGGGTCTTCCTTACCCTCACTTGTAAAATGTGGACATCTTTGCTTGGCTGGCTTGTTAGCCATCTTCGGATTATCATCCTCATCACTTGAGGTATACCATAGAATCTCTATCTAATTCATCCTTGGGGGTGTTTTACTACACTCATAATTAGAAGTTTCTATATGAGGTATCTTATTTTGTCCCACCAATCATTGACCAAACTCACGTGTGTCTTCACTCTGTGACTTCCTTCATTGATGTAAGGGATATGGTCTTGGTCCTTCTTCTTAAGACCTCACACCTTGTTTCCATAGTGCTTGAATCCCATCCTATGCACTCCATTGTAACCCTTCCATCACTTTATTATATGTCACCATCCATTCTCCTTCCTCGTGCACTACTTATTTGTCAACTCGCTTCTCTACTATAGGTGGTTCTGGTACCTCCTCTTTTGTTCTATCAATAGCACTTCAAAATCTCCTTTAGATGCCTAAACTTACTCTATTTTTGGTTCATGTGTACTATGGTCTGATTTACTTGTATTCTCTCTTTGAGTAATTCTCATGCTCCTTCTTACTAAAATGTTCTCTCATACTTCTTGTCTCCTACGTCTTTGCACACTGGTGTCTGTCATTCATCTCTAGTTTTATAATATTCTTGTCAATTTGACCCGTTTTAACAAAAATACCAAGTTAAATAAGGCAACGACATAAAATGTAGCATAGGGGTATAGTATTCCTAATGGGGAGGTGTTTTTCAAGGGCTTAGAATGATCAATTTACTATTTCCAATCAATGAACCAATTGTACAATCATACAGTCTTCACAACTATCAATTTGTGAAAAAAAAATAGCTTGTATGAAACCCAAATCATATAGTGATAGGGCTTGTACAATTTCACACTCATCCAATCCTTTAGATTTAGTTTTACAAGTCATACATAGATTTGTAACTAAATTGTTCGATTTCCCAATACTGCCAAATTGGATAAGCTTTCTTAATCACATAAACTACCAAATTAGGTATGTTTCTTTTGTATGATTTGTAAGAGCTCAAGTGTATAATTTGTATAAAATGAAAGTACAACAGGGTTCCAATTTGGATGTTCTTATATGCCAATCTCTCTTAGCAGTGCATTAAGTATCAACAACCATAAAGAAGTACATGCAAAAAATATAAACTGCAAAATAACATTCTACCATTCTAGGATCATACTTTTTAAACCAAAACATAGTTAAAACTCACAAGCATTAACCAAATTAACCAGACTATCAAAAATGAAAATCGAGCCTTATATAATATTATCCAGGTCATTTCAAAGTGGTTCCCAAGGTAATTTGTTATTCGCAACTGTCCATGCATAACGGAATGCATAATTATGCCTTTTCCTAGGTCTAAACACATCATTTATCAAATTAATGCGCAATTATAACTCAAATTACATTTTCCTTGAATTTCATTTCATTTTATTGCACATTGTACAATTTTCCCTTCAATTTGTATGGTTTACCTCCTGCATATATGGTTTTCTCCTACTTGTATGATTTACCAAAACTTATCAAAATTGTCAAAATTAGAAAATCCTCGTCACTTCTTCTTCTTTGAGGTGTATTTTTTGCCTACACCTATGGGTTAACTAATGGAGGTTGTGATGGTGTTTCATGCATGTCAAATTATGGAGGTTGTAGTGGTGTTTTTAATAGATTCTAGGACATATATGATATAATCTCTAATGCATAGGAGGATTGAGAAGACTACAAAGAGGTATTATGTAGCATACCTTGTCCTTGCACTTCCTTCTTTGGCTCCTCTTGATCAATTGTTGCTTTAGCCTTTTGAATATCCTACTACATTCATTGCCTCTTAAGTATGGCTTACATTGATTCCTCTTGTAGCTTCTACTTTCTAGCCATTGCTCTTTCTATGTCAAAGCTTCTAGAACTTGGGTGGTCCACCATTCTTCTATTTTATGCTCTTTCCAATTTTCTTCCTTTTAATTTTTGCAATTAGGCTTGGGCTAATTTATTGATATAGATTTATTTTTTGATCAAAAACCTGATTAAAAACATAATAATCTCTCCATGGTGGCCTTACCTATATCATCATGAATTTTAACGGTGCCACCTAATCTTCCACCAGGTTCCTAACTATTTTGATATTTGTATTTGACATATGTTCAAATGGAGGAACATTATTGTTTATTTTAGATAGCTTCACCTTAAAAATATCATCTAGATCATAGTGCCACATGTGAGGAACTTTTAGTAGCTACAATGTTGCTAGCTTCACTTCTAGAACTTGATATTGATCTAGCTCCCATTTTGTCATGGTGATTTATTCAAACTTTATTAGAGGCCTAAATATCACGATCTTCTTGACTCTACGGCTAAATTTTTGCTCCATCACGTACATCTATCTATAAAATTCTAACCTAAACAACTAGTTTATAACATTGTATGATAAAAAATATAGATAACCTAGGAAACCATAGAGCCTAATAATAGTTCTTTCCTCCAGAAAGAACCAATCTCTTGATTCTTGTATGTTTCCCTTCAATTTTTGGTGAGTAGAAATTATGTCTCAAAAAATAATCATTTCTCTTCCATAAATTATCAATCTGGTAAGTCTGTAAACTTATGAGTGTCATGCATAGTATATGCCTAAAGTTTTGGGGAATGAATTCCTATGTACCTATTTTAGTTTGGTGGGGGATTTTTAAACAGTTTTATTTCATCAAAACTTAGTGTAGAATAAATAAATAAATAAATAAAACTAAGATGTCAAAAAATGAAATGTTTTTTTTTTTTTTAACATGGTGGAATTGTTTGTCCAATTTTTATGGCCACCACAATATTCTACGTTGTCTGTCCCGAAAGCCACCACATAGATCTTCAAGTAGTCTGACCCTATAACCTCCATGCCACAATCATTTTAAACATTTTACACTGCTAAAAGCACTAGGAAAGGGACAAGCGTTCAGTCCGGTGAGGCCCAAGATTTGAACCTTGGATCTTCGTCCCCCTTATGGGGTTTGGATGAACCAATTGATCTACACCTTAGACCTTTAAAAAATGAAATGTTGAAAGTAAATGTACGAGAAAATTAAATATGCAAAAAAATAAACACACACAACTAAATTAAAATAAAGTGAGAAATAAAGCGATAAATCTAATCTATAGAAAAATAAATATAGAAATAATACAAGGGAGGACTACTACAGGGAGTGGGCCCAAGCTCTTGTAGATAGTTCGCCTGACTAATCACATGGAGCTTGCTTTAAGAAAGTAAGAGGAATTACACTCTTAATAAATTATACATAAAATAATATAAAATAACTTTTGTGTAAATTGATTTAGTTCTCATTCATCTGGCATGTGTCTTTATATAAAGTGTACCTATATCTCATTACAATAACAAATCAATCTATTTTAATCACATAACGTGATTAGTTGTAATTGGTTTCTACACATATTATATTCTTCTATTTTAAAAATGTTCGTTCATGAGAAGGATAAATATAAAAATCCTTAGGTGTACATAACAAATAAATCCTATATTTATGCATCCTAAAAATAATGCTTTAAGAGCTTTACAAGGTAAACCAACCACTCGATTAATAAAAATACTTTATTCTATTTTAATAATAATGCATGATTATAATAACTCCCCTTTGTCTTCACATGCAACAACCTCCTCAACCTCTTGGTCAACTGATCAATGTTGACTTAGTCATATTAAGCATCTCCAATGCAGGTGCCTCCCATGTATCAAAGTAAGGCACCTCCCATGTATGGAAGTAAGCTGCCAATAAGGCACCTCCTATGTATGGGAGTAATGTGCCAATAAGGCACCTACTTGAGTAAGGCACCTTCTTGCATATTTCTAGGTCCAATTGGGGTGTATACTGGAAAACACCAGATTAGTAGTAAACCCTGCACTTATACACAATTTCCACTAAAAACACACATCAAGCACGATACTAGATTTTCTATCAATTATATGCATAAGTTAAATAAAAATACATCTTGTATGCTAATTAAACTAGTAATGATGCCCCTTAATAGTGTATATAAAATGAGCATTTATGGTGCTCATCATCCCCCCATGCCTAAATATTGTCATGTCCTCGTGACAACAACCCCCGAAATAATAATAATAATCCTCTTTTTTTTTTTTCTTTTTTCTTTTTTTTTTCAGTGGATTTACAATCAGCTTCCACTCCCGTGTATCTTCCTGCAAATTGTTGTTCCGCTTAGTTTCATACTAAAGGGTGATGTGAGATAATTATAACTTTGATTCATTTTATTTTCTTTGAAATTCCATCAAATGCCATTCCTCTCCCACAACTGTGTAAGACTTTTGTGGATTTTCATTCCGCTCAAGAATTGCTTCATAAAGAGAAGTGCTACGGGATAAACTGTAATTGCTTTAGATTGGAGCGGGTGTTCTTATTTTGTTCCTTCATGAATCCATTGTCGTATCATAACCAAATATTCTTATTCTACTTTAAAATATAGGCCAAAGTCAAGCAATGGTGAAAATTACCTGGACCATTGTTTAGCTTTGCAACTCACTATTCGGATTGCCTCCAGACTCTAGACCAAATATTTTGCCATCCCATTGCAGTTGGATTTTTTTTATTTTGTAATTTATATATATATATATATATATATATATATTAATTTTCTGAGGTAATGAATTTTTTCTCATATCCAAGGCATGTCATGTGGTTGATATTTAAAGAGGATTTATGGGGGTATCTACCGGTATTAGCATAGAAATGATTTTAGAATAACTATGCACATAATTAACAAAAAACTCAGTACATACTGGGGCAAGTTTTATAGAACTTGATGTGCCTGATGCTAATGATGTGAAATATCTTCATGCTGCCTGTAATTGTGGTGTACCAAAAAATGAGAGTGTTGTGACATTGGTGCATCTAGAGAATTTTATTTTATTTATTTATTTTCTTTTTCTCTGGCTACCTTCATCATCCACACTCTCTAATCATCTCCGTGGTTCTTCGCTTGAGCGTTGATTGAAAACTATGGAGGTAGTGTTGTACAATGGTGTTTGTGTTCCATTTGAATTCATACTGCAAACACGGGGTCCTATCACTGCAACCAATGTACTCAACCCAAAACAGAGCATAAACTGAACTAGTTTCCATCTCAACAACCCTCAACAATCAGTGAAGACATTATTTCATGAGCATGAAATCCAGTTATTCTGCATGGGTCATACACCACCTTTTCTAGAAAATAGGGGATTTTTTTATGAAAGCAAGTGTCATATCCTTGATTAAAATATACAAGGGAAACTTTGTTGCACATACGGCTACACTGTATTCAATTTTACCTATTGAGGTATTCTTTTGTAGGTGTGGACTTTAACAAGTCCAGCATCACAGCCTTAATTTACCAACTTTTTTTCTTTTCTTTTTTAAATATTCATCTTGAGCCCTCTTCTATTGGTGTTCTTGTACAAGCTCTATTTCTGATTTGCATTTCAATTGGAATTCTATCAATAGAAGATTTTTATTTTTTGGAAAATGAAGGTTCACCCATATCCTTCCCCACTTAATTTGGTGACACCCCCATCACCAGTAACAGGTCCCCATGTGCAATAGGTTTGCATCCCTCTAAACATCAGGTCCCATACTGATGAACAACACACACCCCCATTATAGGGAGAAGAAGTTTGAGTACTTCCTGAACATCAAGGAAGTTAAGCATCTTCGATCTATGAGCATCAAGGCACCCTTGGTGCAAGGCCTCTCATCATTTTTTTATAATAACTTCTCATATAAGTTAAGCATCTCTATCGATGAGCATCTAGGCACCCAAAAATACATGAGATTAGGGCACCTCCTTGAGCATCAAGGTGCCCAAAAACCCATGAGATCAAGGCACTTTCTTATGCATCGAGGTGCCTTCTTACTATTGAGAATTCAATAGTCACTAATGTGTCTACTGTTGTAGATTTGATCAGGCCCTCCAAAACTTTTATCATACTATATCATCATCTACTTTGTCCAAGCACGGAGGTGGGTACCTTTTTCCCTTGCAATAAATTAACACCCATGTCCCTGCCCAAATTGGTACTGTCTCCTTTGGATGAAAACAATCAATTTTATACCTTCCTAAAAAAATGTGCAGGTTCATGGATGTTGAGTTGTTTTAGGCCTTGTATCCTATTGTGGCTGATCCACAACACACCCCAAAATTGGGGACCCACATTTTTTGCATGCTTTCAAAGAAAACTGTAGTGGCCCAGATGCTAAAAAATCAAAGGAAGAGCAAAATACAGCAAGAAAAAGAAGTGTCGCGATATCGCGACGTGTTGCTCTATCGCGGCCAAAAATGAAAGTTGTCATGATTTCGTGACGTGTTGCTCTATCGCTGCTCAGAAATGAAAGTTGTCATGATTTCGTGACGTGTTGCTCTGTCACTGCTCAAAAATGAAAGTTGTCATGATTTCGCGACGTGTTGCTCTGTCGTTGCTCAAAAATGAAAGTTGTCACGATTTCATGATGTGTTGCTCTATCGCTGCTTAGAAATGAAAGTTGTCATGATTTCATGACGTGTTGCTCTATCGCTACTCAAAAATGAAAGTTGTCACGATTTCATGACGTGTTGCTCTGTCGCTGCTCAGAAATGAAAGTTGTCATGATTTCGTGACGTGTTGCTCTATCGTTGCTCAGAAATGAAAGTTGTCACAATTTTGTGATGTGTTGATTTGTCGCTACTCAAAAATGAAAATTTGTCATGATTTTGCGATGTGTTGCTCTATCGCTACTCAAAAATGAAAGTTGTAATGATTTCACGACGTGTTGCTCTGTCGCTGCTCAAAAATAAAAGTTGTCACGATTTCGCGACGTGTTGCTTTGTCGCTGCTCAAAAATGAAAAGTGTCATGATTTCGTGACATGTCACGTTTTCATGGCTAAGAGCAACAGAATGCAGCACAAAGTAAAAATTGTCGCGATATCGCGACATGTCATAAAATCGTGGTCAAAGCAAGCAGGAAGAGGTGTTGATCGAAAACCGTCGCGATATCGCGACATGTCACGAAATCGCGGTTCATGGAGGAGAGAGAAGATGAGGCGCCAGAATTGTCACGATATCACGACATGTCACAAAATCGCGGTCAAACCAGTCAAACAGGGCAAGGCACTAAAGTTGTCGCGATATCGCGACATGTCGCATTTTCGCGATGTAGGTAGAAAAGCAAAGCTGCATGCAAAAAAACGTCGCGATATCATGACATGCTATTTTTTTATCATGATTCACAGGAGGCAGTTACGAAACATGCAGAAAAGCATGGAACACGTGGCATAAAGGTGTAAGGGTTACAGAGGCGTTACAGTTCACAAAAAATATTAAACGTTTCGACGTAGAACAGAAAGTCAAAGACAACGAAGAGGCATGGAAGACGAAGCGATGCAGTCTGGGAAATGAAACGAAGCGTCACGGAGCGAAGTAGAGAACCGCACCAAAAAGTATAAAAGCAGAGGCATAGATTGATACAAGGGTCGAAATCTGCTGCGAGCAGAGTTGCAGAGCCAAGGGTGATAAGCCATTCTGGGCCTGCTTTGGAGCGTTTTCCTCCACTTGTTCTGGTTTTGTCAAAACTGGAAACATTCTGTCATTGTAACTGATACATTATTTTTAATACAAAATTTCAGAGTTGCATCTCATTGGCAAGAAAGGAGGAGTTATTTTCTGCATGCAAGATTGAATGTTTATCTTTCCCCTTTCAGATTTTTAGGTTTATAGATGAAGTTTAATGCAAGTTCTCTTGGTTGCTTCATGCGAATGCCTAAATCTGAAAACCATAGTTAAAACCCCAGAAACCAGCACCTAGCTTACCTAGATTGTGCGAGTTTGCAGGTTCAATAGGTTAGGTTGTATGCAGAAAACCTCATTATCTTCGGTTTTGTCAGATAGGATTGCAGCCCTTGAATGTACTCTAGATTCATTTTCTTTACATTTTATTTTTTATCTTTCCTGCACTTTTATTTCCAGAAAGTTTAACTTTTATTTTAATTTGCAGTCATTAAGATAAACACTTGAAAATTCATCAAAATAAAAATCATTATAATTTCAGAGTGAAATAAACCACAGTGCCCCTTGTTAACAGTTACTTGCAATCACTAAGGTGTTCCAAGCATTTAAATTGAATATCTTTATTTGAGATTACTAATACGTATATGCAAATGCTAATATAGCGGAGACCTTGGAGAAATTATTTATTTAATTTCTTTGCAAGAGAGGATTTGGAGCACAAATCCTATCGGAGAGTGTGTTTTCACAATCGGGTGAAAATACCACTCAACAGATTGGCGCTAGAAGGAGGGCATGAAAAGGTTTATTTTATAGATTAGTTAATTTGAGATTAAGAAAATAAGTAGCAATGTAGAAGGAGGGCCTGGACCGATTTATTTCAGATTGATTTAAATGCTATAGGGATTTAAATTTTGAATATTTCATGCCCTATTGGTTATTATCTTTAGCCCTCTTTTAACAATACAACCTTGTAATGTTAAAAGGAGGACATGAATTGCTATGCACTGTTCTAACACTTTGATTGTTCATACAGGAATAATGTGATTTGATTTGATTTAAAAAAAAAAAGGAATTTTTGGGTATTAAAGTTATATTCTTTAAGATTCACTAATGGCTATGTTTACACCGTGGATGACAGGTAGCCCATTGAACATACCGGGAGTTCAACATTATTTGCCCGTTGGTTTTGAGAGATGTCTTCCTCGATTTTTGTCTAATGGGACAAATACTGCAGAAGAACATATTCAAGCATTCAAATTTGTTGTGAATCACTTAACAAGTTGGTATGATGATGTTGCTTGTAAAATGTTCCTTTACACCTTGGACAAAGTGGCATATGATTGGTTTACAAGTCTGCCTTTAGGGTCTATCACTTCTTGGGCTCAGCTAGAGGCAACATTTCTCAATCAATTCAACAAAAAGCGAGTTGACCCAATCCTCATGTACAATCAGTTGGTCTATATTAGAAAAGGACCAAGTGAAAATGTGAAGTCATTTTCTGAAAGGTTCTTTGGATTATATACTCAATTAGTGACATTTTATGTTCTTCAAGAAGAAGTGGCTCTCCAAATATACATCAATGCTCTTGACTCACCCATGTCCACATATTTGCGAGGGATGCCTCAAATCACATCTTTGTCACAAGCCTATACTCAAGCAATGGCAATTGAGCAACAATTGAGTTGTCAAAATTATGGTGTGGGTTTTGGATCATATAATCTTCAATCATTTAATACCTCCCTTACCCACCCAATGATTTATCCACCTCAACCAAGTTCAAGTGTGAATCAATTTCAGAATCAACAATCATTCCCAAGCTTCAATCAATTTCAAAATCCTCAACCTACTATGCAAGATCAACCATCTTTCTTAAGTATGAATCAACTTCAAAATACTCATCTTGATTCAAAAGATGTTTCTAAAATCAATTTCAATGATTTTCATAAGAATATGATTTTAGGCAAGGGAGGAGTACTAGATCCAACTAGTATGGAAACATGTGACAAATTGGAAACCCTTGACTCACCAAAAGATGAATTCTATGAGGATGAATCTGATTTGGATGACACGTTGGATGACATTGTTGAAAGTAATGGCCCAAAAAATTCACACCTTCCAAATTATGTTAAACGTGAATCATGGGTTACACATGTGGATTATGATAACCTTATCAATTTGAATACAAGCAATAACCCAATTTTGGAAGTAATCGAACCATCTAAGGAAGGAGAAGATAAATTTGATGAGAAACATGTTGATGAATTAAAATATGATGAAGAAATAGTTGAGCATCACAATTTGATTTTGAAAGATGATCATTATGATTCTTGGGAAGAGTATGCTCACTCCAAACCTTCCGATGAAATTTGTGTGCCTATTGATATGCAGGATAATACAATTGCCCTTTCATATGAGGATATTACAAGTCCTGTACAATATGAGAATTGTTTTGGAAGAAGGGTTGGAATCTCATCAAAGGTTGGAGAAGGATAATGATTCTACTACCATGGATGAAGAAGGAGAATCAATTGTTTTTGTTCCCCTTGAGGGGCAAGAAATCGAAAATCTTGATCCACCTATTGTTTCTACAATGTCTATGCCATCTCAAAATGATGAAATTACAAAACCTAAGTGGTGTGGGTTTGATACTATTGATGATCCTAATGAAAATATGGATTTTAAGGCAACTCAAGCCATTGATCATGGAAAGGTGTCACGCGACACATATCTTGAAAAACTAGGCTCTTGTTTTGAAAAATATGGACGCATGTTTGATTGGGTGCCTAACTTTGGTGTTTTTGAACAGGTATTGGACGATGAAGAAGACAATGAGAAAAAATAAAAGGTTACTAACACTCATCAAGTTGTGGTAAATTCTAACCATGATGGGTTGAGTATGGATGACAAGGTGAAATCTTTACCTTTGGTAGTAGCTACAAAAATTTCAAGTGATAGGTTACATGATGTCCCTTTGGATGCTAACATCATTAATGAGGAAATGCCAAATTTTGTTGATGCTTGTCAAGTTTTGAATGATTTTGATTGCTTTAAAATCCTGGAAAATGATTTGAATTCAAGATTTTTAGAAATAGGCTCTTGTTTGCAACATCTCACATTTGAAAAGGAAAGCCTACTTCTAAATCATGAATGGAATGATGAAACTTGCACTTTAAAGAATAGACAAGATAAAATTGAATACCAACCATTGTCTAATCAATTTGATTTGAATCTCACCTATGATGTTGGTAATAGAACTAAATCAAATTGGTATGGTGAGCATGGCAAGTTGAAATTTGTTGCATTGCTTGGTTTGATCTTATTATTGTTGGATTCCTACAAAATTTGGCATGTGTATTGTGTCATATGTTTTTTGAATTGTTCTAATCATGTTTGGGATCCAGGAAAGTAATAGTCCAAGCTTGGCATCATCTTGTACAATAGTGTATATAATTTTTGGTTTTTGGTGTGGGCTTTCAAGTTTTCATTTTTGGGATTGTTTTTGGGTTTGTTTGTTGGTTTGTGTTTTTTTTTCAAGTTTCATTTTTGGGATTGTTAGTTTAATCATGATTTAAGTTGTGTGTTTGATTTCATTTGACATGTTTAGTTTGTTTTAGAAAAAACAATTAAAAAAAAAAAAGAGGAAAAAATTTTGAGATGTCAACTTATGCCTAAGATCAGGAGAGTATGAAACATTGGAATTGTATTGCAGAAAGCTCCACAAGTAACGCAAACACATTAAATAATATCGTTTGAAACTTGTGATGCATGAAGTGGTCAGTTTTACAAATTATGGCAACATAGGTGGTGTACTCCATCCACAATTCAGAAAAGCAATACATTCATATTACATTCCACTTTGCATATACATGCCATCTTAGTTGCATATGCATTTCAGATACAAATCATTAAAGTGTGTCAAATCCTCTTAGGGTTATGCTATAACATAAATAAGAAGAAAATCCTAAGGTTGGGAACTAAGTCTCGAAGATATCTAGAACCAAGCACATTTTATACACACTAAAAAGGATCTTGAGTAAAATGATCAAAACCTTGCTTGGAAGAAAAGGTCAGGCGAAAAGAATATTTCATGTCTATCCTATTATGCAACATGATCCTTAAAACAGTGGTTTTTACCACTTCCATAAAGCTTAAAGCCTAAAATCAGAGTAGTAAGGATAGGGTTAAATCCTCATCGAACTTAGGTTGAGGATCCAACTCCCCAAAGCTCTGATTTGACCTACATGGAGTAGTAAGGATAGGGCATAATTCTCATCTCGCTTAGGTTGAGAATCTGATTCCCCAAAACTCCTATGTCTCATTTCATCGTAAATATTGGATTGGAAGGATCGTACTACATGTCCTCTGCAAAGGATGGGTAGTCATCCCCAAGGTCCAAGAAATAAAATTAATATTTCCCATTTTCATCTAAATCTTGGATTGGAAGGATCGTACTACATGTCCCTAGCAAGGATGGGTAGTCATCCCCAAGGTCTAAGAAGTAAAAAAACTAATATTTCCCATTTCATCTCAATATTGGATTGGAAGGATCGTACTACATGTCCCTAGCAAGGATGGGTAGTCATCCCAAAGGTCCAAGAAATAAAAGAAAAAGAATGAATGAGGCCAAATTATGGATTATGGGGTTAAGTATGCCCATGCATGGCAGCATGTCTTGTCTAAAAAACAAGACCACTGACTGTTCGAAGGGTTAGGCTAGCATGACCATTTCTTCCATAATTGGTTAAATTATTTTGCTCAAAGTGAGGTAATGAATTCCAAATCAGAGTAGTAAGAATAGGGTTAAACTCTCATCTCGATTAGGTTGGGAGTCTGATTTCCCAAAGCTCTGATTTCACTTTCACTCGCACATGGGTTCAAGATAGTAGTGACTCATAACCAACTTTGGGATCTAATAAAGCAATTCATTATACATATAGTTGATCCTAAGAGGGTTTGATAATCTTGAATGTTTGTGTATGATATTAGAAGGTCTATGCCTTGATAAAAGCAAAATCTCTAAGCATATTTATTAGGTTACACAAATCATTCACAATCCCACATATGCATTCATATAAAATTGACGATGGAATGTTGATCAATTTCAAACGATAGGGAATGAAACACATTGCACACATCGAGCTGATACTTAATGATTCTGATGATTCATGTATTTTTTATCTATGGGCATTTGTTTATATTTCTTATGTGCTAATGCCTATTTTTGAGTTTGTATACTTCCAGGTTGGGTTCTCACCAAAATGCTCAGAAGCATTTGACAGCAGAGTCGCCATTTGTTGTGGCTGATCCACAACACACCCCAAAATTGGGGACCCACATTTTTTGCATGCTTTCAAAGAAAACTGCAGTGGCCCAGATGCTAAAAAAATCAAAGGAAGAGCAAAATACAACAAGAAAAAGAAGTGTCACGATATCGCGACGTGTTGCTCTATCGCGGCCAAAAATGAAAGTTGTCACGATTTCGCGACGTGTTGCTCTGTCGCTGCTCAAAAATGAAAGTTGTCATGATTTCATGATGTGTTGCTCTGTCACTGCTCAGAAATGAAAGTTGTCACGATTTCACAACGTGTTGCTCTGTCACTGCTTAGAAATGAAAAGTTGTCATGATTTCACGACGTGTTGCTCTATCACTGCTCAAAAATGAAATTTGTCACGATTTCATGATGTGTTGCTCTTCTCAGAAATGAAAGTTGTCATGATTTCATGATCATGTTGCTCTTCGTTCTCAAAATGAAATTGTCAATTTCTATTTCTCTCCAAATGAAATTGTCATTTCTTCTCTTTCTCTCCTCTCAAATGAAAGTTGTCACAATTTCATGACGTGTTGCTCTCGTCGCTCGAAAAAAAAGTTGTCATCGATTTCACGACATGTTACTTTTCGCTCTCGAAATGAAAAGTGTCATGATTTCATGACATGTGTTTTCGCGGCTAAGAGCAACAGAATGCAGCACAAAGTAAAAAAATTTGTGATATCGCGACATGTCATAAAATCATGGTCAAAGCAAGCAAGAAGAGGTGTTGATCGAAAATCGTCATGATATCGCGACATGTCACGAAATCACGGTTCATGGAGGAGAGAGAAGATGAGGCACTAGAATTGTCATGATATCGTGACATGTCACAAAATCATGGTCAAACCAGTCAAACAGGGCAAGGCACTAAAGTTGTCATGATATCGCGACATGTCACGTTTTTGCGGTGCAGGTAGAAAAGCAAAGCTGCATGCAGAAAAACGTCGCGATATCGCGACATGCTATTTTTTTTGTCGCGATTCACAGGGGGCAGTTATGAAACATGTAGAAAAGCGTGGAACACGTGGCATAAAGGTGTAAGGGTTATAGAGGCGTTACAGTTCACAGAAAATATTAAACGTTTCGACGTAGAATAGAAAGTCAAAGACAACGAAGAGGCATGGAAGACGAAGCGATGCAGTCTGGGAAATGAAACGAAGCATCACGGAGCGAAGCAGAGAACCGCACCAAAAAGTATAAAAGCAGAGGCATAGATTGATACAAGGGTCAAAATCCGCTACGAGCAGAGTTGCAGAGCCAAGGGTGATAAGCCATTCTGGGCCTGCTTTGGAGCGTTTTCCTCCACTTGTTCTGGTTTTGTCAAAACTGGAAACATTCTGTCATTGTAATGTGATACATCATTTTTAATACAGAATTTTAGAGTTGCATCTCATTGGCAAGAAAGGAGGAGTTATTTTCTGCATGCAAGATTGAATGTTTATCTTTCCCCTTTCAGATTTTTAGGTTTATAGATGAAGTTTAATGCAAGTTCTCTTGGTTGCTTCATGCGAATGCCTAAATCTGAAAACCATAGTTAAAACCCAGAAACCAGCACCTAGCTTACCTGGATTGTGCGAGTTTGCAGGTTCAATAGGTTAGGTTGTATGCAGAAAACCTCATTATCTTTGGTTTTGTCAGATAGGATTGCAGCCCTTGAATGTACTCTAGATTCATTTTCTTTACATTTTATTTTTTATCTTTCCTGCACTTTTATTTCCAGAAAGTTTAACTTTTATTTTAATTTGCAGTCATTAAGATAAACACTTGAAAATTCATCAAAATAAAAATCATTATAATTTCAGAGTGAAATAAACCACAGTGCCCCTTGTTAACAGTTACTTGCAATCACTAAGGTGTTCCAAGCATTTAAATTGAATATCTTTATTTGAGATTACTAATACGTATATGCAAATGCTAATATAGCGGAGACCTTGGAGAAATTATTTATTTAATTTCTTTGCAAGAGAGGATTTGGAGCACAAATCCTATCGGAGAGTGTGTTTTCACAATCGGGTGAAAATACCACTCAACCTCTCCTAATATACCTATTTTCGTACAATCATGTCATTTCACCTACAAAATAAATTGAGAAAAACTAAGTGTAGTTCAGTGCAATCCATGTCTGGTAGGCCTTGGCTCTTAGGATACCTGCAAATTGCATGCGGTAACTTTACCTGCAACACACGAAATAAAGAAAAATAGGAATCATGGAATCCGTGTTTATTAGGCCCTATCTCTCAAGATACCTACAACTTGCATGTGGTTCATGATTTCCTCCAAATCAAAAGAAATTTTATGCTAAGCAAGATAGGTTCTGTGTGGATTTTTTTTGGGGGGTGTGATGCCTTACTATGGGAGTAAGGCACCTCCAAAAATTTTTGGAGTAAGGCAGCTCTTGAAATTTTTGGAGTAAGGCACCTCCCAAAATTTTCAGAGTAAAGCACCTCCTAAAATTTTCGAAGAAATGCACCTCCCAATTTTTTTTTTTGCATGTGGCGCCTTACTATAGGAGTAAGGCGCCTCCCAAAATTTTTGGAGTAAGATGCCTCCAAAAAATTTTGGAGTAAGGCACCTTACCATGGGAGTAAGTCGCCTCCCAAAATATATATTTTTTAGGGGGTGTGGCGCCTTATTATGGGAGTAATGTGCCTCCTAAAATTTTTGGAGTAAGTCACCTTATTATGGGAGTAAGGTGACTCCCAAATTTAATAAATGTTTTTCAAGAATAAAGCACCTTACTATGGGAGTAAGGCATCTACATCAAGAGTAAGGCGCCTGCCTCGAGAGTAAAGCACCTTATTGAATATTAAGGCACTCCTAAAACATTTTGGTATGGTATGGGGTCTCCCCCATGTTGATGTCACTTCACGTATAAATAATATAGTTTTGTGTCCTAGATTGAATTGTTACTTGTTGTTGAACTTGGTTCAATGATTCAAGCATGTCCTCTTTTTCATTTATAAATTCAAACATATTTGTAATGGGAAAAGAAATCCACTTTAGTTCTTTATTAACCTCCAATGGCATTTCATTATAAACAACATTTAAATAAAATAAATAATTATGCAAACTTTTACCAGATTCTTGGATGTTTGAATACAAAGGATAATATTCTACCTTTTGTATACTTTCATTTACCACTACTTGATGAGCCATTGTAATCATTTATTTTGCTTCATGATCTCTATCATCATCATCATCATTTCGTATACCTTCATCAATGACATGCTTCTCAAAACATAAAAATTAGGCATCCAATCAAGAATATGTCCATCATTTTCAAACCCTAAATCTTGTTGATCAAACAAAGAAATAGTTTATTTAGAATGAATAGGAAATTCTAGTTCTTTGTTATCCGTACATGAATTTTCTTCATTTGAATATTCAATGCAATCATAAAAATTTTCACACAAATATTCAATATTTGAGAATGAAATAAAATAATTTACCTCTTCTTCATATAAAACAAATGAATCATAAGAAAATTTTAACATTTTTTTTTCTATTTCAACAAGATGTTCCACAAACTCATGTTCAAAATGATCAAATATTGGAACCCTCTCTATTTCTGAATTCAACACATCATTTAATTGTCATATCTTAACGCAAGATAGAGGTTTCAACATCCTACATAACAAGTAAAATGGAAAATTCATCAGTAGGATAATTAAAAAATAATAATTCCTCATATCTTCCCCAACCATTATAATAATCATATTCCTAAAAAAAATTATGAGATTGCATCCCTTATTTCATTTCTTCTTGATCATTATTTTGAGGATACTAAAAATTTTGATCATCATTTTCAATGATCTCATCCAAATTTATGGAAGATCCTGATTTATCATGTGTTTTAAAACTAGTTGATATTCTCACAATGACACTGAGAGGGGGGGGTGAATCAGTGTAGCTAAAAATCTGATCTGCAATTCTTAAAACTGAATCAAAGAGAACTAGAAAATAGATAAAGCAGTAAACACAAGAGAGCACACCACAACACACAATGTAACGAGGTTCACCAATTTGGCTACTCCTCAAGAATGATTGCTTGGACTACGGTCCAAATCCAGCCTTTGCAAAACACCAATTTTACAATCTGTTTACCAACACCCACTGGAAGGAGCACCAACCCCCGATTTATCCGCACCTACAGAAAGGAGCACCAACCCCTATCCAAGCACCAACTTGGATCACAGATTTGAAAGTTATATCAATGACATACAAATGCCTTCACTATTACAAGACCCTGATTGGTCTCCAATTTAAAACACAGTAATTACTCACTGCTCAGCTTGTCGCTCTCTTACAACACTCTTCTCACCCTCTTTCGGTAGCACTTTCACTATTGCAATAGCAACCTGACTTCTCCACATAGACCTACTTTTATAACAGATTAATCTCTATTTTTAACGCATGCAACCTGTAACTGTTTCTTTTTAAAAAATCTCTTTTGCCACTTGTCAACTATAACTGCTTTTAAAATTTCTCATGCACCACTTGTCAGTTGTATCGCTTTCTAACTATAACTGCTTTTGTCTTATATAGGGTAGGCTTTTTGTCAAACACGATGCATGTTATGACTCTATTTATGCGACTGTTCGATTTCTCCTTCTACGACTGTTCTTTAAAAAGCTGCATGAATTCTAACTAAAATTGCACCTGTAAATGTCACTTTTACTCCAGTTGACTCTTCTAAAATCGGCTGCATGTTTTTCCTCTACAATCGCCCCTTTAACTATCGTTCTGTTCTAGTTAACTGCCTGTAGTGACCTATCGTGAAATCGTGACACTTTTGTCTCTTTTTGCCCTTCTCGCCTTTTACCCATGAAAATATAGCATGTCACGAAATCGTGACATTCTCGGCCTCCTAGTACTCCTTCTGTCTTGCCGTCGCGAAAACCAGCATGTCACAAAATCGTGACATTCTCGTCCTCCTTGTTCTCCTTATGTCTTGCCGTCGTGAAAACCAGACATGTCGCGAAATCGTGACACTTTCACCTTCTCGCTACTCTTCTTGGCTTTAATCAGCGAAAACGAAACATGTCACGAAATCGTGACATCTTTCTCTGCCTTTTGCCTTTTGCCCGCGAAAATAGAACATGTCACGAAATCGCGACATCTTCGCTGCCTTGTGCCTTTTCTGCCTTCTACCCGCGAAAATGGAACATGTCACGAAATCGTGACATCTTCGCTACCTTGTGCCTTTTCTGCCTTCTGCCCGTGAAAACGGAACATGTCGCGAAATTGCGACATCTTTGCTGCCTTGTGCCTTTTCTGCCTTTCGCCCATGAAAATGGAACATGTCATGAAATCGCGACATCTTCGCTGCCTTGTGCCTTTTCTATCTTTGGCCAGCGAAAACACATGTCGTGAAATCGTGACACCTTTCTCTATCAGACTCTCTCTCCTGCATTATGTTGCGAAATCGTGACACTTTTTCTCCTTGGCGCTTTTCTTCCCGTCGAGTCGCGAAAACCCGACATGTCACGAAATCGTGACACTTTTTCTCCTTAGCGCTTCTTCTTGCAACTTGTCACGAAATCGTGACACTTTTTCTCCTTAGCGCTTCTTCTTGCAACTTGTCGTGAAATCATGACACTTTTTCTCCTTAGCGCTTCTTCTTGCAACTTGTCACGAAATCGTGACACTTTTTCTCCTTAGCGCTTCTTCTTGCAACTTGTCACGAAATCGCGACACTTTTTCTCCTTAGCGCTTCTTCTTGCAACATGTCACGAAATCGCGACACTTTTTCTCCTTAGCGCTTCTTCTTGCAACTTGTCACGAAATCGTGACACTTTTTCTCCTTAGCGCTTCTTCTCCCAACATGTCGCAAAATCGTGACACTTTTTCTACTTGCCTTCTTCTTCCTGCAACATGTCGCGAAATCGTGATAGTTTTCTCTTGCCTTCTTTCTAAACATGTCACGAAATCACGACAGCTTTTCTTGCACTTCTTCTTCAAACATGTCACGAAATCGTGACAGTTTTCTTACTTGCCTTCTTTGCTGCCAACATGTCGTGAAATCGCGATAATTTTTCCACTTGGCTTCTTTGCCTACAACATGTCGCGAAATCGTGATAGTTTTGCTTGTGCCTTCTCTCTCCTCGTCCATGTCGTGAAATCATGACAATTTTACTTGTGCCTTCTCTCTCCTCCGATATGTCATGAAATCACGACGTTTTTCTTTTTGCCTTCTAACTTCTCAACTTGTCGTGATATCGCGATAGAAAACATGTCGCGATATCGCGACATGTTTTCTTACTTGTCTTTTTCTTTGATTTTCTGAATCTGGGTCACTTCTATTTTCCTGGAATTTCACTGTACATGATCTGATTGACCTCTGAACTCCTATCCATTGCTTCAACTGCATCAACTGATCTATCTGTCTGTGTTGACAACAATGACAATACTTTTGCTGCACCTTGCTCAACAATCTCCCCCTTTGGAATTGTTGGCAACACTCATGCACTCTCCTGTAATTCTTCTCCCCCTTTGACAATAATACCAAAGGGCTGCTGTAGACTCCCCCGAGTCTATGCACAACATTCTGAGATACACATTGTTATAGTTAGCAAAAATCATGAATATGAGCAAAACTATAAACATAGGCATAAGTACTCCCCCTGAGAATGTGATCCCAATTGATAGTCGAGTTCTTTGGAAATGTGACTACTCCCAACTTACTCCGAAGGTACTCAAAAACTTCCTTGGGCAATGGTTTTGTGAATATATCTGCTACTTGCTCTGTAGTTGGAACAAAATCCAATTTGACCTCACCTTTTGCAACTTTATCCTTCAAGAAGTGATATCGGATTGCAATATGTTTGGTTCGAGAATGCATAATCGGATTCTTTGATATGTTTATAGCACTGGTGTTATCACATTTAACTAAAATTGGCTCTTTGAAGTGAATACCAAGATCTTTCAGTGTTTGTCTCATCCATAATATCTGAGTACAACATGTTGTTGTTGCAATGTATTTTGCCTCTACTGTGGATAGAGAGACTGATTCTTGTTTCTTCTTTGTGCCATGCTACCAACCTGTCTCCAAGATAAAATGCTCCTCCATTGGTACTCTTTCTATCATCAATACATCCTGCCCAATCTGCATCAGAATATGCAATAAGAGTGAAGTCCTTACCTTTTGGGTACCACAACCCATACTCCATAGTACCCTTGAGGTACCTAAAAATCCTCTTTACAATTGTCACATGAGTCTCTTTGGGACTAGCTTGAAATCTTGCTACCATGCATACTGCCTGTAATATATCTGGTCTAGTGGCTGTCAAATACAGTAGGCTTCCAATCATAGACCTGTACATGGTTTGATCTACATCTGGAGATTTGTCATCCTTGCTCAACTTGCAACCTGTTGTCATGGGAGTGCTAACAGGTTTACTATCCTCCATTGTGAACTTTTTCAGCATTTCTTTCACATATTTAACTTGAGAGATAAAAATGCCCTTTTCACTTTGATTGACTTGCAATCCGAGGAAATAAGAAAGTTCACCAATCATTGACATCTCAAATTCAGTCTTCATTTTATTTGCTATGTCTCTACAAGATTTATCATGACTGCTGCCAAAAATGATATCATCTACATAAACAACAAGGACAATAAGATTGCCATTTTCTGTTTTAACATACAGATTGCTATCCACCAAACCTTTCTTGAACCCTTGTTTAATAAGATAGTTATCCAGCCTTGCATACCATGCTCTGGGTGCCTATTTTAGACCATACAACGCTTTCTTTAACCTACAAACAAAATTGGGATTGTCACCAAGTTGAAAGCCATCTGGCTGTTCAATGTAAACCTCTTCTTCCAGATTTCCATTCAGAAATGCTGATTTTACATCCATTTGATATACTTTGAAGTTTTTATGGACTGCTAAAGCTAGAAACATTCTGATTGCTTCTAGTCTGGCAACTGGTGCAAATGTTTCCTCAAAATCAATGCCTTCAACCTGAGCATAGCCTTTACAGACCAATCTTGCCTTATTTTTGACAACCTGCCCGTCTTCATTTAATTTATTTTGAAAAATCCATTTAGTGCCAATTATGTTTTTATTTGCTGGCCGTGGTACTAATTCCCAGGTTTTGTTTTTCTCAATCTGATCTAGTTCTTCATTAATTGCCTTCATCCAACTTTCATCTGTGCTTGCTTCAGCAATATTTTTGGGTTCAATGCTGGATAATAAAGAGTAGTTTCGTATTACTGCTCTTCTTGTCTGAATACCAACTGTTGGGTCCCCAATAATCTGTTCTCTGGGATGATTTTTCTGCCAGCTGCCTGTTTTGAATTTATTGTTCTCTTCTTCTGAGTCGATTCTTAAATCAGCTGGGTCAATTTTCTGATTTTCTTCTTTTTCTATTTCTTCATCTCCTTCAATGACGTCTTCATAAATAGGGTAGTTTTCTTGATACGTAACTTCTCGTTCTCTACCTTCATCAACTTTAACATCAGCACTCTCAATAATTTTCTTTAGCCGCTTGTTGTAACATGTGTAGGCTTTGCTTTTTGTTGAGTATCCAAGAAAAATACCTTCGTCAACTCTATCTTCAAATTTATCGAGATTATCTTCAGTTTGTTTGATGTAGCACTTGCTGTCGAACACTTTGAAATATCTTGTTGTAGCCTTTCTGTCGAACCACAACTCATACGGTGTTTTGCTTTCATGTGTTCTTAGCATGCACCTATTTTGAATGTAAACTGTAGTATGTACTGCCTCTTTCCAGAATCTGTCGACTATTTTGTTCTCAGCCAACATTGTCCGTGCCATTTCTTGCATAGTCCTGTTCTTCCTTTCAACAACACCATTCTGCTGAGGTGTCCTTGCTGCTAAAAACTGTCTTCTAATCCCATATTTTTGACAGTATTCTGCAAACTCCTCTGAGATAAACTCTCCTCCTCTGTCTGATCTTAGGCATTTAATTCTTTTTCCAATCTGATTCTCAACCTGCTTTTTAAAAATCTTGAACATCTCAAAGGCATCTGATTTAAGCTTTAAAAATAGTACCCATGTCATTCTGGAGTAGTCATCTATGAACAGCATAAAGTATTTGTCACCATTTATGCTTTGTGTTCTCATGGGTCCACATAAATCAGTATGTATCAGCTCTAACGGTTTGTTGGTGAAATATTCCTTTGCTTTAAATGTGGATCTGGTTTGCTTCCCTTTTTGGCATGAAGCACAGATGCTATTTACTGGTTTGCCAATGGTAGGTATATCTCTTACTGCTCTTTTTGAACTTATTTTTACCAGATTGTCAAAGCTAATATGACCGAGCCTCTTGTGCCACAACCAATTTTCATCTTCCTGTCCAATCAAGCATGATCCTTCTGAAGTTTCTGAGAGAGTATATAGATTTCCAGAAGTCCTCGATCCAGTGGCTATTAGCTTCCCACTGTGTGCTTTTCTGACTTCACAGCCCTGCTTCTTAAAAGTGACTTCATGACCTCTATCATAGATTTGACTTACACTCAGTAAGTTGTGCTTCAAACCAATCACAAACAGAACTTCTTTGGAATTGATCTTTCCATCATTTATCTTGACTGATCCTTTGCCAACTATCTTGGCTCCATCATTATTTCCAAACTTTACTGAGCCCCCTTCATATTTTTGTAATTTTTCAAATTTTTGTTTATCTCCTGTCATGTGACTGGAGCATCCACTGTCCAATATCCATGGTGCTGATTTGTTCTGTGCTTTGAATGTTGTCTGGACAATCAAGGATTCCTTTTCTTCTTTGAGTTGCTCTTTTTCTTTCCATTCTGATTTGACTGTAGTTTTGGTCACTTGTTTAGACTTTTCTTTGTCAGTGGCCTGTGCATGTTTATCTGGGAATTTTCTATTTTGCCTTAAACTATTTGGTTGAGTTCTTCTTCCCTGATATTTATTTGCTGCATATGTGCTTCTACAGTTTCTTGCAATGTGTCCAAAGTTGTGACAGTTATAGCATTCTACTGCATAATCTATCAAGGGTGAAAATACATTTCTACTAGAAAAATTTCTTTGTCCTCTATTATAAATGTAGTCTAAAATCTTATGACCGTAAGTATTGCATTTAAAACAATAACCAGAAAAAGAATGATTGAACTTGGGAGTTGGTCTTTGCCAATTTGTAGTAGGAGCCACAAATTTTCTTCTCCTTTGATGAGTGACTTTTGTGAATCCCTCATTGTCAACAGTCTTCTCGTGCCTGCCATTGTTGCTTTCTTTTGCAAGATTCATTTTTCTTTGGTCAACCTTGATTTTATCCTCTTTCTTTATTGGTTCTACAGTTATGGCCTTTGATCCACTTGATGATTCTCCTTCGACAAACCCCAAGCCAAACTTGATGTCCGTAGTCCTCTGACTATTTATAATCTTTTCAAGCTTTGCAGAACTTCCTTCAAGTTTGTGATAGCAACTCAATTTTTGATTCTTTTCTTCTAGCCGCATTCTTAAAATAACAATCTCTTCTTCTAGTTTGCTGCACTCATCTATTCTCATGGTTAACTGTACTTCAAGTTCTTCAGACATTTTCTTAAATTCTTCTATCTGTACTTTTAAACTATTTATTATGTCATTCGCATCTTCAAGCTTTCTTGAGACCTTATTATTCTTTTTCCTTTCTGACTTCAACTCTTTAAGTGCCACAACCAACTCACCTTCCAGATAAACTTTAGCCTCATCCTTATTTTTTGTATCATCTTCCTATTTTTCTTCTGTTTTTGCTTCTTCAAATGCCATGAACAGAGCTTCACCTGTTTCTTCTTTAGAATCTTCACCTGAGCTATCTTCAGAAGAGCTGACATTCTTGGATATGAAACTTTTCTTTTTGAAATTGCTTTTCTTGAAGTTTGGTTTCTTTTTCCAGTCACTTCTTTCTTGGTGTGACCCTTCATTACTTTTGGTTTTCTCATTCATGGGACACTTAGCTGCAAAGTGACCGACCCCTCCACAATTGAAACACTTAAATGGCAACTTTCCTCTATATTTTCCTTTTCCTTTTGTAAGTTTTCGAACAAAGTTGGCTTTCGTTTCATCCGATGTCTCTTCAGCCTCAGATTCTTGTTCAGCTTTTGTATTCTTGTGTGCTTTAAAAGCAACTTCTTTGTCTATGGGCTTAGTTTGTCCTATTCTCATTTTGTATGCAGTCAAGGAACCATGCATCTCATCCATGCTAAAATTGTTTAGATCTTTAGCCTCTTCTATTGCAAAAACTTTAGAATTAAATCTTTTGTGAAGAGTTCTAAGTACCTTTTTCATGACAACCGCATCTTCGATCTCTTCGTCGAGTCCTCTGATTGCATTAATGACTCCATTGACTCTCAGCATATAGGTCTCAATGTTCTCTTCGTCATTCATTTGTAATGCCTCGAACTGAGCTCGATGAGTTTGCGGCTTGGCTTCCTTGATCTTGTTGTCTCCTTCATGAATGCTTTTTAGTTTGTCCCATATGTCTTTTGCTGATTTACAGCTCATGACCCTTATCAGTTCACTGTCTACTAGCCCACACATTATTGCATTCTTTGCTTTGGAGTTATTCTCAGACAGTTTCTTACCGACAACATCTGTTGGAGGAGTAGTGGGTGCTGTGTATCCACTTTCTACTGACTCCCAAATGTCGTATCCTAAAGCACTCAGATATGTCTGCATCTTGAGTCTCCAGAATGAGTAATTAGTTCCATTGAACAAAGGAGCTTTGTTTGATGAAAATCCTTCACTACCCGCCATTGTGTTCCTTCCAAGATCACCTTAGCTGATTAAGCTTGTTCAGGAACCTTGCTCTGATACCAATTGATATTCTCACAATGACACTAAGAGGGGGGGTGAATCAGTGTAGCTAAAAATCTGATCTACAATTCTTAAAACTGAATCAAAGAGAACTAGAAAATAGATAAAGTAGTAAACACAAGAGAGCACACCACAACACACAATGTAACGAGGTTCACCAATTTGGCTACTCCTCAAGAATGACTTCTTGGACTACGGTCCAAATCCAGCCTTTGCAAAACACCAATTTTACAATCTGTTTACCAGCACCCACTGGAAGGAGCACCAACCCCTGATTTATCTGCACCTATAGAAAGGAGCACCAACCCCTATCCAAGCACCAACTTGGATCATAGATTTGAAAGTTATATCAATGACATACAAATGCCTTCACTATTACAAGACCCTGACTGGTCTCCAATTTAAAACACAGTAATTACTCACTACTCAACTTGCCACTTGTCAACTGTAACTGCTTTTAAAATTTCTCATGCGCCACTTGTCAGTTGTATCGCTTTCTAACTGTAACTGCTTTTGTCTTATATAGGGTAGGCTTTTTGTCAAACACGATGCATGTTACGACTCTATTTATGTGACTGTTCGATTTCTCCTTCTACGACTGTTCTTTAAAAAGCTGCATGAATTCTAACTAAAATTGCACCTGTAACTGTCGCTTTTACTCCAGTTGACTCTTCTAAAATCGGCTGCATGTTTTTCCTCTACAACTGCCCCTTTAACTGTCGTTCTGTTCCAGTTAACTACCTGTAGCGACCTGTCACGAAATCGTGACACTTTTGTCTCTTTCTGCCCTTCTCGCCTTTTACCCACGAAAATATAGCATGTCGCGAAATCATGACATTCTCGGCCTCCTTGTACTCCTTCTGTCTTGCTGCCGTGAAAACCAGCATGTCACAAAATCGTGACATTCTCGTCCTCCTTGTTCTCCTTCTGTCTTGCCATCGTGAAAACCAGACATGTCGTGAAATCGTGACACTTTCACCTTCTCGCTACTCTTCTTGGCTTCAATCAGCAAAAATGGAACATGTCGGAAATCGTGACATCTTTCTCTGCCTTGTGCCTTTTTTGCCTTTCGCCCGCGAAAATGGAACATGTCACGAAATCACGACATCTTCGCTGCCTTGTGCCTTTTCTGCCTTTGGCCGCAAAAACGGAACATGTCACGAAATCGTGACATCTTCGCTGCCTTGTGCCTTTTCTGCCTTCTGCCCGTGAAAATGGAACATGTCACGAAATCGCGACATCTTCGCTACCTTGTGCCTTTTCTACCTTTCGCCCGCAAAAATGAAACATGTCATGAAATCGTGACATCTTCGCTGCCTTGTGCCTTTTTTGTCTTTGGCCAGCGAAAACACAACATGTCATGAAATCGCGACACCTTTCTCTATCAGACTCTCTCTCCTGCATTATGTCACGAAATCGTGACACTTTTTCTCCTTGGCGCTTTTCTTCCCGTCGAGTCACGAAAACCCGACATGTCACGAAATCGCGACACTTTTTCTCCTTGGCGCTTCTTCTTGCAACTTGTCGCGAAATCGTGACACTTTTTCTCCTTAGTGCTTCTTCTTGCAACTTGTCACGAAATCATGACACTTTTTCTCCTTAGCGCTTCTTCTTGCAACTTGTCACGAAATCGTGACACTTTTTCTCCTTAGCGCTTCTTCTTGCAACTTGTCACGAAATCGCGACACTTTTTCTCCTTAGCACTTCTTCTTGCAACTTGTCGTGAAATCGTGACACTTTTTCTCCTTAGCGCTTCTTCTTGCAACTTGTCACGAAATCGTGACACTTTTCCTCCTTAGCACTTCTTGCAACATGTCACAAAATCGTGACAGTTTTTCTCCTTGCACTTCTTTTCCGAACATGTCGCGAAATCGCGACAGTTTTTCTTGCAAGTGCTTCTTCTCCAAACATGTCACGAAATCATGACAGTTTTTCTTGCAAGCACTTCTTCTCCAAACATGTCACAAAATCATGACAGTTTTCCTACTTGCCTTCTTTTCTTCCAACATGTCGTGAAATCGCGACAGTTTTTCCACTTGGCTTCTTTGCCTGCAACATGTCACGAAATCGTGATAGTTTTGCTTGCGCCTTCTCTCTCCTCGTCCATGTCATGAAATCATGACAATTTTACTTGTGCCTTCTCTCTCCTCCGATATGTCATGAAATCACGACATTTTTCTTTTTGCCTTCTAACTTCTCAACCTGTCGCGATATCGCGACAGAAAACATGTCGCGATATCGCGACAGTTTTCTTACTTGTCTTTTTCTTTGATTTTTTGAATTTGGGTCACTTTTGTTTTCCTAGAATTTCACTGTACATGATCTGACTGACCTCTGAACTCCTGTCCACTGCTTCAACTGCATCAATTGATCTATCTTTCTGTGTTGACAACAATGACAATACTTTTGCTGCACCTTGCTCAACACTAGTCCACCTTAGGACTTCTCCAAAATATAAAATAATATCACTTTTAGCATCTTCAATATTTGTCT
This sequence comes from Wollemia nobilis, assembly GCA_028583015.1. Taxonomy (NCBI): domain Eukaryota; kingdom Viridiplantae; phylum Streptophyta; class Pinopsida; order Araucariales; family Araucariaceae; genus Wollemia; species Wollemia nobilis. The sequence goes on from JAQPPZ010000806.1 coordinate 1,566,448, forward strand.
CATGAGAATGATTTATATAATTATCAAGATATGCATTTTAATGCATTTTTCCTTGTGCTTGATCATTGTTTCTTTTAAGCTGTAGAATAAACCTTTACAACTTGTCCTACATTTTAGGTGAAGCAAGTAATTCATTAGAAAGAGAAGAAAAATCCCCCCATTTATTCCACCAACAATAATCATCATCTAAAATTAGGGAGTGATGTTCAACCACTTCTTCACACTTTGTAAATTCAACAATCGAATTCTTTTAAAATTCACTTTCATCACTTTCAAAAAATTTATCCTCAATAAAAAAATTATCTTTCTCAAGTAATAAACTTTTATGATCATTCATAATGAAATTACCTCTAAAATATTTCAATTCGGGAGCTTTAATTTTTTTTTTCAACTCTATGGAAGATTATATTCTACCATATGTTTCAAAACTAGTTAGATCTAAAACTCCTTTAATATCTGAAGACTCATACATTTCTACATTTTGGTAAACTTGATTGCTATAATCCTTATTGATGGATATTGGATTTGAAACTTGAACTTTCTCCTGGACAGTATCAAAAGTGGTTGAAAAACTAGGACATTTAATTTCATTCGATGGTGTCAAAAAATGTGTATCATGACTCATAGGTGGTAATTGATTTGAAACATTAGGGTTAAGTAATGATAATTTACCCACATAAATTCCTCTTTAAATCAACCATTTTTCTACAACTGCTGCCCCATCATAGACACTAGATAAGGATAAATCTTTATGAAGCTTTTCTAACAACTTAACAGTAAAAGGATCTAAAGCTTTTAAGTATATTTGAACAACTTATTCTTCTAAAATGATAGAGTGTATCTCTATTTTAGTATACAACTTATGGAACCTATCAATAAATTGACTCATTAATTCATTAAATTTTTTACAGATAGATGAAAATGTATTTGATAACAAATCTGTGTCAACCAATGTTCACAAATGTTCAAGAAACGTTGTTTCTAGTTGGTTCCAAGAAGCGGTAGAATCTGTAGGTAAATTGATAAACCAATATTTAATTCATCCAATGTGTATCAAAACATTCTACAGAGAATATCTTCCTATATAATTTGAAAATGAAACATAATGTTTTTATATGCTTGAATATTTTCTTCAGTTGTAATCATCCCATCATGCTTAAAATGGGGTAAATCATTTTCTACCATTGAACCAATTTTAATATGCAAGGCTATATATGAAAATTCACAAAAAATTAATCATAACCTAATTTTCAAATTTATGACAGATTAACATTAATGCAACATAAATAAAAAAATTCAATATTTTTTTAATAACTAATTGCATATGCTGAAAATTAAAATATTTCCTTTCAGACCCTCCTTCTAGCACCAATTTGTTGAAGTGTGATTTTGTCCAGTTATAAAAATTACTCGATAACTAATTCTAGCACCAATTTTAATATGCAAGGCTATGTATGAAAATTCACAAAAAATTAATCATAACCTAATTTTCAAATTTATGACAGATTAACATTAATGCAACATAAATAAAAAAAATTCAATATTTTTTTAATAACTAATTGCATATGCTGAAAATTAAAATATTACCTTTCAGACCCTCCTTCTAGCACCAATTTGTTGAAGTGTGATTTTGTCCAGTTATAAAAATTACTCGATAACTAGGATTCAAAATCCTCTCTTGCAAAGAAAGTATACTTCTCCAAGGTTCTCACTTATTTTTTTTATGTGTCATATATATGTGCAAAAATAAGTGCTTGAGTAATCTCAATAGTTTGCAAGTTACTGATAACAAGGGGCCTGGGAATGAGGTAAGTATCTTTTAATCAAATTCTCTCTAAGCAATAAATTTATCTTTTGATTTTAATTTTGATAACTTATGCAAATTTATCCTATAACCTCTAAAAAACAATTAATTAAAATGCTTCAAGTGATTTTGAAATATATTTTAATTTAACATTTTAATTAACATTGAAATCCAATAAACTTTAATAAAATCAAAGTTTATAAAACTTTAATAAATTAATTAAATATAAACCTTAATTATAAAGTTTTAGACTTTATAATAATCAAATTTAAGGTTTTATTTACTATAGATATTTGTTCATCCAAATATGAAATTAAAATTTTAATATCTGAAGAATGAACAAACTATAAAAATAATTAAAATCAAATTATAAGGTTTTGAACCTTAATAATTATAAAACCAAGGTTTAATATAAATATTATTTATGAACTTTTAAATATTATGATATGCAAATAAAGTTCATAATAATTTCTCTTTCCGTAATATTTATTCCTCAAATATTTATTGAATTAAATATTTAAGAATAAATATGAGCATCAAATGTAAAGTTTGGATATTTAGATAAATTGAAACAAGATTATAATAAACCCAAACTATTTAATGTAAAAAGATATCAATTTTGAATTCTCAACTTTATGAAATTAAAGTTGAAATCAAAAAAATCATTTATCCTCAATAAATTTATTTATTCAAATATTAATTAAATTTAATATTTGAATAATAAATTTATTTATAAACTATAAAGTTTAACTTTATAAAATCAAACTAGGTTAAATGTATGCAAATTTAATATGAAATAAATTTCAAAAGGTTTAAAGAATGAAAATAAATTAAATCTTGGACAAAACAACTACAGAATGAAAAACACCAAAAATTCTAAAACTAGTTTTACCAAAAAACACACAATACAACAATAAAAATGGTGCAATATTCAATGGAAATTTAAATTAAAACTATATCAAATCATTTAATTAAAAATTAAATACCGTATTCATGCATATTTGAACCAAAATAATTTGATATAATTATTGGATCTTACAATGAAGCCTTTGAAATCTCTGTAAATCCAAATCCCTATAGTCTTTTGTTCCTTTCAATCCTCTTCACCTTCATTTGCCTTGCAATTGTCTGACCCTATTCTTGGCTTTTCATTCTCCATTTATAGTTTGAATAATTTATTACATATTTGGTTCTTTCTTGTTCCATTATGGTTTCCATACAGTTGTAAAAATGAATTCTTAATTAAATGATTTAATATTTCTCCTCAATAAAACCCTAATGTCACCAATGCTTTTTTCAAAGGATTTAATATTTCTCCTCATTGGCATTCGAAAATTAAATATAATAAATGTCAATGAAACCCACAAACACATCATCTATTCAACATACTTTAATAATCTTGCCAACAAGACAAATATTAATTAGAATATAAAATATTTATAAAATAACCTTCTTAAATATAATTAAATTATAAAGTTATAAAACTTTATAATTTAATTAATTTAAAACATATTTATAAAATAACCATTCTAACTATATTAAATTATAAATTTATAAAACTTTATAATTTAATTAATTTAAAACAAGTTTAAAAAAATAACAATTTTAAATATATTAAATTATAAAGTTATAAAACTTTATAATTTAATTAATTTAAATCAAGTTTAAAAATAACCATTTTAAATATATTAAATTATAAAATTTTATAATTTAATTAATTAAAAAGTTTATTTTAAAAGAACATTTGAAACTGAAGACCAATAAAAAATAAAAAATAAATAATAAACCACCCCATTCTTCCACATCATACCAATACCTGAAACAATCAAAACCAACCAACAACATAACAAAAAAATTTCAAAAATTTCTCAATAGGTCCTCAAAATTTAGGGTCGTTGTGAAGGACGTCACAACATTCAGCTTCTCTTGCAATTGTGCTTCTGTTCGAGCTGTTACCTGTAACTCTTCATTCTTATCTATAATGGTCTATAGATGGTGATTAATATCAACATCTAAATCTCGAACAATATCTTCCTTAGAATTCAATTACATGTACTTATCCAAGACCATATCATTATATCATTTATTCTCCTATGTGAGATCTTCTATCTTCAAATCATGTATTCCCAGTTGGTCATCCTTTTTGGCCAACTGTGTTTTCAGTTGTTCATCCTTTTCTCTGAGTTGAGCTTCCAACTCTCTGAGTTGAGCTTCCAACTCCCTGATCTTGTCTTCTACCATTTGTGAGACCTATCGCTTATTTTTAAGCAAACTAATTCTATCCTCAAAATCAACCTTGTTACTCAGAATTTCTTCAAATCTCTTTAGTTTCTCTTTTGTTGTAGCCTTACTCTTCTGCAATTCTTTCTCCATTGCAACCATTTCCTTTCAAGTAGCCTCTATATCTTCTTTCTGAGATTCCTTGAGTTGATAGATCAGCTCCAATCCTATGGTCAACCACTCTATCCAATGTGTTAGAAATTTCAAATTCCTCAGAATGATAGGCAAGCCTGAGGTGACCATCTTATGTTCCAACTCTATTGTATTCATGGGACAAGTCAGATAATTGGTTCTATCTAAATACAAACTTGGATACTACATGTAATTGGTTCTCACTCTACCTGGCAAGTCGTCTCTCCCTAACATCATTGTTACCTCTTCCCTAGGTAACTTCCATAGGTGTTGTACAAGAATATTTGCAATTTTTCTTGTACGCTCCTCACTATTCACCCATTTTGTTATCTTCTCCAACTCGATAAACACTTGTTCTTACCACAGCTTTAACTCTCCCACACGTCCAATACCAAACTGTAATTTGGCACTAGTCATGGCATTGTCTATTTAAGGGAAGAAATGTTAAACCTGATCTTCTACCCTTTTTCCATCCTTGTCAGTATCAACTTTTGAGAATTGTGGTACCTCTAAGAGCTAACTTATTTGCATCCTCCATATTTTTTCCTCCATGGTATTTTGTTCTTCCTCTTCTTCCAAGTGGTGACCAGAGCTTCCCCCAAGCTCCATTAATTCTCTCTCTTTGTTTATATTTTCTTGTGATGGAGTTTGTTCCATAGTCCTTTCCACCTCAACATATTCTTTCATATTCACAATCTCTTGATGATATTGTTGCTATTCTATAGATTCCTGGGCTTCTTTTTTTTTATTTAAGCCCACCTGTTGTTCTTCTATCACATGCTCTTCTTCTTGATTTTGTTGGGTTTCCATTGTTCTAATTTTTTCAACAACAAGATCTTATTGTTCTTGTGATGCCTTTGTACCTTCTTGTGCATCACTTTGATCATTTTTATTTGTACCTTTCATAACGAATCTATAGTGAGGCTTCTTCTTCTATCTTAACTCTTCTTCTAAGGATTCCACTATCACCTTGGCTTTATCTTTTTTTCTCTTGAGTAATGGCTACTGCTTCCTTTGCTATTTACCTCAATTATGTATCCTCCAAAAATTTTGAAGAGTCCAAATTTTCAAAATAATCATGCTATAAAATATGTGGAGATTCCACTATATCCTCTACTTCTACCCAATTCTTATATTACAACTCAAGTTTCTCCAATATAACTATCCTTCTTATCACTAATTATTCTGTATAAGCTCAGATTTTTTTTCTAGAATAGAATTATTTTCCATTGTCTTTTTGTTCTTACTTGTCCTGGGTTGGATTGCCTCCCCATAAATTTATCCCTTTCCTAAACTAACGACTACTCCTGCTACCATTGTTGAAGTGTTTGTTGTTCCAATTTAGGTTCCAACTACCTAGGCATTTTTCTTTGAGGGTGTACATCCTCCTCCAAATATGTATCCTCATGTAATCCAGTGGCCTACTACACTTTCTTTATCCAAGACTTATCTGGAGTCTCTTTCTGAATCAGTACTAACTTTTCCCACCTCAAAATGGTTGGCTTTCCTACCTTGATATTCCTAGGTTCTATCAAACCTAAAAAGTGGATTCCCATATCCATAATAGCATTCAAAAACAATCCAATTGCATTAAAATTCATCCCAAAATTCTTAGACCTCTTTTTTAGTACATTATTAATATTTTTCTCTAGATAGGTACCCCAATCATACCAGATTCCTTTAGTGATACCTTCCAAATACTAAGCCATCCATATTCACATCTTTGTGGCTCGTGTTTCCTCTAATAATCGAGCCATCACAATATTCATGGCAGATGGCCAATATTTCCCTCTCAACTAGCTCTATTTAATTCCTTGACTTCTTGCACCCAAGATCTTCGCTTCAATCGATGATTTCATGGTGGTGAGTGAAGTGATGATGTGATGTGTCTCAATCAAATCAAGCAACTTCTTCACTACCTCAGTGCCATATGCTGGTAGCCCAAATATTTTCTTGAATGCCTTTGTTGTGACTTCTATCTCCACTAATCACTTACCTACATTGACATTGGTAAGTTTGGTTGTAAGATTATACACCTAAACCATATGCAACAGATAATTATCGAAGGTCTTTTGGTGTGGTGGCACTTATGCTATTACAGTTACACCAGTATTCTCAAACTATTTCCTCCATGGGTGTTTCTTGTTTTCTTTATTACTCCACCACTTCTTGCATGTATCTCATCCATGATGTATGAATGATATGCTTGTTATCTCAACTTGTATCTCCTCAGGTTAACTACTCAGATCTTCCTATAGATCTAGATAATGGACTTCACTACACAACTCCCTCCTTGATATTCTTTCTTGCCATTTCCTCATCTTATAATCTTTGTGGTGTATTTCTATGATCAGCCCTCTAATACCTTTCCCCTATCCATGATCTGTATCCTCTTCTCCTCCAAGGATTAGTACCATGCCAACCATAGGACTAAAACTATCACCCTTGGTATTACTACATATGTGACTCTCTCGTGCAGGGATCCTAGTGACGTTCCACTCTATTGGATGCAATTATTATTAATCAATATCTGAACTCTTTGGTTGAAATTATTGTCCTACCATTCCTTTGGTTAGCTTCCTACTTGGAAACCTATTCTGCAATTATAAGTGCCTTAAAAATCATACAATCTACTATAAATCATATAGTACACCCTTCAACTTGTTCCTATATGATTTCTATATCAATAGCCACCTCTAGATCATACAATATTCTCAACTACTTCAAAATTGTTCAATATTTTACAAATCATACATCTACTACACCAAAATATATAGGACTTATACCAATATGTACAATCTCCCTATCTAGTTGCTCCCCTTCGCCAAATCCATACACTTCCATATGATTTGCTCAAAAAGCTTAAATCAACCCCAAAATTACTTGAAATAGCATAATTTTTTCTTGAGATCATAGAATCTACCCTCCAAACCATACAACACATCCTTAAAAATCCTTGTTCACATGAAACTCATGTTTTTCACTTCTCCACAATTTCTCACCAACCTAGTTTCTAAAATATCCCGATCTATCTTTTCAGTTCCATTCCGAAGAAATTCTTCAATTTTTCATCACTTGGTGCAATTTACCCCAAAAATGATTTTTTTTGTTGTAATGCAAGGTTTTATAGACTTCTCCTTTCTTCCCTCTACCTTCTCTAGTTTTTTTTGGCCACTTTTATCATATTAGGGCTTGTAATCTCCTTTCTCTTGTAGTTTATCTACTTTGGCTCCAATCTGCAACTTCTTCAAACTCATGTGTATGTTTTTCCACAATATTATTTTATTCTTGGATGCCTTCTACTACAAACCCTCATTTTCCTTAACTAAAATTCAAAATTTTCTTTTAATGGAATCGAAACCCTTGCTTTTTTGCTTTGGTTTGATTTTCTTGAATACAAAAAGTCTTTCTGGTGCACATTTAGGAATGGGTCATGTAATATTGTAGTTCACTGATGAATTTTAACACCCATGTATTAGATTCCATTCAATTGCATGCTTTTCATCTTTGTTCTTTTGAAAATTTTGAATTCCTCCTTGTACGATTTACAAAATTGCCAAAGTTAGCCCTTTATTTAAACTGTTGTCAAACCCTAACCGCTCAAATTTTAAAATTGCACCACTTTGCATTTATTTTTTGTCTTCCTTGCCTGAATTATTGACAACTCATCACTTTCCCCATGTGATTTTATCTTTTCCCACTATTTTTTGACAACACATCATTCTACACATGCGAAAATTAAATGTGACAATTGAAAATGATACAATTGTACCTAAAATCATACATTGTATGATCTAAATCATACAACATGTTTCCTTGTATGATTCGACATGTAATTTTTCCATTTTTGCTTGTATGATCTCCCACTTATGTTTTTTTTAGCTTTAAAATTGACTTGTATGATCTATTACTTAGAGAATTTTTTCCATTTTCTCTCTTGAAGAGGTCACCATTTTCGGTTTTCAACCCACTTCCTTCTTAATTGCGTCTTGAGGGATTTTCACAACTAAGGCATTTTATTTTTTTCTTTTTCTTTTTCTTTTTATTTTTCTTTTTTCCCTTTTTTTTATTTCCTAACCTATTTACACTTACCGTCGTGGGAATCGCATAGTGACATTCACTTGTACGATCCTATCTAATTCTTCTCTTGTAGTTTCAACAATGATTTTTTGAGTGATTGTGTCATATGGCACCACTTTCTCTCTAGGGTGATTCATCTCCACTTGTGATGTTACTGATTTCCCTGGCCTTCTACTACCATGTGTATAGTTTGGGATTGTATAATTGAAAGCTAGAGTATCTTCGCCTGGTGTCCCTTCCTCTTGTTATGTAGGTGATTGATCTCTTGGTAGTGGTGTCTTTACTACTTTGATATAACTTGAGTGACTTATTTGCTTATCTCCTTAGATCAATTATGGATCTAGACTTGGTTATCAGATCCTTTATTGTCCTTTATTTCTTTAATTTGCAAAATACACTCTTCCTATACCAGCAAGGCCTCTATCTTACAAGTTTCTTCTCCATCCTAATCATCTTGACATTGCGCTTCTCTATTCCAGTGGTGATTCCTCCATTTTATGGAGTAATCCTCTACCACCTACCACTCTTCAAGGTCCTTGTTGGATTAGTGGTGGTCATCCCAATGGATACTATCCTATAGGATTTGGTAATATCCCTCTCATCCTTGGTATACCTTACACATTCCTTGTCCAGTTTAAACATGCTAAGGGTGCACCTCCTGGCCATATAGGAGTAGGGGATCAGAACCTTCATCATCCTCTTCCTCCTCTAACTATAACATCACCTTGTCCTATTTCATTCCATGGTTGAATACCTCCTCCCATTCCTGGATAAAGCCTTAAGGGTCCTTGTCTATTCCTTCCTCCCATTTCTTGGTTATCAGGAGTTATCTCTACCAACTCAATTTTGGCTAGTGGAATTCTACTTCATCTTACACTTAGTGACAATTGGTGTAGTGCTCTGATTCTATGATCTACATGTACTAAGTGATATCTCAATCTTCTTTACTCAAAGAATATTTGTGGATATGAGGTTACCAAGATCTCTCTATATGCATCAAAACATACTTTCTCAGAACTTAAGTTATTTTGACTATCTTCTCTTTGTTTTGACCAATCTGCTAGAAAATTCATCAATATCTCTAATTTCTTTACTTCTCTTCTTTATATTTCTAATTGTCTATGGGATATTTTATATGCTTGTGAATCAATATTGTTTGATGCTCTTGTGATATCCCTAGCTATCGATGTGTGGTTGTACATGTTGGTGGATCATAATCACCCTAATTATTCTGGGGTATCCTCAGGCAATCTTCATCATAACTAATTTTTGTGTTAGGTTCCCTTACTAGCCAAGGCATTCCTTCATCACTAGAGTCACTCAAATCCACCCATGCATTTCCTTATGATTGAGGTGATGTGGTTGCATCCTCAAAATCTCACCAAATCATCTCTACATATTCATTCATCATTGGTGGATCACTTGGTGGTACCTATAAACTTGTTCTTGCACCATCATTTCTTATACCACTCCTTAGAGTTATCCCCTCATTATCCTTAGCTTCCTCTTCTAGTTCCTATAACCTAGTTGTTATTTTTTCATCCAACATTTGTATTGTACTATCCAATTCCTGGATGGTTTTTCTCTCAACCTTACATTATGACCTAACAACGTCTGATATTCCTCCTATAGTTGATGAGTTTGCAGTCATATTTTCTATTGTAATAGCCCTATCTAAGCTAATGGATTAAGTGTTATAATTACCCCTATGTAGCTTCTCATTTCATTATTGTTAGCATATAATTATGCTATTAGGATTATTGTTATCTTAAGAATATTATTGTTTGACATCTTGCTAGGATTAGTTAGATAGTTTTACGCTATCCATCATATTGTAATATTATTAGTTAGCGGCATTTTGGGCTTTCAAACCTATATAACTATTGTAAGCCTTGATTTTGAATTAATAAAATGTGCATTATTATCACATTTTGAGTATCAGAGCTTAGCGAGTGGTAAATACTGGTTTGTATTGGTATTCCAAGTAGTCTAGTTAGCGTTGGCCTTGGAGGTTGATTGAACCCTCTAATCAGGGTGATTGTTGTTAGATCTGCCTAAGTGGTAGGAAATAAAATTGACAAGCTAAGGAGGATAGTCTTGGGAAGGAGCTCACTAATCTAAGTGGTGGCCCTATAACTAGATAAATGTAACTTTAGACCTAAATACAGTCGATGACGATGCACAAAGATTGAAGAGCGCTCTGACGTGGGTGGTTTGATGGATTATAGATGTAGATCAATGATATTTAACGATCGCAAGACACTGCACTATGAAGACTGTCGATTAACATGGAGGTAGAATAAACCAAGGCATACTTACCCTAAGGACATAGGACCTAACACAATTTGGAGGCTCATGATAGGCTGAGGGCAGACAAAAATATGTGAAGACTCATGAATGGGTGCAGCAGGTGGACCAAATTTGGACACAAGGATGGACGGTTAATAAGGAAGGACCTAACACAAGTGGTGGTTTTGGTATGGCTAATGAGGAATATCGAAGATACAATTTCTTCCCAATACGTGGTGATTGGAGGGTATTTCATGCGAAGGCTTCATGAGGTATAGTCTATCATAAGGTAGACAATAATTTAATAGTGCATTATTATTTTTAAATACCTATTTGCAATATGCATGTCCCATGTGGGACTAATTTGTTGAGTGAAATTAAAAAAAAAATGTCGTGATAAATCCTGCGACGAAGCTCATGACAGAGCTCGTGATAGAGTCGTGACAAAGCCACGACAACATTGGTAGTAGATGAAATTTAAAAAAAAATCATAGAGATGGTTTGATGATTGCATAGATGGTTTGATGATCGTACAGACCTGTAGCTAAAATTACCGATATGATCATAGAAATGGTTTAATTTCATAAGACTAGTTTGTGATAGCATATAAATTTTTGAGATGATCAGATAGATGTGCAAAGTTGTTCATGGCACCTAATTGTGTAGAAATGCAGAACTAGAAGCTTGTTTTACCAATTTTAACCAAAAGGACAGATTTCTCATGAAGGAAAAGTAGATTTGATTTATGATTTTATTAAGTAACAAACAGAGGATGCCACTTTATTTTTTTGAAATTTTAGAAAATGTAACTACACTCTGTTGTAAGTAGAAGGAAGTGCCATATTGCTTTTGTTATAAGCAGAAGGAAGTGCTATATTGCTTTTGTTGTAAGCAGAAGGAAGTGACATAAAAACCACCACCTTCTAGAGGAGAAGTATTTTTTGCTGTGAAATTTGGTAGAAAGAAATAAATGATTGCAATCACAATTTGTAAGCTTTCCATATTGCTTTTGTTGGTTGCATTTATGAAATTGTATTTTGTTTTTGTGATAATTGTTGTTGTAAAATAAGACAAAGATAGATATTTTATAATTACTATTTTTGCTGCTTTAGAGGACAGAGTAATAGTTCAATGGTAGCCAATAATAATTTTCCCATTCCTGATTTTAATGGCCTTGATTATGAGTATTGGTCTATCAATATGAAGACCTTACTCATAGGCAAAGGGCTATGGGATATAGTTAATTGGACAACCTTGAGTGAGACAGATAAAACTAGTATGAAGGATGCCCAAAATAAAAACTATTTTTCTCTCTACCATCTTCAAGAAGCCTTGGAGAAAATCATCTTTCTAAGGATTTCTTCTTATTTAATAGCCCAATATGCATGGAGAGCCTTGAAATATAGCTATCAAGGCAGCATTCAAGTGAAGCAAGTGAGGATTAAAACCTTGAAAAGAGATTTTGAAAATATCAAAATGCAAAATGATGAAAGTGTAGGTGATTATTGTGTTTGAGTGAAAGCCATTGTAAACAAAATATATACCCTTGGAGAGGATATCAAAACTGAATTAGTTGTGAAGAAATTTTTGAGAACACTTATTCATAAATGAAATCATATTGCAATCATTATTGAGGAGTCTAAATATTTGTCTACTCTAAATTTTGATGCTCTTATTGGTTCTTTGATGTCTCATGAAGAGAGACTACAGGGTTCTACATCAACAAGCTATGGAGGTGATGACAAAGCATTCTCATCCAAGGAGGGTGAGACTCAAGGAAGAGGCCAAGGAAGAGGCCAAGGAAGAGGACAATAAAAATGCCAAGGAAGAGGACAAAGGAGAGGCAAAGGAAGAGGTAGCTCAAGAGGTGGAAACCAAGGAAGAGGAAGAGGAGGTGACAAATCAAATAAAGCTTGTTACAATTATGGTAAGCTTGGTCACTTTGCTAAATATTGTTGGTCCAAAACTTCTCAAGAAGGGATAGGTCAATATGGAAACTATGGAGAAGAGGAAGGAACTTTAAATTTGTTCCTCACCTATGTAAAATCAGACCAAAATCTAAATGAAACTCGGATTTTTGATATTTGTTGCTAAAATCATATGAGTGGCAAAGAAGAGCTATTTTCTATAATGGATTTCACCTACAAGTCAAAGATAAAATTGGGAGATGACAATGTCCTACAAGTTGAAGGTATGGGAGCCATGGAGGTTCCAACAAAATAAGGCACCAAGAAGTTAAACATCTATTACACCCCAAAATCCAACATAATTTGCTTCAAAAGGCAATTAACTACTACCTACACCCCACAACAAAATGGTGTGGCTGAAAGAAAAACTATACTATTGTAGAAATGGCTAGATCAATGCTTCAAACAAAGCAACTCAATAACATGTATTGGGTTGATGCTATTAGAAAAAGTGTTTACATTTTGAATAGGAGTCCTAATTCTAGTTTATATGGGATGACTCCTTATGAGGGATGGTATGAAAAAAATCCAAATGTAAAACACTTCAAAGTTTTTGGTTTTCTTGCATATGCACACATTCCTGATGAGATAAGAAAGAAACTTGACCCTAAAAGTCAAGAATATATTTTCATTGGGTATTGTGATTCTTCCAAGGCATATAGGCTTTACAATCCAAAAACACATAAATTTGTAATTTCCAGAGATATGACTTTTGATGAAGGGGGATTATGGGTTCATAAAAAAAAAATTGATGATGGATCTCAAGATGCAAGCTCCTCTCAAGTGTCGCCCATTAATCAAAATAGCACTATAAATACTCCTCCAAAGAATAGTTCTACTTCAACAAGTGCAACAAGTGCTACTCCAAGTTTTTCTCCACAAAGATCAGCAAGTTCTTCTCCAATGCCAATAAAAATAGATTCACCATCAAGAGGTAAGAGAACACTTCAGTACCATCCCTCCTACCAAATGTTGGATAAGAATTTTCAAAAAATATACACTAGAAGTCAAGCTAGTGAGATGCATGAAGTTTTGAAAAGGCTTGAAAATTTGCACATGTATGGTGATGATGACTCCCAAGAGCCTAAGGGAGATGTTGTAAACTATGCTTTAATTACTAGTGTAGAGCTAGAGCCATCTAGTTATGAAAAAAGTATGTATTCATGCCTTGAAAGAGGAAATGAACTCTATAAAAAATAATGATACTTGGGAGCTAGTGGGGCTTCCTAAAGGCAATAAATGTTTTGGATGTAAATGGGTCTATAATATCGAGTTCAATGTTGATGGGAGCATTGAAAAGACACAAGGTAAGGCTAGTAGCAAAAGGGTTTACTCAGAAGTATGGGATTGACTATGAGGAGACCTTTGCTCCTATTGCTAGACAGGAGACCATAAAATTAGTACTTTCTTTGGCTGCCCACAAAGGGTGGAAAATTCAAAACATGGATGTTAAGAGTGCCTTTCTCAATGGGTACTTGAATGAAGAGGTTTTTGTACAACAACCTCAAGGAATTTTAAAAACAAGGTAAGTATAACCTTATCTACAAATTGAAGAAAACATTGTATGGCCTAAAACAAGCACCAAGGGCATGGTACTCATATATTTATGGCTACTTTCAAAGGTATGGGTTCACCAGGAGAAAAATTGAACCTAATATATACTACATAAAACAATGTAAAGATATTCTCATTGTATGCTTATATGTGGATGATCTAATATTCATGGGTAGTAGTGCTAAGATGAATAAGGAATTCAAAAACTCCATGATGAAAGAATTTGAAATGAAAGATCTAGTCTTGATGCATTAATTCCTAGGCATGGAAGTACATCAAATAGGAAAATGGGTCTTCATATGTCAACATAAATATGCTCAAGACATGATCAAGAAATTTTCTATGGAGTAATACAAATTTGTTGCAACTCCAACAGGTCATGGGATACAATTATGCAAAGAAGATGGAGCACCAAAAGTTGACATGACCACTTACAGGAGCATGGTTGTAAGTCTAATGTTCCTCATGATAGCCTGTTATCAAAACCAAACTTCCCATACAAAATTTTGGGTATACCCCGAGAAAACACACCTGCATCATAATTACAAAAAAAGAAACAGACACGGATCCCTTCCTTGAAACAGTGGAGAAAAAAAAAGCTGCAGACACACATAGCATAGTACTAAAAAAAACTCCCACAAGCTCTGTATTGACAATTACTCTTAATAATTCTTTGGTAATTGATTTCTTCCATATATGACATGCTTTGGGACCACATCCCGTCTTGGCCAATCAACCTTGGAGAAGTGAACCTGCTAGCTAGATTTATGGCAATGGCTATCTGGTGGTCCACGTGGCTCTGGTTTGAAGTCTTATATTGTCATTTATTTCCTGCCCTATGATTATCAACCAACCTCAAATTACTAAGATGACTAGGAGGCATTTTATCAAACATGTGACTATCCCCATTAGTCTTTGTGGTATTTCCAAGCAGCATCCATGAAGACTGATAGCTCGAATAATTTTTATTGTGAGTCCATTTCAAAAAATACACGGGAATAATCCTAGCCTTCGAAATTACAGTGCCTTCCCTATTGGTAAATTTGACTATAATTCCTGGAATTCTTGTTGAATAAGCTCCTCTA
This sequence comes from Wollemia nobilis, assembly GCA_028583015.1. Lineage (NCBI taxonomy): Eukaryota > Viridiplantae > Streptophyta > Pinopsida > Araucariales > Araucariaceae > Wollemia > Wollemia nobilis. The sequence continues at coordinate 1,581,639 of JAQPPZ010000806.1, forward strand.
CTTCACTTGGGACATCGTGTTCCCATTTGAAAAAAATGTCACCATCGACACCCAATTTGGCTAGCTTATCAGCAATTTTGTTAGCTTCCCGAAAGACGTGTTGGGATTTTTTGTCCTGTCTTCCCTAGAAAAGGATCCTAGCCTCTTCAATAATTGTTTTAATCCTCCAAGGAGGTATTTTCCAATTATTGAGGAGATTTATAACATGCACAGAGTCTCCTTATATGTTAAAATTGTCTTCTAAGTCTTGAGTCATTTGAAGGCCTCTCCACATAGCTCTAGCTTCAGCTTCATTGTTCGTCCTTGTTCCCAAACATTCAAAAAATGCAAGCATCATATTCCCATTATGATCTCACAAAATTCCACCAGCGCTTGCTCTTCCAAGATTATCCTTAGCCGCTCCATCAAAATTAAGCTTAAACCAACCCGTAGGATTTGGAGACCACTTAATATTGGCTCTAGGGTTGACTACCCTAGGCACAGACTCATCTAACAAGGTTAAGCTTAAATATTGATCAATCATGGTCTCCTACAGATGAGGTTTACGAATATCAAAAGGGATAAGGTTCACATTCTCATTGGCAAAGGATAGGATCCTGGCAATGATAGTTTGATGATCATGGATAGACTCATTAAAGACTCTATGGTTGCTTTCTAACCACACCTGCCAAAGATAGTAATTAAGACAAATTTTCCACATGTATCTAAGTCTTTGGCTTGAAAATGGGCAAGGCCACTGGACAAACAAATCAAGTACGGTGGTTGGTTTAACCCAGGAAATATTGAAGGCCTAAAAAACCCCACTTAGGATAGTCAAGGAAAAAGGGCACTCAAGGAAAATGTGATAAATGGTCTCCTAATTAGTCATGCACAAATAACAATAATTAGTGATACAAATATATTTACGCATCATATTATCAATGGTTAGAATTCTTCCCTGGATAATCAACCATGAAAAGACTACAATTTTGGGAATTAATTTTTTTATCCAAAATAAGTCCTTTTGGAGGACAAAATCCTCATCATCAAGCAGAAGCTTGTAAGTTGATTTAATAGTGAACTATCCATTTTTCGTAGGATCCCAGGTCACTTGATATTACTTGGGTCTCATGGGGATAAAATTTTTCCCGAGAATGTTACAAAGATCATTTGATTCCGCTTGAAATCCTTGAATCCTTATTTGTTTCCACTTCATTCTACCTCTGTCCTCAACCATATAATTGTAGACTTTTTTGCCAATGAGTTCTTCCATGATATCTCTGATTCAAGCTAAGTTAGGATATTGTGTCAGTGGTTCATCCTTAGCCCACCTATCATTCCAGAAATTTATCCTCTCACCATTGCCTAAAACCCATCTTAAACCTTTTTTTATGATTTCCTTACAATTGAGAATTGCTTTCCAAAAAGTAGAACCTCTAATTAGAACTGAGTCACTTAGAAATTCCATATTTTGAAGATACTTTCATTTGATGATAGCTATCCATTCATTTTCTTCACCATAAATGATGCGCCACGTCTACTTAACTAGTAAAGTTAAATTTATATGAGCAATTCTCCTCAGAACTAAGCCCCCATTTTCCCTGGGTCTACATACTTTGGTCTATCCTACAAGGTGTATCCTTTTTTTCTCCTCTGATCCAGTCCATAAAAATTCTTTTTGAAGTTTCTCAATTTTTTGGAAAACCTTCACAGGGGCTTTGAAAATAGATAGGAAATATACTAGAATTCTTTGAAGAGAGGCCTTAGTGAGGGTCATCTTTCCTGCTTGAGATAGAAGATGACCTTTCCATCCAACAAGTTTTTTTTAATTCTTTCAATAACCCTGTCCCACATTGACTCTCTCGGAGAACCAATGAAAAAAGGGAGACCAAGATACGAAGTGGGGAGGTTTTCTATATCACACCCTAAAATTTTTGCAATCCTTCCTTTCCTCTAAATGGGGGTGTTCAAGAAATATAACTTGCTTTTATTGAAATTAACTTTCTGACCAACAGCATCCTCATAGAGTTACAGGATGTATTTAATTCCTTTAGCCTCAACCATCGATGTCTTAGTCAATAGAAGGGTATCATCAATGAATTGTTGGTGAGAAATAGCCCTAGTGAGATATGTTGCCTTGATTCCTGATATTAGCCTTAAACTGCAAGTATTTTTATGGTTCTGCCTAAAGCTTCTACCACAGTGATGAATAACATGGGGCTAATAGGGTCCCCATGTTGAATTCCTTTGCAACTTTGAAAGTAACCAACAGTTTTTCCATTAACCAAAATTGAGAACCATGCTTTAGAAATGCATTATTTTATCAAATTAACCCATTGGTGGTGACAACAAAACTTAAGGAGGACAACAATCAGAAAGTCCCAATTTAGCCTATCACATGCTTTGTTCATATCAAGCTTGAGGGCAAAAACATACCTGTTAGTCTTATGAGCAAAGTGTAGAGCTTCATGAACTGTAACAAATCCATCCAAGACTGACCTACCCTAGACAGAGCTTCCCTATCATAGATCTATGATGTAGGGCAGAAAATCTCTCATTCTATTTGCAATGTCTTTAGTTAGGATCTTGTAAGAAACATTGAACAGACTGATTAGCCTGAAGTCAGCCATAGATTTACGGGTTTGCTTCTTAGGAATTAGAGAAATAAAAGTAGATTTGAGATCTTTTGGGATATTATTGCTTACTTGGAATTCACTAACAACAAAAATTACGTCCTCACTTATGATGTCCCAAAAATCTTGATAGAAATGAGGTGGAAATCCATTGGGTCCCGGGGCTTTTTCCAGCTCCATACTAAACAAGGCTTCTTTAATTTCCTCATCAGAAAATGGAGCTAGAAGCTTAAGGTTTATATCCTCATTTATTATGCTAGGAATGGATTGAAAGAGAATATATTTGGCCTCCTCATTGCACTACGATTCCTAACCAAGGATAGAATTGAAATAAGTTACTGCCTCTTTTCTGATTTTTGTTAAGTCCTGAGTAATAGAACCATCTGATTTTTGTTTTTTTTTTTATCTTGTTATTGCTTCTATTTCTAAGCATGTTGATGTAAAAAAACTTGGAATTTGAATCTCCATATTTCAACCAAAGGGCCCTTGATTTTTTCCTCCAATATATTTCCTCATAGGCCAAAATATGATGAAACTCTGCTAGTTTTATTCGTTCCTCCTGCCTAGTAGTTTCATCAGCATCACCATGTTGAATCCTCTGATCAATTATCTTAAAAATTTCAACAACCTATTTTTTATTTTCAAAGAAGTTCCCAAAGAAGCTTTTCCTTAACAAAATTTAAATTTTTAGCAAGTTTAAAAGTTGCACTACCCCTGATAGGCTATTGTCACCACTGAATTAAGTTATCTCTAAAACTAGAATGTTTGATCCACATAGATTGAAATATGAAAGGTTTCTTGAAGGACAGAGAGTTAGGGATCTCCAAAAAATAGGATTATTATCAGAGGCAATTTTAGGAAGGGCTTGCAGGGTAGAATCACCGAACAGAGTTGTAGCCTTCTTTGATAGAAAAAACCTATGAAGACTTTCTTGAATGATATTTCACTCCTCTAAGTTTTACATCCATCAATATGTTGGAGTTCACAAAGTCATTGAACTCATTCGTGCTCCTGATAGGTGGTCCATTTCCACCCATTTTTTTTGAAGGGTAAAGAGGAGTCTTAAAATCCCCAGCTAAAATATAGGGGACATTATGGAAGTTTTCACTCAGATTGCCTAATTATTCCCACAGTAGAGCTCTCCCTTGAATTGAAATCAGGGTATAAATATTTGAAAGGATCCATGACTTGTTGTTGTTTATTTCCTTAAATAAAACATTAAGAACCCTATCATATTTTTGAATAATGGTGCCTTCTACTATTCGGGGATCCCACAAAGTCATAAGGCCTCCAAAAACTCTTGTGGATGATTTGCAAACCATCTCCCCTTGATTCCAAAATTTTTTTGCTCCTTTTTTATTGAATCTCATCATTTTTTGTTTCTTGTAACATGATAATAGTTGGATTCACTTGATTTCTTATTGCACTGACTTCCCTATTTTTGTGCAGGCCATTGAGGCCTCTCACATTCCATGAGAGGAACTTCATTTAGATTTTTTGGAATTTTTTCCTCTCCCCCTCCCTTGAGGGGGTTTTCCTAATTTTTTGTCTTCAGAACCCATAATAACCTATTGAAACAAGGTTCTTTATTTTCCATTGGCAATGTCATTATCAATTTTAATTTTTTGATGCTCAGCATTTGATATTCTCCCTCTTCTCTTTTCAATACCAAAATCTATAGGAGACTTCACAGTTCTCCAGGTTTGTTTAGGACTAAACTAGGTGGAGGAAATTTGTTGCAGAACCAGACTACCATATTCCTCAGTCTGAAGAGTTTCACATATCTCCACCCCTATATCCAAATCTTCTCATTTTTTTCTATATTTACCTGTTCTGTGGGATGACCCCTCAGTAGGATTCACTTGGATCCTAGTGATGATGTTAGGGAGATGAGATTCTTTATTTTTCCAATGCCTCAACTTTCTTCATAAGTTCTTTAGAATTAGGGTTTGGTTTTGGGATGCCCACTAGGCTTGAAGTATTTTTAGCATTAGGGTTTAAGGATCTCGACTTGGATGAGGATTCTAGAGATCGGGCATTAGGGTTTGGCTTTGTGATGCCCATGGGGCTTATAGTAATTTTAGCATTAGGGTTTGAGTATCTTGACTTGGATGGGGATTCTAGAGAGTCAGAAAGGTTAGCCTGAAGGTTCTGGGCTTCCATGTCTTTCGATAATCCTCCTACTCCCATATTGGATAGAATTAAAAATTTATTTGAAACTAGAGGATTGGAAATTACCTAAGTATTTTGGTTGCCAAAAACCTGTTATTTTCCTTTGTCTTGCTGGGACCCTATACCCTCTCTTTTCTTTTTTGGTAGACATAGTTTGCCTGATTGAAATTGCCTCTGCTAGGGAAAATCCTCAAATTTCCTCTGTCTAGCATTCCCTGCTTCTGCTTTTCTATATTCATTGTCAGGTTAGGGCATTGATTGCATAGATGTCCTTGATTTTGACATTCTACACAGAATTTTAGTCTGTTATCATATTCTATCGATTGTTTTTTATAGTATTTTTCATACTCTAGCTCCACAAACCTTGGCAATTCATTATCCAAATTAGCATTTACGCAAATTTGTGCATGAGTCATCCTTGTCTTGGCCAAGGTCTCATGGTCAATGGATATCAGGTCCCCTATAGTTATGGATATGCCATGTAGCCAATATTCATTAAATAACTGGGCAGGTAGACTCAGGAGACAAACCCAAATAGGGGTAATGTTAATATTTTGCTTTTTAGGTTCAAAATATTCACCCCATCATCTTAGAAAAAGGCTCATTTTGCCCAGAAACCAAGGACCTATTTAAATGTGGTTAGCATCCTCCATATTATTAAAATAGATAATGAAGAACCCTTGAGTTAGAGCTACCAACTCCAAGCTGCCTATCGATCACCATTTACCCGTTGCCCAAGCCCTGATAGTCTCCATATCCGACCTATCTCCCAAATACTTTCCTACCAGGGAGATTTCTTACATTGAAATAAAATGGATCATGGAACATGTCGAGGCCAAAATTTTATTATTTACTGGAACTAGGGACGAAAGAGAGAGAACCTCCTTTATTTTTCCTCTAAGAGTCTCAACAAAAGATAGCCACTTCTTGGGCCCCGCATTGTCCTTCGTATTTTTTTTTTGAGGTCTTTCTAAGGAGGTTCAAGCCCCCGTGTGATGCCCACCTCCAAATCTATCATAGCCTGATCGCCTTCCTCTAGATCCTCACTTGATCCATGCTCGAGGTTCCCACCCACCCCTTTCGTACCTACTCTACCTCTGCCACCTTGGCTGAGATTCCTACCCAAAAAATTCAAACCCTCACTCCCACCGCACCCGCTAAACCTCAACTCACTCATTCTCATGACCATATACCTTGTAAGATACACAATGATTTAGATTATTCCATCATTTAAATTAAAGATACCATAACGAAATCATTCTATATAAGCTTCAAGATAAGGAGTTAGAAAACAATTCATAACTAAAGCAATCTAAAAAAAATTAAGTTTTTTTTATAATATCAAAGTTTTTTTTTGTACACAAGCTCATTAACACACGCACACACACCCCCATGGTGGTTTGAACCTGGGTCTCCCGAAAGAAATCCCAAAGCCCTAACCACATGGGTGTCCCACGGGGACATGGATTTAGGCCTATATAACCAAAAGGATGAGAGTTACAAACTAATTATCATATTTGCTATTTTTTCCAAGAAAAGGGGTAAGCTTATGATAGCTATTGAAAATTATTTGCAAGGATGAATGTAATTTTGACAAGATCAAGGGATCTATGATATTCAGGATCTTCTGTTGATTTTGATTATGATTTGATATTATGACTACACCCTTAAGCGATGAGTTGATGAGAGTAATGTCAATGAATAAAGCAACGATTTCGCTTGACCACCATGGATGATCTGAACAAATTTATATTTGAGCATATTAATGCATTGGCTAGGCCTAGTTCAACTTTTGATTCCAAATGTTAATAGTATTTGCACATTCCTATCCCATGGAGCAGTCGGGATACAATAGCCATATTAGGGAATCAAAATGATACAAATCCAATTAGATTTGTGTTGAATCAAATTATCGATGATTTGCTAAAAAGAGGTCATAGAAGAAATGGTATGCAATACCTCGTTCCCATGGAGCAGTCCGACCGTGAAGGCCTTCTTAGGGATTGAAAAGAAGCATATCAAATCAACGATGACAATTTTTGCCCCAAATATCCTTATGGTAATTTACTCATCTTTCTGGATTGCATGGAGCACAAGTCGCTGCAACCACCAAGTGTATAGGGTAAATTACTAAATACAAGGCACATTTGGTGTTTTTAATTTATTTGATTTATTTTAATTTTTTGAATTATCCTTTGAGATTATTTATTTGGCTAGGAGGTGCGTCACTCCATGAAAGGATTGTCATAGTGATGACCTCGATTGAATGTGCTTTATAATCTTAGACAAATTTTTTATTTTAATTGGATCTCAATGCTTGATTATCACCAAATTTTTAAATTTATTTTCTTTTATTGAGCTTTGACCCAATGGGAGGCATTAATTTATTTTTTTGGCCCTTACCATGGTGGGAATGTTCTAAATTGGTTGTAAGTTACAAACCACAACTAGGTTCTGCGGTTCCCATTTACAATTTTGGGAATCATAGCTAAGGCCTGCGGTCCATGCAAAACATGAGAGGCCTATAAAAAGTCCAATTTTCAAATGTCTCTCATTATTCCTTAATAGAAACTTGCAAAACTTGATCTCTAATAGTGACAACTGAGAACTCACCTAAAACCTACGACACTTTACCCTCACACCTACTCACAGGATGATGGTCGGGTGTGAGCAAGCGTCTTCTAGTCACGGTGGATGAGGCGAGGGCAAGGTAACTCAAAAACCAAGTCCTCGCATCCATTACCACTAAAAATGAACTCAATTAAGTAATTGGTAAATCAATTTCACTAAATTGCTGGCAATGAACTTCATCTTAGGCTAGGGTATCTTAGTTTTTAATTTTTTTCATTTTTGGCCACGATATCACACTCGATCGGATCTCAATCAGAGATCGTAGGTACCAACTATGGTTCCCAATTGGTCAATTGGGGACCGCATCTTCCAGTTGTGGTCAGAATTCAAAATCCTAACGATCAATTTTTGATCGCATGCGAACCGCATGGTTGACCCGTAGTTCACCAACTTTAGAAAAAAATTGTAATTTTTTTAATTTTTTTAAGTTTTTAGAGGTAATTAATGTCATTTAATGCATTTTTAACTTGTTTGATTGACAAATTTGATTTTTAGGTCTGCATGATGACATGTTTTTATAATTTTATCAGTTTTAACTATTTTTTATGAATTCTAGATCAGTTTTTAAATGTTTTTGCTTGTTTTAGTTAACTTTTTTCCTTATATCATGTTGTTTATTTCAAATATTGACCTCTAGAGCTCGAGAGATTGAAATTCTTAAGAATCTCCATGGAGAGCTCATTGATGGTGAGCGAGAGTGGTTCAAAGCTATCAAATTTGGCTATGTATTGGATCTACCTACTATCAGGGTAGATCAATCCTATTTGACTACGTTGGCCCGACACTGGAATATGCAAACCAACACTTTTCACCTGCCTACAGGTGAAATGATAGTTACATTAGAGGATGTATACAGGATATTTAGGATCCCTATTGATGGCAAGGCCATTGTCTCTTTGACTTCTGGCACTAAGGAGTCCATCTTCGATGCCATAATTGATGCCCAAAATGATGAGGCTCAGTGCACCATTGACCATGGAGGGGTCCACACTGGCTATTGGTAGGGGAAGAATGTATTCTCCATGTGTGAGGTCATTTTCATGCACCTGGTGGTGCAAGTTATGCTTCAAGACTCCTCGAGCATGAGGAGTCCCTAGAACCTTTTAGCTACTACACGTAGAGTTTTCCAGAGCTCTATCTGATAGCCACTACTTCTAGCCTAGGGAGTACTATATTGGCTTAGCTATATTGAGAGATATATCAAATCACTGATCAGAGCCATTGAGGGATCATCTGTAGTCTACTACAAATTTTGGGCTAGCAACATATCAGGATAGAGCATCCTAGGGAGTTGCCCCTACACATTACAAATATAGATGACGTCCATCAGTGCTATGCTGCCTACTGGCCTTGAGAGGAGGAGGGCTTCCAGATTAGGACTTATGCTGGCGATGTCCAACATTATATCACACAGTTCATAGGACTTGGGCTAGATGATGTCGAGTGGCGGCCCTACATGGAGTGTCCTGAATGGCTTGAGGTTGATGAGCAGATTTGACAATCTGGTCAGGATAGATGGTTACTCGGCTGGAAGGCTAAGATTATAGAGTACTAGTTTTTCTCTCATGTCCTACGTCAGTTTGGTATGGTTCAGGACATCTCAAATATCTTGTTCGCCTATAGGCACCTGGATTTGGAGAGGGATCTCCTATGGATCCAGATTTTGGCTCTAGGTGATGCTCTAGATGACTTCCAAGATACTAGAGTTTATCGATCTATGACCACTCCAGAGTATGACAAATGGTGGTCTATGTTCCATTAGTATGGAATAGGGTCTCTAGGATGAGTTGTAGATTAGGTAGGGGCAAAGATGGATCCTAATAGGTGTAATGTGCACCAGTAGATAGAGGGTAGTTGAGGCACAAAGGCTACTACTGAGTAGGCTCCTAAGGTTGACCCTAATGAGGAGGCTCCCAAGGAGGGTGAGGTCCCTCCTAATAGTGTAGAGTGACTACTCTTGGCATAGGTGGCTGACTTGTAGAGTCATCTGGGGTGATTCTAGATGCAGCATATAGTGTGGGATACTACTATCACTAATCTATAGGTACATTTGATTGATAGATATCATCGAATGATGGAGGTGCAGTGGCAGATTGCTAGCTTGATAGCACGGGCTACCATAGTAGAGACCTAGGTTGGTGAGATCACCCATGCTCATGACTTAGCATTGGCATAGAGGGATGCAATAGTGGCAAAGTGAGATCTACTTAGGGCATATATGGGGGATCCTCCATCCTCTCAAGTGATTATTGGGCCTCCTACGGCACCAGTGGCAACACTACTATGTGGTCGGGATCCTATTGCACAGATTCAATGCTTACAGGATTTGTTGATGAGTGCCAATGATAGGCATGCATCTTGGGTTACTCTAGAGGACTAGCTAGTTGGGTATATTCATATGCTAGGTGTAGAGGTTCTCGAGGATCCATATGCTCCAGAGTCCCAGTGGACTAGATCTAGGACTACCATACAATCTACTGCTAGTTCGAGCCATCATACCCATCAGAGCAAAAGGACACACAGGTCCTATAGTATACATGGTGGTAGTAGTCATACCAGGACTAGGGAGGTAGGGAAGTTTACTGTAGCATCTAGCCATATATCCTGGAACACAGAGGTGCCCATTGTATAGGTGGTAGTTGTGCAAGTGCTAGGTCTCTTTGGGCAGATGGTACTCAAGGCTCTCAACCGGATCCGTAGTAGATAGCACGGCAGCAGGTAGAGTAGGATCCTGAACATAGTATTGAGGGAGGTAGTGAGAGCTCTGGTATAGCGAGAGAAGAATCCTAAGCACAGTACCGAGGGAGATGGTGAGAGCTCTGATACAGGGGGATCAGATCAGAGCTAGAGCTCTACTATTTGCAAGATACATTTTTGATACATATCATTTTTGGTGTAAGGTCGAGGACCTACACATTTGTAGCCTGTAGGTATTTTTGTACTCTCGATGTACTCTGAGACACATATTTATATATGATATGACTGATCATTATTTTATGGCTCATTATTGTGTACTCATTTATTTTTGATTTTATATTTATGTGATGCACATGGATGCAATGCTTATGTTATGTTGATGCTATATGATGTGATGTATGGATGACATGCACAAGATAGTTATTTGATTTATGATGGTGATATGTAGTGATCTAGATGCTTAGATGTGCTTTTTGTGATGGATGCATATGGATGTGATGTTCTTTTCTTAACACATATTTTTTATTGCTTTCTTTGCATGCATTAATGTATTTAATGATTTATTTACACGATGCTAATCTAATGTAAATGAACCTATATGCTTTAATCACTTAAAACATAAGGAATGAATGCAAATATGTTTATCAATATAATGGATGACACCACAGAATATATAAAAATCATGAATGTAATTGAAAATCCTTAAGATAAGAATTTAATCAATTAATCACCCATATATGAAATGCAATGGTATGTGATGTTTATGGCATGAATGATATAATGTGTCATTCAATTTTCTTTCTTTTGCACTTTGGATGATATGCACGATATAGTCAGTGGTCATCTAAATATTATTGCTAATATCCATCTGATATATATCCTATATGTTGATTGTGCTTTATATAAATATGTATCATGGATTCGATACTTTGCAGTTTGATGATTTATATGGTTGCAATATTTTACATTTTGTTGCTATGGGAGAAAAATTTGAGGTTTTCCATGAGACTCAAACACCCTAGTAGACTTATCAAAAGTTGCATACTAACCGCACTAGACTTCTAAGATAAAATGCTTCTGCTAAGATAGACCCTAATTGTTCATTATCCCTATGTGTGCAAATTATTATTTTAAGATAAGACACGAGCATTTCTCGATGTCAGGAAGGATTCTTTAAACCCTTTGCTAAGATAGGGGTTCCACAAATTTCTTATACAATCTCAAGTTTAGATTTTAGTTGGACTAAGCCACTAGGCAATGCAGGACACCTGAAGCTAGATCTTCCACATTCAAACATTGGTTTTGTTCATAAGAGATATGCTAATGCCTCAGACATATCATCATGTGTAAGGTATAATAGTGCTAACAATTCCAAGGATTCAGGCTCATTCCTTTCTATCCTTCAATTTTTGAGATACTTGCTCATATGTAGTGAAGCAAGGGATTCGATTCCATCTTATTTCTAAACTATCTTTGGATCTTCATTTGATCTCTCTTTGAACTGGATTTTGGATCTTCATTTGATCTCCACTCAAACTTTTTATTTATGATCTTCATTTGATCTTCACTTTTGAACTTCACTTTGAACTTTGATTTAAGCCTATTTTCTAATCTTCACTTGATCTTCACTTTTCGGCATTTACATTTGATACTCTTCTTTAGAAACTTTCATTTGGGGGATTTTACTTGGAAAAAAACTATTTTTGGTATATCGATTGAGAATATCGATATTATGATATCAATATGGGATATCACTCTGGGGATTCGATCTATGATATCGATATAGGGTATCAATCATGAGGATTTATGTGAGATATATCTTTGGGATATTGTTCATTTTATCATAAGGGATTATAAATAGGGAACTAACCTATCCTTTTGCCAACTGCCAACATTTTCCATACTGTCTGCATAGAGGGATAAGCAAGAATAACTCTTTTCACTTCAGGATACCCTGTCCTGCTTCGTAGCTTTCATATTCCCCTAGCCCTTGTTAGGATTGTTTAAATTTATTTACTAGTGATAGGATTTTGATATGCTAAGGGCTATACTAACTGAACCTTAGCTACAAAAGCAAAGCAAGCTTTCTACCAACTCTTGATAAGACCACTATGTATCGCTGAGTTACCAGAAAACCCTAGTATATCTCCATAGCAACATTATAGGTTGTGTTGAAAAACATAATTACTCACATGAATGATGTATTATGATAAATACAAAGATGCATGATTTAAACACAAACGTGACATCATTTGTAAGACTGACAACCACAATGCGTTCTATTACGGAATGCAATGGATGACGAATGCCTATATGCAATTTCGTAATGCAACGAATGCATGTGTAAATGCAAAATGAAAATGCAAAATGAAAATGCAAAATTCAAATGCAAATGCAAATGTTTTTGGATTTTTTGCTTTACCAATTTTTTGGATTTTATTGATTTTATAATTTTTTTATGGGTTGAGCCTCATAATTGACCAAACGGAAAGTACATGCCTTTGGAGCCTTTAAATTGACCAAGCGATTTTTTAGAAAAATCCTTAGAGCTTTTTAGTATGATCGAGCGGTTTTAAGAAAACCCTCGATGCCTTTGGGGTTTGACCAAAGGGTTTATGAGAACCTTTGGGACTTTTTGGGATGACCAAGCAATATTTTAAGAATCCTTGGAGCTTTTGGGGTTGACCAAGTAGTTTTTAAAAAACTCTTGGTGCCTTTTGGGTTTGACCAAAGGGTTTACAGATGCCTTTGGAGATTTTTAAAATGATCGGACGATTATAAGAAAATCCTTGGAGCTTTTAATTGACATAACCAAGTGGTTTCAGAGACCCTTGGAGCCTTTTGGGATTACCAAGTAGTTTTGACCAAACCCTCAGAGCTTTAGAGGTTGACCAAAGGGCTTGCAGATGCCTTTGGAGCTTTTTACTTGACCAAACCACTAATGAGAGTGTTTGGAGCTTTTTAGGATGACCGAGCAGTCACAAGCAACTCTCAAAGCCTTTTACTATGCTGCTCAATCATAAAACATCTTAATATGGATTATGTTGAGAGTTTTAGGCTCTTCAACACCCCCTAGCGACGTTAGGCGATAGGTACCAAGACCAATATTTTCAGATATGATGTAAGGTCCTAGCCAATTAGTCATGAATTTGTCTCGCATATCTGGTGATATGTTGAGTGGTATTTTCACACAGTTGTGAAAGTACCCTCTCCTTTAGGATTTGGGTTGCAAATCCCCACTTGCAAATAAGTTAAACAAACAACTTCTCCAAGGTCTCCATTGTATTAGCATTTGCATATGTATATTAGTAATCTCAAATAAAGATATTCGATTCAAATGCTTGGAACACCTTAGTGATTGCAAGTAACTGTAAACAAGGTGCAATGTTGGTTTATTTTACCATGAAACTTTAGTGATTTTCCATTGAACCAAAATAAAGCAAATGTGAGTTGGCCCTCATATGACCACAATGTAGTGCCTTAATTCCTTTTATCTTAAGGGTTTTAAAATAGATTTTATCTTGCATTAAATCATCAATGATGAACAGGGTCTTCAAATGTAGCTTCAAAATGTCACTTTAATTATCCTTCTTAAATGAAATCAAATTTTCATCAAGACGAATAATTTAGTACTTTGATTGCTTCCAAAATGGTAATTTGAAAAGTTCCATAAAACATAACTCCTTCAATGAAATTGGAATTTTCATGAAGAGAATGTCATCATAGGCTCAAGAATGAAGCATGAAACTAAAAAAATGAAAGTCTGCCCAAAAATGGAAATTTTCTATTTTCGGATTTTTTAAAATTTGTATTAAAACAGCAACTTCGATGAATTTTTAAAAATACTAAACAATTCCGAAAATGAAATTTCAAAGTGTGTATTGGAAGTATGAAGTATAGCCTATGCAATGATGAAATTTTTTTTGGATTTTGAAATTTTTTAAATGTTTATTTTAATGCCTAAAAATTAAAAAAAAAAGTTAAAATTTCTGGAAAATAAAATGCAGAAAAATGAAAATGAAATGCAGAAAATGAAAATAAAATGCATTCAGTATGATGCTATCCTATTTCGACAAAACCGAATCTGTGAGGTTTTCATGCATGCAACCTAACCTATTGGACCTGCAAAACAAGCACAATCCGGATAAGCTAAGTGTCGGCTCCTAGGGTTTTAAATGAGGTTTTCAGATTTAAACATTTGCATGAAGCAACCAAGAAAACTTGCATAAACTCCATTTACAAGCCTAAAATCTGAAAAGGGGAAAAATAGACATTTAATCTTGCATGCAGAAAATGACTCCTTTCTTGTCCATAAGATGCAACTTTCTGAAACTTTCTGTATTAAAAATTTGTCATTTTACAATAACAAAAATTTCTGGTTTTCCCAAACCATTCAATGGAAGAAAAACAGCCCAAACAGGTCCAGAATGACCCTCTTGCCTTAAAATCTACAACTCTGCTTGTGGCAATTTTCGACCCCTTCTGGCCTCTTTGAATGGTGTATTTAAAAATTTTAGGAAGCTTTTCATTTCGTTTTCCAATGGTTGTTCGTTTCACCTTCCCTCTGCATGCATGTGTTCTGATTCCCAAAAGACTTTTCATTTCTATTTTGTGGCCCTTCGTTTCATTTTCTCCACATGGGCTTGTGTCCGTTTCCTTCCATGTGTAACGACAATCTTAAATGATCTCAAATCATTAAAGATTCCTTATGTAACGTTTCATCTTATTCCTTGGATTTTGTCCTTATGTCCACGTCACTATGTAGTCTTCAGTTTCATTGTCCTGGTGTTCATCACTAATATCAGACGCACTGTCAACTGCTCTGTTCCCTTGACGAAAATTAGACATGTCACGATATCGTGACACTTTTGCCTCCTTGCTCTCTTTTGTTGCTTTTAGCCACGAGAATGTAACATGTCGCGATATCGTGACACTTTTTCCTCCTTTGGCCATGAAAATGCAACATGTCGCGATATCACAACACTTTTTCTCTTTCGGCCATGAAAATGCAACATGTCGCGATATCGCGACACTTTTTCTCTTTTGGCCACGAAAATGCAACATGTCGCAATATCGCGACACTTTTTCTCTTTCGGTCGTGAAAATGTAACATGTCATGATATCGCAACACTTTTTCTCTTTTTTTGCCACAAAAATGCAACATGTTGCAATATCACGACACTTTTTCTCTTGCTCTTGTTCTTTCTGGCCGCGAAAATGCAACATGTCGCGATATCACGACACTTTTCTTTCTTCTCTTGCTCTTGTTCTTTCTGGCCGCGAAAATGCAACATGTCGTGATATCGCGACACTTTTCTTTCTTCTCTTGCTCTTGTTCTTTCTGGCCGTGAAAATGCAACATGTCGTGATATCGTGACACTTTTTATCGTTTGGTCGCAAAAGTACATGTCGCGATATCATGACACTTTTTCTTTTTTGGCCGTGACAATGCAACATGTCACGATATCGCAACACTTTTTTCATCCTTGTGGTGTTTTGCTTTTTCTTTGAGCTTTAGCATATGGGCCACTTCGGTCTTAAAAAAAAACATGCAAAAAAGGTGGGTCCCCAATTTTGGGGTATGTTGTGGAGTAGCCACAACACGGTAAATTAGAGTTTTGTTGGTTTTCTTTCAAGACAAGATCTCCAAATTCAAAGTTTCTCTGGTGGACTTTGAAATTGTAATATCTTTTTAGTCACTCCTGATAAATGTGGAGATGCTCCAGGGCATTCATGTGACGTTTATCTAGTAGCATCAGTTGATCGAGTCTAGCTTGTCATGCAATTTCATCATCGATGAACTCTTTTAATGCAATGCACAGTGTTGGAATTTCTAATTCCAAGGGTATAATGGCCTCAATGCCATATACTAGTGAGAATTGTGTTTCCCTAGTGGACATCTGAATACTAGTCATGTGAGCCCATAGCGCAAGGGGCAGCTAGATGTGCTGGTCTTTGTGGTTTTCTTGTACTGTATTTTTCAAGATGGTCACCACCACATTATTTGAAGCTTCAGCTTTCCCGTTTTCTTGTGGATAGTATGGAGTCACAAAATTATGTTTGATTCTATATTTAGATGTCAAAGCTCTCACAGTTTTTTCTTGAAAGACATTCCATTATTCGATATTATTTTAGATGGAATCCCAAAACAACTTATGTTATGCTCTAGTATAAAATCTGCTATACGAGCTACAATTATCATTGTTAGGGGTATTTCTTCCACCCACTTTTTAAAATACTCAGTATCTATGATTATGAATGTATGTCGGCCCAATGACTGAGAAGAGATCTTACCTATAAGATCTAGTCCCCACTGAGCAAATTACCAAGCCGCTTGAATGGGTTGTAAGGCCTATGATGGCAAGTGCGTAATATTAGCATGATGCTGGCATTTAACTCATTTCTTGACATATGCATTGCACTCCTTCTCCATAGTGGGTCAATAGTAACCCATTCAAAGGATGCACTTGACGATGGCCATGTCGTTGAAATGGCCATCGCATGTACTATCATGGGCTTGCAAAATTTCCCATTATGCCTCTTGGGGCTCTAAGCAATGAAGGATAACTTCATCATAGCTTCTTCGGTACAAGATGTCTCTTATTAAGATATATTTAGCTACTTTATATTTAAATGTGCACTTCATGGTACGCAGCAATCCCTCTAGAATTATACTAAGCTTTAGGAAGTCTTTAATTTATGACATCCAATTGTGATAAATCTCAGCTTTGACCGCCAAGACAACTTGCTCCCCCTACATATTTACTTTTGCAAATTATAACTTGGAAACAACCCTGTGGTGAATGGTAGTACCACTCCCCATGGGAATATGAGAGGTTAATGACCCCCATGGTGCCTTCTTAAGAAAGTCTTTAGCTCTACAGAACCATTCATCTTGTGGTTCTACACTGATCATGTTGATTGACTCTCTATTATCATAGGCTATATGCTTTACTGCTGGATGTGAGAGCATCTTAACATGGATGGTAGTAAAATTAGTAAATAGATTCTGAGGGATTAAAGATCCCAGAGAAGCCATGGTAGCTATGAACCTATTTGATGATTGAGGGATTACCTCAATGACATATCATTCAAATTTGGCCAAATATGTGTCAACTAGATCTTTATAGGATTTTAGTATGGGACACCGACACTGAAAAAACCCCTTGAATTGATTTACTATGAGAAAGGAGTTGCCAAAGATGTTCAATATCTTAATATTCATGGTGACAGCTATGTGGAGGCCTAGTAGTAGGGCTTCGTACTCAGCTTTGTTTTTGGTGCACAAAAAATCCAACTTGAATGACAAGGGAATTGGAGCTCCTTGCGGCATGAATAACACTATTCTAACACCACCCCCTTGTTCACACTTTGAACCGTCAAAGAATAGAGTCATAGAAATATTATTCTCTGGCTCTTCGAGTTTGGGAGCTTCAGATACGATGAAGACTGCATTGTTTGTAATCTCAATTGTTAGAGGTATACTATTTGATAGTGGTACCTCAACTAATTTATCTACTATGACATGTCCCTTAATGCACTTCTGGATTATGAATTCTAGATCAAATTTTGTCAAAAGCATGATCCACTTTGTAGTACGCGTATTGTGATAAGTCTTACTCATCATGTATTGCAAAGGATTCTGTTTGGATATAACATACGTCATATGACTTAGCATATAGTGTCACAATTTCTTTGTAGCGAACACTACTGCTAAACACATTTTTTCCAAGTATGCATACCCAAGCTCATAGCTCACCAAATTTTGACTAATATAATATATGGACTACTCTTTGCCTTGCATGTTCTTTTGGGCCAACATGGTTCCAAGTGCAAATTCAGTTGTTGATATATATAGTAGAAAAGGTACCTTTGTTCTTGGTGGAGCTAGCACTAGCAGAATCACCAGGTATTTCTTTATCTCAGTGAAGGCTACCTTGCAGTCCTCGTCCCAGTTAAATGGGACACCCTTATGTTGCAGTCAATTCATGGATCGACATTTATCTGATATTTGGGCGATAAATTGCTTTATCAAGGCTACCTTGCCATGAAGGCTCCTTAATTCCTTAATATTGGTGGGAATATGCATTTCCAAAATGTCCTTGACCTTCGTTGGGTCTACTTCGATGCCTCTCTTGGAGACAATGAACCCTAGTAATTTTCCAAAAGTTATGCCAAATACGTACTTCTTAGAATTTAGCTTGACATTGTGTAATATTAGGCGATTGAAGACTTTCCTTAAGACCTCTACATGCTCTTCTCATGGCAATTACTTAGCTAACAAGTCATCAATATAATATTCAAGAATTTTGTGTATATAGTCATGAAAAATGTATGGCATGGCCCGTTCATATGTGGCACCAACATTTTTGAGGCTGAATGGCATAACTTTATAGCAAAATGTTCCCCATGGCGTTATAAACAATGTTTTGTGTTGGTCTTCGAGTTTAATCCAAATTTTATTGTAACCAAAAAAATCATCCATTAAGGAGAGAATTTCATGACTTGCAGTTGCATCTACGAGAGCATCAATATTGGGTAATGGAAATGAATCTTTGGGTGTTGCCTTTTTTAGGTCTCTAAAATCTATGCAAATACGAATTCTTCCATCGGTTTTTCCCATGAGTACCATATTGGACACCCATTCTAGATAATCGATAGAAATCACAAATTCCACATCCAACAACTTTTATAGCTCATATTTCACCATTTACTGTTAGGTGCATTTTCCTAAGCTTTTGCTTGATCAAATTCTTCATCAAATCTAGCAAAAGGTTATGCATAACCAATTTTGGATCTAGACCTAGCATATCCTTGTATGACCAAGCAAAAAAAATTGGTCTCTCTTTTAGTAGAGGGATGAGGGTGGCCTGCTCATATGAAGTGAGACTCTCTCAAAATTTAACCTCCTTTGATTTGGTGGGATCATCACTGATATCCACCTTAAAGGTTTCCTCTATCGACATTTGTGATCCCTCCTCAAGTTGGTGAGGCATAGGAATCATATGGATGTCATCAACTGGGTTGATTGGTTCTACGATGGAAGAATTTTTGGCATGATAAACATCATATGTATAGCCTGGTTCAAAATGGAAAGGTTGCAACATTTCTTCATTGGATAAGAAATCCTCAGGCTTAACAGGTGAATCAACACGATCCCAGTCGATACCATCTTTGTTAAGATACAACGATTTATATGGATCTATTGGATTATAGAGTGGAGTGGTCAAATCAATGGAGACCATGTTTATGGAATGGAATTGATCTCCAAGACCACAAGGATTGACCTCTACAAAATCTGTGTAGTCCTCATACCCACAATCTGGCTCTAGTGGCAGAGGCACAAAAGGGTCTTTCCTATGAGGACTACAAATAACTAGATCCTCCCTATGCACTAAATGCATAATAGGATCATTTGGATCATGAAGCTGCATGTAGGTTTGTGGAAGGGGATTAACAAACTGATGGATCTAATCCATTTTTAACTGTCTTGCTCTCATATGTGGACCAACATGTAACTACCAATAGACCTCATCGATTTCGATGGGTTGATGACGATGATGCAAATAAGGAGGACCAAGGTAGTCCCTCTCTAGCTAATATTCTTCATAATTGTCATAATAGAATCCTCCATTCACCCCCACTCCTAGAGGGAACTCCTCCAAATGAGGCCCCATGAATACTACCTCTTGCATGTTGTCATCACTATCCAAAAAAAATAGATAATTATACCTTATGTACGATGATACTAAGAAAACTGGCTTGGTCTCTTCCCCTGCATGGTCAACATTGGGAAGGATTACTTTGACATCCTGCACTGACTCAATAGGCCATAGATGACATGCATATAAAGGCCTTACATAAGCGCCTTCAAATTCATCCTCAAATTCATCATTGTTGGAGGAATCCTCATCTATGTCATAGCCTGGTCCACTCATATCGGAGGTGGACTCTGCTTCATCTTCATTACAAAGATCTCCTAGCTCGAGATCGCTTGTAGTAATGGGGTTGCACCCCTACATGTCTGTGTCATTGACTACATCATGGGTTTGGTGTCCCAGTTGATCTTTGGGGTTCATCTCTACCTCAATCTGCTCAAGGAGCCCTTCACGATGATCTTCGAGTGGCTCAATGGTGATGACATATATCATAGGATGATTCATCTAAATTTTGGAAGGATCTGAATGATTTGGATTAAAATCCGCATCGTCCACCATGCTGAGGTACATATGATCTAGGGATGTTGTAAGCAAATCATCCTATCCACATATATGTAACCCTAGATCGAATCTATCAATGACTAACTGATAATGAGGTTCCAATGGAGTCCTTTGTCCTTATTTAAATATACCAAGGTTGTATCCATGCCAATGATATAGCTCAAAAATATGCATGGCATACTTTGGATTAGACAAATAATGAACGTTCACCATGAAGGGTTCCTTGTCATCTTTATCCATGGGCTCATGCGTTGGAAGCTAATCTAGCCCCGCATAGAAGAAGTTAGTTTGGTTAGGTAGCTCTCCCAATGGAACCACCAATCCAACCGGATAATGATGAACAGATGGTCTTCCCATCTCTTGTGTAGTCTTCAAAATTGGTCTGAAGGTCATATTTTGCACAAGGTACTCATCTAATCTGGTATTAGCAAGATGTACCATCACCCATGGTACGGATGACCCTACTAAAGATGCAGGTGAGGCAGGCTAAGGTGCCTCCTTGGCTTTATCTTGGTGTTCCTTAACTTCCATGGGAATGAGAATGTCCTCGATGATTGGCTCGGGCTCACACCCTTTCTCTTTCTTGCCCATATTTACCTTCAATTTCTTGTCATCCCAATGCATGACTGATGCTGACAGTTTCAAGGAAGTGGTAGTGGTGTGCTCAAATTTGTGTGACAGATCGCATTGGTTGAGCATGCACTACCAGTTTGCCTCCTAGTTTCTTTATTGGTGATGATGATCAATCATCCAGGTGTGTTGATGGGAGTATGAAACCCCTAGGCAAATTTGCTAGGTTCACAAACTTAAATGACTCCTCATCTGAAGCCACTATGTGAACTAGTACCTCATGAATATATTTCACGCACTGATGCAGTATCGAGGGGACACAACACATTTCACAAATCCAAGGTCTATCGAGTAAAATGTTGTATTGCATGGCCCCTTCTATCACATGACACATTACTAAAATGGTCTTCAGACCTACCTGTATGGGTAGGATAATTGTGCCGATAGTTGAACATAGTGCATCGTTAAATGCTCTCAATGTAAATGTAGTTGGCACAATGTGTGATTTAGGTAGCTTCAAATTACTCAGTGCCTTAGTCGTTATTATATTGATCAATGAACCAGTATCGATCAAGATCCTTTTAAATTGCATGTGATTCACACATGCAATTATGTGCAATGACGGGTCGATCATAGTTGTAGAAACCATCTTTATCTCATGATCGTAAAATTGGATCATCGGTTCCTGACACTATTGTACATGTCCCACGAAATTGGTAAATGCCAACGCATCTTGAGCTTGTACTTCAATGGACCTTAAAATTTCCATAAGAGTCTCCTTGTGTCTCGGGGACTACTGTATTAATTCATATATCAACAAATTTGCAGGATTTATCTACAGGTTTTGGACCAACCTGCTCCTTATGGTCACCATCGGTCTCGTCGGTGGGCCTGGAATATTATGTGTCGATCGCTAATTCGGTGTGGCTTGTATTTTAATGGGATTATGAGGTTGATTTTGTTGTTCATATCTCCCATGCCTAGTGACAATGTTGACCATGCCTATGAACCCCTGGGTAGGTGGTTCGACTCGCACCTAGTTAACTTTACCAACGTTGTTCTCAGGCACCTCATGATTTGGTAAGGGGTTCTTGTAAATCCCCATATTCTGATTATCGGATGCCTATGGGTTATGTGGCACTACAAGCTCACCCTTGTCGATCATATTTT
Organism: Wollemia nobilis; assembly: GCA_028583015.1. Classification (NCBI taxonomy): domain Eukaryota; kingdom Viridiplantae; phylum Streptophyta; class Pinopsida; order Araucariales; family Araucariaceae; genus Wollemia; species Wollemia nobilis. The sequence continues at coordinate 1,603,711 of JAQPPZ010000806.1, forward strand.
GCACCAGGTGTTTAAAATACCAACACACCTCGATTTCATGACCTTTAATTTGATAAAAAATACAAAATAGATCATCTTGGAACCCCTTTGGTTTGGATTGATTCGGGTATATCATCTTGACTTCGAGAAATTTGATTAACTTTGCCTCGCATAACTAATGGAAAATTTGCCTCAACGATTCCATCAATGGTGTGAATTGGTGAGGCAAGTGTTGATCTTTGTTCTTTCCCTTATAATTGTTGTTGTGCTTGTCATACTATGCAGGGAGATGTTGGGCTTGATAATTTTGTTTATGTTGCCCCTTGTCCTCCCATTGGAGATTCAATGCCACTTGATTTACGTGGGTCTGCTTGTCTTTTTGTTTTTGGGTACTCTTATTTTGTCCCTCTCTCCTATTTTTGAACTTCAATTTGTCTTCCTACAACTTGATTTCCTCAATCACTTTGGCTTGTGCCAATGCCTCTTTGAATGTAGGATACTGTTGCAGCTGCAGTAGTAACGAGATGTGCTTGGCATAAATATTTTTAAACATTCGGGTTAACTCTATGGTATTAATAGAGAATGGAAACTTTTCCATTAGTCTTCTCCACCTCTTTCTATATTGCTCTATTGGCTCGTCATCGTGTTGAGCTAGTGCAGCCAAATCAAAAATATTGGCCTATTTCTTGATGCCAAAGGAATAGCATTCAAGAAAGGCATCAACTAATTGCTTGAAACTTGTTATGTTGTGTTTCTTTATCTAATTAAACCACTCTTGGGCCAGCCCTAAAAGTATCATGATGAACGTGTGCAACAATAATGCATCATTGCTTACTATCTAAAAAAAAGCATCTAGAAAGCTCATTACATGTTCCTGTGCATCTTCATCACACTTAAACTTGTCCAACATGGGCATATCAAAATGCTTAGGTGTAAGAAACAAGAATTAGATTGTTTATTATTCAGCAGGCATTAAATAGAATTTACATCAGCCGGGAATAGTCACCGGCGGAACAGATCTGTTACGCAGTTGTAACAGTGATCCCAACAAAACAATAGAGACAAATAGTAAGTACGCTAACATCCCCCTTTATTACATTATTTGGGTAATGTAATAACTAATAGCTATACTTAGACTACTAACATCCCCTTACATTATTTTGCAATACAAAGTGAGCTGCGAAACAATTCAAATTTGACACGTCCAAGTGCCTTAGTGAAAATGTCTACAACTTGAGCATCGGTGGGAATGTGTCGAAGCTGAATTCGGTGCTTTGGAACTTCCTCTCGAATGAAATGACATTGTGTGTCAATGTGCTTTGTTTTTTCATGATGAACTGGATTCTTGACGAGGTTCAGAACACCCTGATTGTCGTAGAACAAGTGTATTGGAGATTTTGATGGATGGCCCATACTTGTCAGAATGCGACGTAACCATATCACTTCGCACACGGCTTCACGTGCGGCGCGATATTCTGCCTTTGTTGATGAAATAGCAACCACCTGTTGCTTCTTGCTGTGCCAAGAGATAGGACCGGATCCCAGATGAAAAATGTATCCAGAAGTTGACTTGCGATCATCAAATGATCCGGCATAGTCGGAGTCCGTGTATCCTTGCAAGAAGAATTTGTTGTTCCTCTTGTATTCTAGGCCATATTCCATAGTACCATGGACATAGTGAAGAACATGTTTTGCTGCTTTCCAATGAGTGGTCTTAGGCTCCTGCATGAACCTCGAAAGATAGTTGACAGCAAAAATGATATCTGGCCTAGTATTGGTCAGATATATGAGACTCCCAATCAGCTGTCGATAGATAGTACCATCTACCTGAGGTGAGTCATCATATCGCGATAATCGAAGTCCATTCTCCATAGGAGTTGCCATTGGCTTGCGATCGACCATGCGATATTTATCCAAAGAATGTCTTGGCATACTTTTTTTGAGACACTTTGATGGAGTGCTCCTTCTGGCTGAATTCCAGACCAAGACAGTAATGGAGAAGTCCGAGATCTGTCATCTCAAAATATTTGCACAAGTTTCTTTTGACAATAGAGATCATATCTTCTGAACTCCCCGTAATCGACGGATCATCCACATAGAGTACAAGCAACACTATCTCGGAACCTTGTTTCTTGAAATAGAGGTTTGCATCTGATGGACATCTCGCATAAGGTGATTGTCCATTTTTATATACCAAGCTCGAGGAGCTTGTTTCAGACCATACAAGGATTTGACCAATTTGCAAACTTTCTGCTGTTGGCCTTCCACTTCAAATCCTTCAGGCTGAGTCATATAGACTTCTTCTTGGAGATCACCATTAAGAAAGGCACTTTTGACATCCATCCGGTGAACTTTCCACCCATATTGTGCTGCCATAGCACACATAACCCGAATTGTGGTCATCCGAGCAGTAGGTGCAAAAGTTTCCTCATAGTCGATGCCTTCCTTTTGAGCATAGCCCTTTGCAACAAGTCAGGCCTTATGCTTATCAATTGTTCCATCTGCCTTGTACTTGACTTTGTATACCCATTTGCAGCCAATAGGTTTCTTTCCATGCGACAGATCAACAAGCTTCCAAGTTTTATTCTTCATCAGAGACTCATACTCTGTATCCATAGCGGCCTTCCACTGAGGCTCACTGAGAGCATCTTGCACTGATGCAAGTTCAAGACTATCTATGGTAGACATGAATGCCCTGTCATCATCAATATCCATATCCTCAACTTCTCTACTTGGAGTCACGGAATGTTCCTCAAAAGATTGACAAAGATCATCAACCTCACCGCTTCTCGGCTTCTCTTTCCTTTTGAGCCATACTGCGTGTACGAGGTCTATCCAAATTCAAATTGGGAGGAGTGGATAAATTTGCATCTCTGATTGTATTTGTACACCATTTAGGATTCTTCTTCGGTGGTAGTGAAGAAGATGTAGAAGGACCTCCTGTCTATGTTGACGAAGGAATCTCCTCTTCCTTAGTTTCCACAATATCCTGGTGTACTGTAGATGTGCTCTGTGATGTGAAAGCTTCATCAAAGACAACATCTCTGCTGATATGAATTTTCTTGGTCAAAGGATCTATCAACCGATATCCTTTAGAGTGCTCAGAATATCCAAGAAAAATACATCTCAGCGTTTTCTCATCTAGTTTCTTCCTTTTCTCTTTCGGTATGTGCATGAAAGCTTGACATCCGAAAATACGTAGATGATATATGGAGGGTTTTCGACCACTCCATGCTTCCTGTGGAGTCATTCCTTTTAGGGCCTTTGTGGGTGCCCTATTCAACAGATACACTGCAGTGGTGATAGCTTTTGCCCAATATTGTTGCCCAAGAGTAGCTCCTGTGAGCATACAACGAACCATTTCCATGATAGAACGGTTCCTTCTCTCAAGCAACTCCATTTTGCTGAGGATTATAGGCAGTTGTTAACTGTCTCTTGATCCCATGCTTATCTAGGAATGCAGAAAATTCATTAGAGGTAAACTCTCCCCCTCGATCTGAGCGGAGGTTTTTGATAGAAGCTCCTGACTCCTTCTCAACGGATTTCTTGAACTTCTGGAAGAATGCGAAAGCTTCAGATTTTAGTTTGAGAAAGAAAACCCACATCTTTCGTGAGTAGTCATCTATGAATAACTGAAAGTACCTCTTCCCTCCAACACCGTTGGGTGTGAAAGGACCGCATAGATCGGTGTGAATTAGCTCCGGAGGTTTTCTTGCTCTTGTAGAGCTCTTCTCAAATGGTACTCTATGTTGCTTTCCCTGCAGCGATCGGAGCACACCGGCAATGTGGCGTAGAAGGGAAGGAAGACCCTTTACCATCTCATACTTGCTGAGCTCAAGTAAGTAGCCAGAACTAAGATGCCCATATCTCTTGTGCCATAGGGAAGTTGCCTCCTTGGTAGAGATAGTCATGGCAACATGTGGAGTAGAGATAGCATCTAGTGCAAATAAGCCATGCTTATAAGAAGCTGTTGCAATATGCTTACCCTTCCTGGTAATTGTACAACACTTCTTTCCATTCTCAACATGAAAGTTGACAACCATATTTCTGTCCAGGATTTGTGTCACTGACAACAAATTGTTAGCCAATCTTGAAACATAGAGGACTTTGTCAATATGACACTTGCCATCAGGAAGAGTGACTGAAACTGTACCCTCTCCCTGAACCCCTGTAGGTTTTATCATCGACAATGGTGACAGGTTTGCCCTCCTTGGCCACAAATGATTCAAACCACGATCTGTCGCCAGTCATATGTTTACTAGCTCTAGAATCGACATACCAAATAGGATCCCTCTGTGTGGAATCTGTGGTAGTCATGAGCACCTTGTGTGCCCATTCAAAATCTGAGTCAGATTCTTCAACAGAGAACATTCACCTGAGGTTGCTTGTTCTTATTTTGTGGTTTGTTTTGGCCTTTCTGCTTGTTCTTATGCCAACACCTGTTGGTGTCATGGTTGTCTTTCTCACGGATCTTGCACCACCTCTTCTTCGTTGAGGTTGTTTGCCTTTTCCTTTCGTATCCTCTTGAGAATTTCCTCCTTTCTAAAAGTTGCCTCCTTTTTTCCCATTACCTTTCTTCCTAGAACCCTGCTCGTTGGTGTATAGGGCTGTATTGGAAGAATCATCCTTGTGAAGTTGGCATGCCTCCTGTTGTTGAAGCAGATTGACCAACTCGATGTAGGTAATTTGTCGTTGGGACACCTGGATGGAGGTTATCAACATATCAAATGAAGAAGGTAAAGCTCTCATCACAAGTGAAATGAGAAGCTTTTCGTCCACGATATCTCCGAGAGAACTCAATTTCTCTTTCAACTCAGACACTCTGCACAAAAAGAGTTCAATTGTTTCACCCTGCCTCAAACTCAGGTTATGAAGTTGTTGTTGAAGATGAATAATGGTGGATTCATTATTCCCCTCATAGATGGTTCTAAGGGCATCTCATGCCTCTTTACCACTTGCTTTGTCGCTATATGAGGTTGCACTTCATCCGAAACAAGAAACAAAATGAGCACCTTTGCTCTACTCGTCTTTCTTGTCAAAAGCAATCCGATCTCGTGAAGGACCCGTGGATCCCCATCGTTGGTGAAGGCCTAGTTGCTACTCCAAGTAACAATATCCCACAAATCTTCCATTTGGAGAATAGCCTTCATCTTATGTTTCCATGGTGTATAATTTGGACCTTTTAATAACCGATGTGGATCGATCATCAACTTTGCAACAGTGGCCATAGTGAAGGTTCCTTATATCACCAAATTGGTCCCCCTTTCGATATACCTTTTGCTAGGCCAATATACCATACAAAATACCCGCCCTTACGTGAGGGAAACTATAGGTATTTAGAAAGATCAACAAAAATCACCCGCCCTTACGTGAGGGAGACTATAGGTGAATTTTAGAGATCATACGATACATGGAACATAAGCGGTACTGAAAGGGAATCGCCTTGTTGATGGAACCTACCATAGAAGATTCTTCTCATGTGTGGGGCGTAACTTCCCCTAAACACTATGAAGAATACTTCATCAGGATTTACGCCTAAACACAAGTGCGATAAAGGGTAGTGGATGGAGTAAAAAATGCAAAAATGGCGTACTTATTCCTCCCCGACGATTTATAGAGAACAAGCTCAGATGTCATTATAGCAGCTATATTAGGCAGTGGATACAGTAGCCAAATCACGACAGCTTTACCTGTAAGTGCTGGCCAGAGGTATCGCAAATACCGAACGCTGCAGTGCAATAAAATTGCACAGATGGGTTTTATATTCCGGGGACTTAGGGAGTGTTTTGATTTTAATTTTTAATGTTATAGTGCAAAAATGAAATATGCAACATACAACAAAAAAAATTGCCCACAAGAATAACCCACAAGGTGTCGGTCACAGCCGAAAATGCACCTTTTACAATGCCAAATTGCTATTTTTCATAAAATTACTCTCAATCCCCCTTTGATTTTTGAAAAAATATCCCCCCTTAAAAGGCTTTCTTTAACAAAGCATTTTAATAATTATTATAAATTTAAAAATTAAAATAAATAATTTTAATTTATATAGTTTTTAAACTTAAGAAAAATAAATTAAAATTAAATTTTAATTTATAAAGTTTAAAACTATATTAAAAAAAATTAAAATTAAAAATTTTAATTAAAAATAATAATAATTAAAAATGACTTTAGAAAAAAAATTATACCTTTGGGGGGGGGGTCGACGGGATTTGAACCCCCGACCTGCAGGCTCCCTGAGCCTTACCGCACGGCTCACGACCACGTGAGCCAGCGGGCTGATCCGAGAAGATCAGCGGACCTCCTCCTCTTTCAACCCCTCCTTCTGTCTCCTCCTCTGCAACAGCCTCGGCTTGCGACCGCAGCACTGCTCCCGGCGTTTTTTTTCGGCTACTTCCGCCTGCAACTCCGTCCTCCAACCGGGAAAAAAAATAAAATTTTCTTCTTCCTCTGCGGCCAAACAGCTTCGCCCCGGCCTGCAAGTCCGTCCTCCAACCGAAACCAAATTTTTTTTTCTCAACCCGGGAAAAAAAACAATTCCCTCCACGGGCACGCGCGGGATGGGGGGGGGACGGACCGATTAAAAAAAATCCGCAGGTTGCCCCGGGGTGGGGGGGGGGTTTATACCCCGCGCCCAGCAGGTTGGGCGAGAATTTTAAATTCCCGTCCGCTGGGGGGGGGCCTGTCCGCCGCGTGGCACAAAATGCGTCGCGCGGGCTGGACGGGGGAGGGGATGGGGGGTCCGTCCGCGTGCCGCGGACTGTGTCCGACGCGTGCGCTAGACTAGGGGGAGGGGGTCCGTCCGCGTGGCGCAGACTGTGTCGTCCGCGTCGCGTGCACTGTACTGGATGGGGGAGTTGGTCCCTCCTCCTCTGCGTGCGACGTGCAGGCTGTCTGCCCGCGTCGTGACCCTGCGCACGGCCGGCTGCATGCGTTGTGACTCTGCGCTCGGTCGTCGGCCTGCACACGCTGCGAGTCTGCACGTGGATGATGGTCTGCCCGCGTCGTGACTCTATGCGTGTATGTTGCGAGTCACGGACCTCCGCGTCTACACGTCCCTCCTCTGCTAGCGATGCCAACGCACTCAAAAAAAATAGCTGTCTTCTCCCAGCCTTTTCCTTCACGCCTCCCTACAATCACCTCGCCAGAAAACCGAGTGGCTCTGATGCCATGTAAGAAACAAGCATTAGATTGTTTATTATTCAGCAGACATTAAATAGAATTTACATCAGCCGAGAATAGTCACCGACGGAACAGATCTGTTACGTAGTTGTAACAGTGATCCCAACAAAACAATAGAGACAAATAGTAAGTACGTAGGGTAATCTAGAGTAGGCACAAAAGGATCCAAAGGCTTGTTATGGATTTTTCTCAATGTCAGCTTTTGAATAGTCACATCTTGTCACTCAATGGCTTTAATATTCTCGACTAAGGCCTTATAGGCCTTTGAAGATAGAAAGTCCTCCTCCCTAAGTTGACGTGTAGGTGGCTTAGGAGATACTATCTTCATTGTATGATATGGAGGTCATTGCTCTTCCTTCTCTTCAGTTTGGCATCTTTTAGGATATTCTTACTCGTATCCATCTCCTATTGCTACTTCATTCTACCTCTGGCTTTGATTATTGAGCGGCGGTGGCTGCTCCCTCTATTCGACACTAGCATGAGTACGAGCATATCTATTCTCTTGATTCATATTATCTTGTGAGAAAGCCTTCCTATGTGTATGCTCTTGAGGCTCATCTTGAGGATATAGGCCAGCCCTAGCTAACCGATCCTCCTACTCCATGCATTCCTTCTGGGTAAGGATATGCTCTTTGCACATGTGTTGCTCATATAACCTCTATCACATGAGCCTTTGCACTTGAATATTTTCATCTTCAATACGCTACCTCTCTAAGTGAGCATCCTCCAATTGGTATTGGAGTAGTTGGAATTTTTTCTCTGATGCCATTCGATGTGATCTATCGATCTGGTCGGTTGTGGGAGGCCTCTGGTATCCCTGCTCTGTACGAGCGACCTTGTGGGTTTTTTACCCATCAAAATGATGTGTTGTACCTTTGACTCTATCTATGAATACATAATTGGCCTCCTACTGTGTCCTATAGTGTGAATCACCATGCACAGATAGTGGGTGTGTGACATGAGGGTGCTTAGAATCCTCCCCATGTTCTCTAGTAGTGTGGATGATACTCACGCTACCCTCACTCAGGGCTTGAGTGGGTGGAGCAAAAGGCTTGCATCCTAGATACTCTAGAACACTACCTAGACCCTCTAGTTTCCTATACCACCATCACTCAAGCGACGGTGTGCCATTATCTCCCACCTTTGATATATCAATGGTGATATTGCATGGTGGACCATGCATGGGAGTATGGTTAGACCTATGCTCAATAGCGAGCCTATATGCCTACCCCTAAATGGGTGGGTCTCTAGTCCTTCTATACTCAAAATGTGGAGCTATATATCCTCTAGTGGAATTAGTATGTAGGGGAACCAATCTAGTCCCCTACACAACAAAATCTTTAGCCGATCCTATGGATACGCGTGCATTGCGATCTCAGTAATGGCTCTCAAGTGGAAAAAAATCATGCTGGAAGGTTTCCTATTATATTCTATGCCTAGATGAGTGTACTGAAGCTCCTCTATTTTTGTTTTGCTCTACTGGCTTCCCTCGTGTTGAGTTATATCTTCGAATGCTAGCCGAACAACGTTCGGTTTGCTCATGTGGTTGAGGAATTGACATGTACTATTGTGAATTGGTTAGGGTTTGGTCATCGACATTGGTTTTGGATCTTTTCTTACCACCCTGTGTATCCACCATTGTGTACCTAGAGTCTAAATATATTATTATTAAGTAAAAAAGGTATACAATAATGATTATCTCATTTTAAATTTTAAAAGTGAGTTCTAAACTATTTGATGTGTTTTCAAGATTTGTTGTATTGGTGTAGAAACTCTTATTATATTCTGCAAAACTTGTTGGATTTTATTCTTAGTTTAATGGATTTCACCTGTACACTCATAGCTCAACAACTTGGCTATGAATTCCAAGTCACGTAAATCCCTCGTGTGTGGTAATGAAGCTCACACTCTTACAAAGAGCACAGGTCCTCCCAAATCCTTACCTATTTTCCCCCAGTCAGTGTTATACCATTCGAAGAGAATACATGCAAATTTTCTAAGGTACGAAAGGTCCTTGGATCCGATATTGGTCTATTTATCAAGGGTTCATAGGATTTGGGCCAACGGATGGAAGTTACGCCCACTGTCGTTGAACCTTGCTAGTGGTTGGATGTCAAGCCCAACTCACTAGGGTTTAAGTGCCAAGTGGTGTGTTTAGTTCCTTTTAATTTACATAAAATAAATGCATCATATAACATACATGCTCATTTTCTAAATGCTATGCAAGTGAAAGACGTTTCAAATTCAAAAAATGCAATCTATTCTAGATGCTCTTTAAGACTATACATGTTACGATGCTAAATGGCCACTAATTGGGCCTCACGCATGCAAACCATCCACACATAGCTATCAAGCATGTTGTATCCTAGGGAATATTGCAATCAGAGGTCTGTTGTTACTAGCAGTGCCTTTCTATTGAAAGTAAAATATGAAAGCAAACTAGGACAATTGATTTACCATTTTCTTAATTCATTTCGTAGTTTGTATTCGAATTAAACCTTACTATACAAAAACAGAGATCAAAAAAGTAACAGAGGTCTAAAAATAGGACCTACATCAAGTCCTGCACTATCTAATATTCTGAATTTGTCTTTCTATGTTGGTATTATGAGACCGCAGATCTGATCTGTAATTTTGAATGTAAACCACACCTTGTACCTACAGTTTAGTTGTTGGGTCACAGCTGATAGTTGTGGTCTATAATTGTAAGTGCAAAAACCAATAAATCACAGTCAGATCCTAGAAATGTAGGGTCCCACCATGATCAACTTTTGTAACCACCAGAAAGGCTCACACCCGATAGTGAATCCTATTGCGATAAATGATAAAAATATATCATGCATACAAGAACAAGAAATTGACAAAAAATTAATCAAAAAGAAAAATTCTTTATTCCATTGTATTTGAAGTCAAAATCCAATTACAAGTACATCCATCTTAGGGATAATCATTTTGATACAATATTACAATAGGAGTGCACAATTGTTTCCCTCTTAAGGGTGGGTGTTATTTCCAAATGCCTTTCAAGATGACACAAACTGCTCTAGGGTGGATATGCTCTCTTCTTCGCGATGGGGAAGGAACTTGATAGTTGGTTCTCCTTTGAAATTGTTCCCTGCGGTCAATAAACAACACAAAAATATCAAAAAATTAGGCAGCCTCTCATGATGAGGCCTTTTTAGGTAAATTGAATAATGACACCATTAAACATGCATAATCAATAAAACATGAAAAGTGCTTCTAAGCTATGCAAATCGAATCAAGATTCATATAATAACATAAAGGAAAGTAACATCTACACTATGCATGGATCAAATGTGTAAAATAAGGAATAAAGGTGCATAAAGAACCATTAATATCCTAATTGAAGCATAAACATAAAGAAGCTAAACTAACCTAATTCTATGGTTAGAAGTCTACTAAAATGCCATTAAACTATGAAAATAACTAATCTAACCTAATTGGTCAGACAAAAATGAAAATAGAAAGGTGCTTATACCTCTATCACAAACCATAGCTCTAGTGAGTGGCTTGCACTGTAAATCATGACTGATAGTCGTGATTAGTACTCTGATAGTATTACCCTCAATTCCAAGGGAACTGGGCTTGACCTCCTTGTCTAATTGATGTTCAAGGGTCACCTTCGATGTCCTTCCATTAGGTTTAGCTATTGAATCACTGTGATGGGCCTTCGTTTAACCAAATTTGTGTTTCTTGATCCTCCTAGGATCCTAGGGCATCCATAATGGAATTCATCATGAATCTTCGCAAGTAGGTAGGGGATAAGTGCAATAGCTCTCTCTTAGTATACTCGATTGAGTGTACAATTCAACATGGCTCCGCTGCTCAAATCTCTAATTCTCTCTCTGATAGTTTGCCCTAATTTTGAGGGGTACTTATAGGAATACCTAAGGGCTAGGGGTGGCTTCATGGAGAAGCCAAGATTAAGAAGGGGTGGTTAGGATAGTTGGAATGAAAGCTTTTTTTTGCCTCTAACCACATTCTTCTAGATCAAATGGTCATTCCAACTAATTTGGCTCAGATTGAAGGCCAAGTGAACTTCATTTAAAATCATAGGTCACAGCTACAGTCTAGATTGTAAACTATAGGTCTCAGTTGTGGTTCAGTTGTAAACCGTAGGTCTAGGCTGCGGTTCAGAATGATTAGGACAAGGATCCCAAATTGAGTGGTTAGAACCACTGCTCTATCTTGGAGTCTATCCAAGATCTTCCATATGGTCTTATAACATATCCATATGAGTAGTCGTCCTCGACATGATGTGTTTTAGGTGTCTACAATTACAAACTTTTTACTTTGTGTTGATGAGATTACTAACACCATGAGAGGCCTAGGTTTTGAGATGAAATAATCAAAATTTACTCAAAATGTTTTGAGATCACTTCCCATGAAATATGATTCTAAGGTTTCATCAATAGAAGAGACAATGGATATCAACAAGCTAAAAATAGAAGAATTGCAAGGTACTCTCATAGCTTATGAGATGAGGGTAAGTAAGCATCATGTTCCAATAAAAGAGATTGCATTCAAGGCTTCAGAGAAAGAGAAAGAGAAATTTTCAAAAACAAGTAGAGGTAGGTTCATATAATGATGAGGAAGCTAACTTCATCAAAAGGAATAAGGACTCAAAGAATTTTAGGGATATAAGGAAAGTTAGATGCTACAAGTGTGGTGATCTTGGTCACTATGCATACAGGTGTCCACATGAAGAAAATGGTGATGATGAAAAAATGATCAAAGAAGAAAATAATATGGAAAGCATAAGAATGACAAAGATGATAGATACAAGCAAAACAGGTATGAGAAGAAGAAACATTTTCGTAAGGTAAAGAAATCTTACTACATTGTAGAAGCAAGTGATAGCTCAGATCATAGTGATAAAGACAAATCATATGATGAAAAATAAGAACATCTATTCCTAGGAATAGAAGGTGAAAGAGAGCAGTGCTTTGTGTGTGGTCAAAGAGATCACAGATCAGGATATTGCAATGGTTTCAGTGATAGTTAAGATGATATGACACATCAAGTAAACAGGTATGGTCAAAGAAATCTTGAGATTTTATTTGCTATAGAATATTATAATGATATTAGTGACAGTGAAGATGAAGAAGGTTTTTTTCTATGGAATAAGAGAAGTAGAAGAACATTCACTCCAAATAGAAGAAATTAAGCAAGAGGATAATGTCTCAGTTGATCTAAAGGAAGACTTCAATATTATCCATGAGCAACTACAAGAGGTTAAAGAGAATCTAAAATAATTGAAATGTTCTTTACTTGAGAAATTTGATCCATCACATGACTCAAAAGGTCAAGATATTTTCACTAATAAGGAAACATGTGTTTCAAAGGCTATAGATACTTGACACAAATAAAGAAAAATAGAGGAATATTCCAAAGTACCAAAGGTCTCATATTTCAGGTTTGGGGAATCACACTCAAAATGAAAGGAAGTTCTAAAAGATGAAAGTAAGGAAGCACCTAATATTTGTAAGGAAAGTTCCAAAGTTCATATGTTTTCAAATATACAGTTTGGATCTTGTTTTGAGATATGGGAATTAAGTTCAAAAGAAAAATAAATTATTGAATAGGAAAGCAAGGAAGAAACTAAGGAAGATGTTTTAGATGCTACAAATAAGGTTCAAGGATGCAATGCACAAGTTGAAAATGATCATAAGGATGATGGTCAAGAAAAATATGAAGAACCAAGGCATGAACACAGGGATTTTCAAGGACATTGTTTTTTTTGTAATGGATTTGGATACAGGGCTATACACTGCAGGGTCTATGGATCAAATAAGTTTTATTTTGATAGAATAAACCTCAAAGGAAGAAGGTATGGTTTTTAGGGACATTGCTTCTCATGCAATATGATTGGTCATAGAGATTTTTAGTGCAAAGTAAATGAGCAACATGGTTTTGGTTTTAGAGCTTCACAATTTAGAAGTCATGGTCATAATGGTCATGAAAACATAGCTTCACAATACAGGGTTCAGGAAAGGAATGGATATGGAAATTATTTTAAGAATGAATTCAGGACATGGGCACCATCCAAATGCTACAATATCAAGTGTTTTAATTGCAATAACTTTTGGCATATTCCAAAATTGTGTAGGACTCAATTCCAAACAGGTTCAATGCAAGAAGGTCAAACAGGTTCAAGGCAAGAAGGTCAAATAGGTTCTAGACAAGAATATCAAGTAATTAATCAAGATAAGGATACCACAAAAACATGAAAGGAATTTTATAGAGGAAATAAACAATGTAATATGGGAGTAAAAGTACTCCCACCCTAAAATTAATCACCTCAAGAGAGAAGGTGGTGAGGGGGCTAAGTTTAAGAGTCATATCTTTTAGCCCCATAGGTGTCCCTTTTGCCATTGATGTCAAAGGGAGAGAGATTTGAGTAAGGGGAGAGCATTGAGTTAGGGGGAGAAACCTCCAAAGAGATTATTGAGTTAGGAGGAGCAGCCTCCATAAAGATTATTGAGTCAAGGGGAGCAGCTTTGATTCTTAGAGATGGTTTTTGTAGTGATTGTGGTTTTTTCTTTAGAGGTGTTGCCATAAATGACAAAGGGGGATATTATTGGAAATTTGAGTTATTTTATGTTGTCATTGATGTCACATGAATCATTGATGTCATATGGATCACATTGAGTTTTATGGGTAGATGATATTTTGGAAAGCATGGATAAATTCAGGGTTTTTGTGAAAAACCAAGACAGGCAAAATAAAATCTTTTATTTAAAACCATGGATGGCATATTTGAAATGGTTTTTTATTAAAACCCAGGTTGGCCTTTCGTTTGATCGAAAAATGTGCCCCGATGATGGAGATATTTAATTTTAAATATTTAGTTTAAATTTTAATTTTAAAATTAAAATTAAAATTAGCACTGACATCTAAAGAAAGAGGGAAAATCAATAATACGCCGACGTCGTCTAAAATGAGGAGAAGACTATATAAAGGGGGATCCTAAATTTCATTTGAAATTAATCCTTTCTCGTGTTAATTGTTGGCTAGCATTCGAAGAGAGCTTGTGCAAAAAATCAATTTGAAAAGGGAGACAATGAATAAATCCAAGGTTGGTCAAAATCCCAAGACATTGTGGGCAGAGTGGCGCATTGGAAATTTGCTTTTTGTTAATGTGTGTGGCAATGCTTTACGTCAAGGTTCGAATCTCCTTGACTGCATTTGAAGGCATTGGAAGGAAAGCGCTCGAAGCGCTTTTTTTTTTGCGTGGAAGGGAGGAAGGACTTAAGTCATGTCATGTCTTTTCCTTTCGAATGATCGACTAGCTCGTGTAGCAACCTTAGCCCCGGCTAAGGCACTCACGGTGTGTGCAAGTTAGGGGTTCGAATCCCCTTAAGGAGGTAATTATGTTTTTGCTCTAATTAATTTCGTTGATGCCCTAGGATAGGAGTTATAAGGTGGTTAAGGAATGATTAAAGTTTTTAATTAAACTTTATTTTTATAAGGGTTGTGATTATTATTTCAGAGGTGGATGAGTTGTTGATTTATTTTGATATTCATGAAATTGAAAATTAAGATTTAGGAGAAATAAGTTGTTATAAAATATTTTTGAGAGCCTTGTTGATTATTATTTTTGATAAGGGTTTTTATTAAAAAGTACTTTGGTGGATGTGTTTATTAAGTTGGAGTAAAAAGGTGTAAATTGAGTTATGCTTATCTTATGATTATTATTTGAAGTCCACTAACCCTTATTGATATTGGAAAGGAAAGTTGTGTTTAGTGTGGCAGATTTTGTGGACAACTTCTTGGCATAAAAAAAGGTATGGGCACATTCTCCTATTGATTGTTTATGGTGGTTGATTTCTGAAATATCATTGGAGTGAAAAGTATTTATTGTGGTTTCCTTTTTGAAAGTGGTTGGTTGAATGCTTCAAGGTTTTCTGGTTTGAGAGTTGTTTTTAAACCTTGTTTTATAAGCATAGTTGTTGAATCCCATTGGTTGTGAAAGAACTTGAAAATAACATGAGTATCATTGTTATGTGAGATTTATGGTTGAGCATTGTTGGAAATATTTGAGTTGGTTGATACATGCTTGGACTAGATTTTTTGTGAGAAAGAGTAGTCCCTTGTGGTGATTGGTTGAGTTGAGTTGATTGAGCCTAGTCACGTGATTATGTGATGTGATTGGTCAAGTTCCATGAAATAAACTATTCCATAATTCTGATTTGAGTTGAGATTGATATTAGAACATATTGAGCCTCTAACAATTCTCTTTATGCTTCTATGAGTTGAGTTGAGATTGATTTGAGTTGAGTTGATTTGAGAGTGAGATTAGAACATATTGAGTCTCTAAAAATTTTATTTATGCTTCTATGATTTGGTTTGAGTTGAGTTGAGTTTAGATCATTGTGGATCATCTTTTTCATCCATTGAAGAGTGCATTGCCATTCATTGATTAGTTCATCTTTAAGCTTTGCCTTGATATATTTGTGGATGAGATTTGAGTGCTACTTGAGCATGATTGATTGAGCCTTTAATAAGGCCTTTGTGGACAGTTTTGGGATAGCTTTGTCGATAATTTTGGGACAACTTTGTGGACAGCTTTGTGGACAATTTTGGGATATATTTGTGGATAGATTTGAGAAAGTTCTTGGTGAGTTTTCTAGAGAATATTTAGGCAAGATCTTGGTGAGCTTGCTAGAGCATATTTGGATAAGTTCTTGCTGAGCTTGTTGGAGCATATTTGGACAAGTTCTGTGTGAGCTTGTTATTCAATTTTGGACAAGTTTTGTGTGAGCTTGTTATTCATTTTTGGACAAGTTTTGTGTGAGCTTGTTAATCAGATTTGGAAAAGTTCTATGTGAACTTGTTATTCAGTTTTGGACAAGTTCTGTGTGAGATTGTTATTTATATTTGGACAAGTTCTATGTGAACTTGTTATTGCCTAGCTTTGAGTAGATCAAATAAATCATTGTATTGGATAAGGATCCTTATTTTTGTGTGAAATATTATAAGGATATTATCTGATGGAGTACCCAACCTTGGGGGAACCACATTAAATATTGTGTCTCAATTGTGTATTGTGTCTCAATTGTGTGTGGTGACTTGTGCTCTTGCTTACTACTGCTATCTGAATTATTAATGCACACTACTATATTTGGTTATTGCAATTAAGGACATTAATTGATATTTATTTGGAAAGAAAGTAAAAAGTGGTATTATACTATTCACCCCCCCTCTCAGTATAATCTTGTATTCTTCAACCTATTTTATTTTTTGCTTTTGTGCACATGTGACCATATTGTGTCAATATTTTTCCCAACTTTGAGATCATCTTGAGTCAAGACAATCATGCTTTCCATGGGGAAAAAGTGCCTTTTTCTAGAGAAAACACCAAATTAGCCTTGAGGCTACCCAAGGTGGGTTGTTTGGGTTAGGAGGGCTCTTTGAGAGTCTCCTTGTGATGACACATTTTATTCATCTATAGATGTTGCTTTTTGGGATGCTTTATGCCTAAGCATAATATGAAGCAAAAATAGATGATCTAAAATGGTTGATTTGATGATGGATGATGAAAATGAGCTTGAAGGGGAGTGGTGCAAGATAGTCAAAAATAAAATTCAATGTGGGATTCCCTAATCATTGAAAAATACTTGCATCATCATATTATTACTTTTTACAAATTGATACACTTAATTCTATCTTGGTAACCCTTCAACCATGGGTAGACAAGCTCTAGTCTACTCTTTAGGATTTAGGCATACCAAGTGTTTTTTTATTTAAATTTTACTTATTTTTTACACCAACAAAAAGGGCTTATGATAGTATTTAGTAATGATTCTTAGACAAGTGTAATTTCCAATATTGAGTGCTTGAGTATTGACTTAATTTGAGATGATAATTTTGTATGTATGTTTACCCACTCAAGAAATGAGCCTATGGAAGAGAGATGAAATTATGAGAGCAATGAAGTACTTGAAAAAGGTGAAATGGTTAAAATAAAAATTTACTTGGTGGAATATTTTTTTGGAATAAGTTTCCTTATGGTGATTCACCTATTCTACTGGATTGCATGGATAACCAATCACTACAATCGTCAAGTGACTAGAGTAACACTAGATACAAGGTTCACTCGAGGTTAGGTTAGCTAATCTATGATCAAAAAGCAAATCCTAAGGTATTGTAGGAAAGCAAAAGCTATTCTAGATGTTGACTAGAGGATTTTGGTGCCTCTAGAGCTTTTTAAACTAAAAATGATCAAAGGGGTTTTGTTCCTTTGGAGATTTTAGAATTTATTTGACCAAAGGGGTTAGGTACCTTTGGAGCATTTTAAATTGATTTGACCAAAGGGGTTTGGATACCTTTGGAGCATTTGAACTAAATTACATGGAATCTACTCAAGCGTCCTTATGGTAATCTACCCATCCTACCAAATTGCATGGATAACCATTTGCTACAACCACCATGTGACTAGAGTAGATCACAAGATACAAAGTTCACTTGAGAATCTCTTGATCAATGGGGTTTGGTGCCTTTGGAGCCTTTGAACTAAAATGACCAAAGGGGTATCTCCTTTGGAGCATTTTGAACTCAAATGTGACCAAAGGGATTAGGTGCCTTTTGATTGATATTTGATAAAAGTGGTTAGGTGCCTTTGGAGCTTTTGAATTGAAATGTGACCAAAGGGATTAGGTGCACTTTTATTGATTTTACCAAAGGGTTTAGTTACCTTTGGAGCTTTTCGAACTGATTTGACCAAAGGGGTATCTCTTTTGGAGCTTTTTGAACTAAAATCTAACCAAAGAGATTAGGTACCTGTTGAGTGGTATTTTCACCCGATTGTGAAAACACACTCTCCGATAGGATTTGGGTTCTAAATCCTCTCTTGCAAAGAAATTTAATAAATAATTTCTCCAAGGTTCCGCTATGTTAGCATTTTGCATATATGTATTAATAATCTCAAATAAAGATATTCAATTTAAATGCTTGGAACACCTTAGTGATTGCAAGTAACTGTTAACAAGGGGCACTGTGGTTTATTTCACCATGAACTTTAGTGATTGTTCATTGTTTTTTAGATTTTGATATTTTTTAGATGTTTATTTTAATTCCTTGAAAGTTAAAGCCTCTGGAAAAATATAAAAAATAGAAAGTAAAAAATGAAATGCAGAAACTGAAATTAAAATGCATTCAGAGTGCTACGATCCTATTTGACAAAACCGAAGATATGAGGTTTTCTGCATACAACCTAACCTATTGAACCTGCAAACATGCACAATCCAGATAAGCTAGGTGCTGGTTTCTGGGGTTTTCACTGTGATTTTCAGATTTAGACATTCGCATGAAGCAACCAAGAGCACTTGCATTAAACTTCACCTATAAGCCTAGAAATCTGAAAGGGGAAAATAAAACATTAAATCTTGCATGCAGAAAATGACTCCTTCTTTCTTGTCAATGAGATGCAAACTCTCTGTATTTTCTGTATTAAAAATTGATCAATTTACAATGACAGAATCTCTAGTTTTCTCAAAACCAGAAAAAGGGGAAGAAAAACACTCCAAAGCAGGCCCAGAATGGCTTCTCGCCTTTGACACGTCAACTCTGCTCGTAGCGATTTTTGACCCTCGTACCAATCTGTGCCTCTGCATTTTATACTTTCTGGAAAATTGCTTCTCCTTCCACGATGGTTCGTTTCATTTCCCAGATTGCATCATTTCGTATTCCCCTTCTCATCGTTATCTTTGACTTTATGTTCGATGTCTTAAACGTTTAATATTCTTGGTGAACTGTAATGCTTCTATAACCCTTACACATGTACGCCATGTGTTCCACGCTTCTCTGCATGTTTCATAACTGCCCCCTTGTAAATCGTGACAAAAATAGCATGTCACGATATCGTGACGTTTTTCTGCATGCAACTCTGTTCCTCTGCCTGCATAGCGAAAATGAGACATGTCGCGAAATCGTGATGTTTTTCGGCCAACAACCTTGTCCGCCATCATGCACAAAAATGCGACATGTCATGAAATCATGACACTTTTTTTTTTGCACCATCTTCTTTATGAAATCACGACAATTTTTTGTTCTGTACCACTTGGCTGCTTTTTGTCGCGAAATCGTGACGCTTTTCTCTTTCAAGCTGTCTCGCTGCTTCATGTCATGAAATCATGACGCCTTTCATTTGGAGCTATCTTGCGGCTTTCTGTCATGAAATCATGACGCTTCTCCATTCCGTACCACTTTGCCAGCTTTTCGTCATGAAATCATGACACTTTTCTATTTTGGGCTGCTCTTGCTATATTTGGCCGCAAAACATGACATGTCACGAAATCGTGACATATTTTCCTTTCATACCATTTCGCTTTTGAGCCTAAACATGACCTATCACGATATCATGACCTTTTTTTCTTCTACCCTTTGCTACTTCCTATCGCAAAATCGTGACGCTTTTCATCTTTGGCATGTCTTGCGGCTTCAGGTCACGAAAACGTGACATGTCGCGATATCACGACAACTTTAGTGCCTTGCCCTATTTTATTGGTTTGACCCACGATTTTATGACACGTCATGATATCGCGACATTTTCTCTTCATGATGCATTCAGCTGCTCATAGCCGCAAAACTGACATGTCATGAAATCGCGATGTTTCTTTCTTTCTCATTTTGCTTTAGCGACAAAGCAACACGTCATGAAATCGTGACAACTTTCACTTAGCGCAACACGTCACGAAATCGTGACAACTTTTATTTTCGGCCGCGATGGAGCAACATGTCGCGATATCGTGACAACTTTTCAATTTCAGCCACGACGGAGCGACATGTCGCGATATCGCGACAACTTTTCAATTTCGGTCGTGATGGAGCGACATGTCGCGATATCGCGACAACTTTTCAATTTCGGCCGCGATGGAGCGACATGTCGCGATATCGCGACAACTTTTCCCTTTTGTGAAATTTTGCTTTTTTCTTTGATTTTGAGCATCTGGGCCACTGCAGTTTTCTTGGAAAGCATGCAAAAAAGGTGGGTCCCCAATTTTGGGGTGTGTTGTGGATCAGCCACAACAAATGGTGACTCTACTATCAAATGCTCCTGAGCATTTTGGTGAGAACCCAACCTGAAATATACAAGCTTAGATACAAGCGTCAGCACATAAAAGATAAACAAATACCGATAGATCAGAAATACATGAAACATCAGAATCATTAAGTATCAGCTCGGTGTGTGCAATGTGTTTCATTCCCTATCGCTTGAACTTGATCAACATTCCATTGTCAGTTTCACTTATGATTTGTATGCAAGGCTATGAAAAATTTGTGCAGGATTTAATGCATGATGAAGATGCTAAAGATATAACAACCTGCATTGAAAAGGCTCAAACCTTCTAATATCATGATCAAACATATCAAAACTGCCAAACCCTCTTAAGGCCAAATAAATATATGTATACTGAATTAATTCATTAGATCCCAAAGTTGGTCATGTGTCACTACCATCTTGAACCCATGTGCAAGTGTGAGTGAAATCAGAACTTTGGGGAATAGGATTCCCAACCTAAACGAGATGGGAATTTAACCCTATCCTTACTATTCTGATTTGGAGTTCATTACCTCATCTTGAACAAAATGATTTAACCTGTTATGAATGAAATGGTCAAGCTAGTCTATCCATATGAGCAATCAGTGGTCTTGCTTTTAGACAAGACATGTTGCCACGCATGAGCATACTCAACCCATAATCCATGACTTGGCTTTCATTCATTCTTTTTTCTTTTATTTCTTGGACCTTTGGGATGACTACCCATCCTTTCTAGGGACGTGTAGTACGATCCCTCCAATCCAATATTAAGATGAAATGGAAAATATTATCTTTTATCTCTTGGACCTTGGGGATGACTACCCATCCTTTGCAGAGGACATGTAGTACAATCCTTCCAATCCAAGATTGAGATGAAATGGGAAAAATTAGTTTTACTTTTATTGCTTGGACCTTTGGGATGACTACCCATCCTTTGCGAGAGGACATGTAGTACGATCCTTCCAATCCAAGCTTTATGATGAAATGGGAAAAATGGAAGCTTTGGGGAATCGGATTCTCAACCTAAGCGAGATGAGAATTATGTCCTATCCTTACTACTCCATGTAGGTCAAATCAGAGCTTTGGGGAGTTGGATCCTCAACCTAAGTTCGATGAGGATTTAATCCTATCCTTACTACTCTGGTTTTAGACTTTAAGCTTGATGGAAGTGGTAAAAACCATTGTTTTAAGGATTATGTTGCATGATAGGACAGACATGAAATATTCTTTTCACCCCACCTTTTCATCCAAGTATGGTTTTGACCATTTTGCTCAAGATTCTTTTTAATGTGCATGGAATGTGCTTGGTTCAAGATAGCTCGGGCAATAGTTCCCAACCTTAGGATTTTTTTATGTTTTATGTTATAGAATAACCCTAAGAGGATTCGACACCTTCTCAATGATTGCACATGAAATGAAAATGTAACTGAGATGACATGTATATGCAATGTGGAATGTGAACTGAGATGTGAATGCGCTGCTTCTTTTGGAATAAATCATCTACTTTACCATAATGTGCAAAACTGACAACTTCATGCATCACAAGATTCAAACGATATTACTTAAAATGTTTGTGTTACTTGTGGAGCTTCTACAACACAATTCCAATGTTTCATATTCTCCTGATCTTAGGCATAAGTTGACATCTCAAATTTTTCCTCTTTTTTTTTTTTTTTTTATATATAAAAACCAAGCATGTCCATAGGACCAACACATAACTTTAAATTAAAACTTATTCAATCCAAAACCAAACTGCAATCCAAAAATGAAAATTTGAAAACACAAACCAAAACCCAAAAACCAAAATCTATATACAAATGTACAATATAATACAAGATGATGCAAAGCTTGGATTATCACTTTCCTGGATCCCAAACATGATTAGAACAATTCAAAAAACATATGACACAATACACATGCCAAATTTTGTAGGAATCCAACAATAATAAGATCAAACCAAGCAATGCAACAAATTTCAACTTGCCATGCTCACCATACCAATTTGATTTAGTTCTATTACCAACATCATAGGTGAGATTCAAATCACATTGATTAGACAATGGTTGGTATTCAATTTTATCTTGTCTATTCTTTAGAGTGCAAGTTTCATCATTCCATTGATGATTTAGAAGTAGGCTTTCCTTTTCAAATGTGAGATGTTGCAAACAAGAGCCTATTTCTAAAAGTCTTGAATTCAAATCATTTTCCAGGATTTTAAAGCAATCAAAATCATTCCAAACTTGACAAGCATCAACAAAATTTGGCATTTCCTCATTAATGATGTTAGCATCCAAAGGGACATCATGTAACCTGTCACTTGAAATATTTGTAGCTACTACCAAAGGTAGAGATTTCACTTTGTCATCCCTACTCAACCCATCATGATTAGAATTTACCACAACTTGATGAGTGTTAGTAGCTTTTTCTTTTCCTTCATTGTCTTCTTCATCATCCAACACCTGTTCAAAAACACCAAAGTTAGGCACCCAATCAAACATGCGTCCATCCTTTTCAAAACAAGAGCCTAATTTTTCAAGATATGTGTCACGTGACACCTTTCCACGATCAATGGCTTGAGTTGCCTCAAAATCCATATTTTCATTAGGATCATCAATAGCATCCAACCCACACCACTTAGGTTTTGTAATTTCATCATTTTGAGATGGCATAGACATTGTAGAAACAATAGGTGGATCAAGATTTTCGATTTCTTGCCCCTCAAGGGGAACAAAAACAATTGATTCTCCTTCTTCATCCATGGTAGTAGAATCATTATCCTTCTCCAACCTTTGATGAGATTCCAACCCTTCTTCCAAAGCATTCTCAGATTGTACAGGACTTGTAATATCCTCATATGAAAGGGCAATTGTATTATCCTGCATATCAATAGGCACACAAATTTCATCAGAAGGTTTGGAGTGAGCATACTCTTCCAAAGAATCATAATGATCATCTTTCAAAATCAAATTGTGATGCTCAACTATTTCTACATCATCTTTTAATTCATCAACATATTTCTCATCAAATTTATCCTCTCCTTCCTTAGATGGTTCAATTACTTCCAAAATTGGGTTATTGCTTGTATTCAAATTGATAAGGTTATCATAATCCACATGTGTAACCCATGATTCATGTTTAACATAATTTGGAAGGTGTGAATTTTTTGGGCCATTACTTTCAACAATGTCATCCAATGTGTCATCCGAATCAGATTCATCCTCATAGAATTCATCTTTTGGTGAGTCAAGGGTTTCCAATCTGTCACATGTTTCCATACTAGTTGGATCTAGTACTCCTCCCTTGCCTAAAATCATATTCTTATGAAAATCATTGAAATTGATTTTAGAAACATCTTTTGAATCAAGATGAGTATTTTGAAGTTGATTCATACTTAAGAAAGATGGTTGATCTTGCATAGTAGGTTGAGGATTTTGAAATTGATTGAAGCTTGGGAATGATTGTTGATTCTGAAATTGATTCACACTTGAACTTGGTTGAGGTGGATAAATCATTGGGTGGGTAAGGGAGGTATTAAATGATTGAAGATTATATGATCCAAAACCCACACCATAATTTTGACAACTCAATTGTTGCTCAATTGCCATTGCTTGAGTATAGGCTTGTGACAAAGATGTAATTTGAGGCATCCCTCGCAAATATGTGGAAATGAGTGGGTCAAGAGCATTGATGTATATTTGGAGAGCCACTTCTTCTTGAAGAACATAAAATGTCACTAATTGAGTATATAATCCAAAGAACCTTTCAGAAAATGACTTCACATTTTCACTTGGTCCTTTTCTAATATAGACCAACCGATTGTACATGAGAATTGGGTCAACTCGCTTTTTGTTGAATTGATTGAGAAATGTTGCCTCTAGTTGAGCCCAAGAAGTGATAGACCCTAAAGGCAGACTTGTAAACCAATCATATGCCACTTTGTCCAAGGTGTAAAGGAACATTTTACAAGCAACATCATCATACCAACTTGTTAAGTGATTCACAACAAATTTGAATGCTTGAATATGTTCTTCTGCAGTATTTGTCCCATTAGACAAAAATCGAGGAAGACATCCCTCAAAACCAACGGGCAAATAATGTTGAACTCCCGGTATGTTCAATGGGCTACCTGTCATCCACGGTGTAAACATAGCCATTAGTGAATCTTAAAGAATATAACTTTAATACCCAAAAATTTTTTTTTTATTTTATTTTATTTTTATTTATTTTTTTAAATCAAATCAAATCACATTATTCCTGTATGAACAATCAAAGCGTTAGGAAAGTGCATAGCAATTCATGTCCTCCTTTTAACAGTACAAGGTTGTATTGTTAAAAGAGGGCTAAAGATAATAACCAATAGGGCATGAAATATTCAAAATTTAAATCCCTATAGCATTTAAATCACACTAAAATAAACCCATTCATGCCCTCCTTCTAGCATAAAATAAACCCATTCATGCCCTCCTTCTAGCGCCAATCTATTGAGTGGTATTTTCACCCGATTGTGAAAACACACTCTCCGATAGGATTTGAGTTCTAAATCCTCTCTTGCAAAGAAATTAAATAAATAATTTCTCCAAGGTTCCGCTATGTTAGCATTTGCATATATGTATTAATAATCTCAAATAAAAGATATTCAATTTAAATGCTTGGAACACCTTAGTGATTGCAAGTAATTGTTAACAAGGGGCACTGTGGTTTATTTCACCATGAAACTTTAGTGATTGTTCATTGTTTTTTTAGATTTTGATATTTTTTAGATGTTTATTTTAATTCCTTGAAAGTTAAAGCCTCTGGAAAAATATAAAAAACAGAAAGTAAAAAATGAAATGCAGAAACTGAAATTAAAATGCATTCAGAGTGCTACGATCCTATTTGACAAAACCGAAGATATGAGGTTTTTTGCATACAACCTAACCTATTGAACCTGCAAACATGCACAATCCAGATAAGCTAGGTGCTGGTTTCTGGGGTTTTCACTGTGATTTTCAGATTTAGACATTCGCATGAAGCAACCAAGAGCACTTGCATTAAACTTCACCTATAAGCCTAGAAATATGAAAGGGGAAAATAAAACAATTAAATCTTGCATGCAGAAAATGACTCCTTCTTTCTTGTCAATGAGATGCAAACTCTCTGTATTTTCTGTATTAAATATTGATCATTTTACAATAACAGAATCTCTAGTTTTCTCAAAACCAAAAAAGGGGAAGAAAAACACTCCAAAGCAGGCCCAGAATGGCTTCTCGCCTTCAGCATTGCAACTCTACTCATAGCAGTTTTCGACCCTCTTGTACCAATCTGTGCCTCTATGTTTTATACTTGCTGGAAAATTGCTTCTCCTTCCATGATGGTTCATTTCATTTCCCAGATTGCATCGTTTCGTATTCCCCTTCTCATCGTTATCTTTGACTTTCTGTTCAATGTCTTAAACGTTTAATATTCTTGGTGAACTGTAATGCTTATGTAACCCTTACACATGTACGCCATGTGTTCCATGCTTTTGCATGTTTCGTAATTGCCCCTTGTAAATCATGACAAAAAATAGCATGTCACGATATCGCGACGTTTTTCTGCATGCAACTCTGTTCCTCTGCCTGCACAGCGAAAATGAGACATGTCGCGAAATCGTGACATTTTTTGGCCAACAGCCTTGTCCGCCATCATGCACACGAAAACGTGACATGTCACGAAATCGTGACACTTTTCTCTTTTGCACCATCTTCTACTTTCTATCATGAAATCGTGACAATTTTTCATTCCATACCACTTGGCTGCTTTCTGTCGTGAAATCATGACGCTTTTCTCTTTCAGGCTGTCTCGTTGCTTCATGTCGTGAAATCGTGATGCCTTTCATTTGGAGCTGTCTTGCGGCTTTCTATCATGAAATCGTGATGCTTCTCCTTCCTACCACTTCCTTTCATCGTGAAATCGTGACGCTTTTCCGTTTTGTACCACTTTGCCCTTTCATGAAATCGTGACGCTTTTCTATTTTGGGTTGCTCTTGCTGTATTTGGCTATGAAAACATGACATGTCGTAAATCGTGACATATTTTCCTTTCGTACCATTTTGTTGCTTGGAGCCAAACGCGACCGTCGATATCGCACTTCTACCCTTGCTTCTATCGCGAAATCGTGACGCTTTTCTCTTTGGCATGTCTTTCGCTGGTCGTGAAAACGTGACATGTCGCGATATCGCGACAACTTTAGTGCCTTGCCCTGTTTGACTGGTTTGACCACGATTTTATGACACGTCGCGATATCACGACATTTTCTCTTCATGATGCATTCTGCTGCTCATAGCCGCGAAAACGCGACATGTCACGAAATCGTGACGTTTCTTTCTTTCTCTGCATTTTGCTTGTCTGAGCCATGACAGAGCAACATGTCACGAAATCGTGACAACTTTCATTTCTTGACGACAGAGCAACACATCGCAAAATCATGACAACTTTTATTTTTGACTGCGACGGAGCAACATGTCGCGATATCGTGACAACTTTTCAATTTCGGCCGCGACGGAGCGACATGTCGCGATATCGCGACAACTTTTCAATTTCGGCCGCGATGGAGCGACATGTCGCGATATCGCGACAACTTTTCAATTTCGGCCGCGATGGAGCGACATGTCGCGATATCGCGACAACTTTTCCCTTTTGTGAAATTTTGCTTTTTTCTTTGATTTTGAGCATCTGGGCCACTGCAGTTTTCTTGGAAAGCATGCAAAAAAGGTGGGTCCCCAATTTTGGGGTGTGTTGTGGATCAGCCACAATAGTACCTTTTGAGCCTTTTAAACTAAAATTAGATTTTGATATTATGGTAAATTGCACCAAGTGTTTGTATGGGAATATATTAATCCTACTATATTGTATGGATAACCGGTCACTACAACCACTAGGTGACTAGAGTCGATCACTAGATATGGGGTTCAGTCAAGGATTTTTGACCAAAGAGATTTTGTGCCTTTGGATCCTTTTGAATTGAATTGATCAAAGGGGTTGGGTACCTTTGAAGCCTTTGAATTAAATTGATCAAAGGATTTTTGACACCTCTAGAGTATTTAAAATTAAAATGTGACCAAAGGAGTTAGGTGTCTTTGGAGCTTTTTGAAATGAATTAAACTTATGGTAATCTATCCATCCTACCAAAATTGCATGGATAACCAATCACTGCAAATTCCTAGTGACTAGAATAGATTACTAGATACAAGGTTCACTTGAAAATCTAGGCTAGTGAATCTAGTTTATGAACATGAGAAAGCAAGGGTAGGAAAGTAAATGGAACCAATATGATGTATTTGTGAATGTTAGAAAAATGATTCAACCTTTTGAACCTAGAATTTGATGTGTTTATTGATGGGAATTCAAGGCAAAGGGCACAACCTTTAACAAAAGGATGCAACATTTTGAACTTGGTTGTTGATGTACTATGAGATGTAAATGTGAGGCAGAGGGTGCAACCTTTGACAAAATGATGTAACCTTTTAAACTTGGCAACTAATGTGTTGATTGAATTTTTGCATTGATAAAACCACATCAAATACTTGATGGTGAGGTAAAATAAATTGATTGAGTGATTTATGGATTTGATAGGGAAGGTATGATACCTTGAGCATTCACAAGATGATGATAATTGTTTGATGTGATTGGTTGGGAAGGTGTGAGACCCTAAATCCTCCTAGTTTATGGTGATGATTTCTTGATGTGATTGATGGGGAAGGTGTGAGATATTGAACCCCCTAGTTGGCTAATGATGATTGCTTTATATGATTGGTCGGGAAGGTGTGAGACCTTGAACCCCCTCAGTTGGTTGATGATGATTATTTGATGTGATTAGTGGGGAAGGTGTGATACCTTGAACCCACAGTTGGTTGGTTATGATTGGTTTATGTGATTGGTGGGGAATGTGTGAGACCTTGAACCCCCTAGTTGGTTGATGATGATTGCTTGATGTGATTGGTGGGGAAGGTGTGAGACCTTGAACCCCCTAGTTGGTTGATGATTTTTGTTGATGCCTATTGTGTCTTTATTGTGCATGAATATGTGTAATGATGGATGAATGAATGTAATGGTAGATGATCCTAGATGTATGCTTATACTTGTAGATATGATAATGTTTGTGATATGGTAGAGCTATTATGCATAAATTGAACTAGGTATGTATGTGATGAACCGATGGTATACGATAATTTGAATGATGCAAAATGTGAATGTTTGTGTAAATAATGACATGATAATGAAATGAATATGTGGTGTAATAGCAAACTAAGGATAGGTACTATAGAATGTATGAAAGTAATAAATCAATATTTTAAACAATTTCATCAAGGGCATACACTTGAACATAAACCAAGTGAAACAAAGTATGAAATGCAAAATTATGAATGTGATGAATAATGAATAGTGAGAAGTTACAAGGTAACAATACTTTTAGGAGACTTAAACACCCTATTTGACCACTCAAAAGTTGTATATTGACCATGCAAGAATCTAAAAGATAAAAATCTACTAGGAATACCAAGATATTTAATATCCCTATGTGTGCATAGTGAATTTCATTACTCCAATTTTGTACTTGGTTGGATTCAACTACTCTATAATACAAGCCACCAAAAGCTAGCTCATTCAAAATCTAGCATTGTTTTGTACAAAAGGTTGATAATATGATAGATGTATCACCACATGTAAGCCTTCTCCACTACCAGTCCGACATCTATAGCCCATTACTTGCGATGGAGATCAACCCATGGTTGTGAAAAACTAAGAATTTCAAGGATTCAAGCTCTTTTTACCTCTTTTTTTTAGTGGGGATACTAGCTCATTTTGAAGGAAAGCAAGTGATTTTATTTACTTTTTTAGAGGGGCTTTCTCATTTTAGAAGGATCAAGGGATTTTTTTTTGGGATACTTGCTCATTTTGAAGAAAAGCAAGGGATTTAATTGCTTTTTGGGGCTTTCTAATTTTGGAGAGGAGCAAGGAGTTTTGTTTTTGAGGGGGGGGGAGCTTGTCCTTTTTTCAATTATTAGATTTTTAGACCATGCACCGAATAGGAGAGCAAGGAAAACTATTTGATTTTGAGGCAAGAACTACTATATAGTTTCATATTTACTTGTTCAAAAATCATTTTTAAGAGTGTGAAAATATGTTAGGATTTTGAGATAAGAAAGGTACAATCAAAGCAATACCCTACCACCAAAAATCCATATGACTTTCCATAAGATCTGAAAGGAAAACTAGGAATGGTTGAATAATCGAAAGACCATATTGGACACCCTATGATAACTACTTAGAGGAGAAGTAGAAGAGAGTGCAAAAAACATCAAGAAAGGGGAATGTGGAGGGGAATGAAAAATGGGATGGGGTGTATGCTCAAGATAGAAGAAGTTTTATCAAGACAAATGACAATCATACAAACATTGTGCTATTCTTAGTGCTCATAAGAAAATACTAATGCAAGTGTAGTGATACCAATGCCTAATGCAATATGATTATAATTACGACTAAATATTGTGGAATATAAAAATGAAGACATCCAAATGCATGATTTAATAAATGGCTACATGCAATACAATGGTAACATGAAGTGATATGTGATGCATGGTGAAATGAGAAGACATATTTTTGTGCTTTTGTGATTTTTCTTTTTTTTGTTATTTTTTTTATGGGGAAGGTACGATACCTTGAGCATCCCCAACTTGTTTTATGTCTATGATGTGGCTGACGGGGAAGGTGTGATACCTTGAGCATCCCCACTATGGTTCTAGTGGTAATAAATATTCTAATTGGATGGAGTGAGAAGACAATCTATGTAAAAGGTCCCCCTATAAATAAGATCTTAGACCATATTATTAAATGTATAACAATTATTGATGTTGTGGTCCATTTGCCGATGATAAAGAAAAAATTTATCTTCCCTATATGAACTAGGTTTAGGTATTTTGGGGTTTATGGGGAATATGTTAGTTAAATCAATTTTTTTTGCATACTACAACTTGTGATATATTGTAGACACAGGCTCCAATAGGTGGGTCAAGGTATGGGACTAGCAATTTGAATGAGGTAGATAAGGTGGATGAGTTTGATTAGGTTGGTGAAGTTGATGCAATTGATGATGTTTTAATTGTATCTCAATTTTTGTGAGTCAATTAAATAGTCATTGGAGAATCAAAGGAGAGTGTTGGTGACTCCATTGTAGCTCATCTTCACCTTTAAACTTGTCAAACTTAGGTATCTCAAAATAGGATGGATATGGGGGTGAGGAAAATGATGGATGAATGGATTGATGGTTGAGTTGTGATAAGGTGGATTTTTGATAACCCATGCCAAATAATTACCTTTCAAGGAAGTTGATATGATCAGTCAATGATTGGTAAGCTTTTGGTAACCTCATGTTGGTTACCCACCTTGAATTTTGAATATGTTGAGGTGGAGGATTATGATGTTGATGAGGTAATAAATGGTGATGTTGTATTGGATGTTTTTGATGATGTTGTGCATCGACCCTAGAATGGTTAGAAATTTATTTTCTAAGATCGTGCATAGCCTCATTATCTTGATGTTTGGGGTGACTAATAGATTTTACACAGGTAGATGGCACCAAAGCACAACAAACTTGAGTTGGTCATTGATTATAGGATGTAGAGGGATGATTAGAATCAAATGCCCTCAACACATGAGTGAACATGGATGTTTTACTATGATTATATCTAGTGTATATTTCCATGTTCTCATATTCATGATTCAACTTGGGATGTTTAACTATGGTAGATTGAGTTACACCTATTCTTGATTCAATTGAGATGAAGGGTGGTATGGAATATGAATGTGATGTAACGACCTCCTAGGTGATTCATAGTGAAGATCAGTATCTCTATAGAGGGTACATAGGGTGATATGATCTAGATAATCGATATCATGATCATCATTAGGACCTATGGGTGTATTATGAATAGTGATGCCCAATGTGTCAAGGTTAGTGGAGTGATGGATGATGTTTGACTCAGGGATGATATTGTCTTGTGGATCAATTTGAAAATGATCCATGACTCTTGGTGATGGATTAGTAGCATATGCTCATGAATGAGTCTGGCTACATGTTACAACCATCTACTAGGAAAAACATGTGTAAAGAGCTACAACAATTCCTTCAAAAAATTTCTAAGATATGCAAATAAAACAAACAAAAAATTAAGAAAAAACTCTTTTTCTTTTTAATTTTTGTTTTTGAACTTCTACTCCTAGAATACTAAATGAAATGAAGAGAACACTATAAAAAGGTAATTTGTGTACATTATATTTTAATTAATGTGATACAAATGATAAAAATTGGCTTCCTATGAGGATGAATTGGTGATAGGTAAGACTTTAGGAAGAAAATATCCCTTGAGGAAGGGTTGTGTTATATAAATCCTACTACTAGCCTAACCAAGCTTTTGCTTCACACTCAGGTGTGCTTGGATATGAATGATAGTTGTGTTCTATAAATTATTAAACCCTACATTTAAGGGGTATCTAAACCTAACCTACTTAAGGATGCACCCAAAAGTAAGGGGCTCCTTGGTGATGAATTCCAAGAAACCCCTCTTTGGGGTGACTATGGTGTTTATAATGGAAAGATAGTGGAAGGAGGTGAAATCCAATTGGGGGTTGATGATGAAGTCCAATATTACAAATGTTTAATTGATACAGGCATGTGTGGATCATTTTTATTATAAAAATAAAATAGAGAGCACACAATTCTTCTAATGATGTAAATTATAGAGTAAAATGCATTCATTTTCTTTAAAAATGCTTTACCTTTCATCAAGTAGTAATGCAAAAAAAAATACTAAAGAAAATAGGATTGTCTCGACCTAAGACGATCACAAACTCAAGATCGTCTCAACCTGAGACGGTCATGGTTTTATAGATTTAAAACTAAAACAAAGAATCATGCATGCAACTAGAGTATGTGTTTTTCTTATTTTATTAGTTTTTTCTATCAAAACATGAAATAAAATTATCCTAAGGTATTAAAACCTAACCTAGAAGCCTTAGTCTAATGTATATTTTGCATAACAGTGTTGTTTTATCTCTATTTGGAGACTATCTCACCTTGATATGGTTGCAGTATAGGCATCATCTCAACCCGAGATGGTTATGACTGTGTACCTACAATAATAAAAAAAGAAAAAATTTAGCCATTTCATTGATGTAACAAAACAATAAATGATGAAAAATGAATACCCAAAGAAAATTCTACCATGATCTCCATTTGAAGTATGGAAACTTGTACCACACATAGACAAAACAAAAAAGAAATTTATAATATGATTTAAAGAAACTGAATGATAATGAATCTCATTGTATTAAATTTGTATTGATTTCTTTAAAATGTGTTACATAGAGTTCCATTTAGGGATTTTATTGATGATACAATATTACAATGAATACCATGGTGTCCTTGTTCATAATAAATAGCTTTCCTAGGTGCAATCTAGAAGGTTCCTATGGGTAAAATTTTGCATCCTTTCACCCACTCTCCTTTTTTGTAAGATGATGGCCTATAGAGGTTAACTAAATCTTGGATCCAAGCTCTAGCATTGATGGATAAGGTAGTTTTTAAGGGTGAAATGAAGATGGAAGTAGATGGTCAATGGGTATAAAATTAGGTGGCCATCGAGTAAGGAGTCATCCCAAAAACCCACCCTACTCAAAATTGCCTAAGTCGATGGTCAAGAAAAATTTTGAGAAGACAAAGGATCAAAAGCAGACCCAAATATACACCCAAAAAATGAGCATAAATATTAGATGGTATTTTTTCCCCACTCACTAAAAATAGCACACCCTAGTAGGGGTGGAAATCTTAAAATATGGTAGAGTGACTACCCTGAACAAAGATGTAGACTAGGTAAAGTTTTAGGAGAGCGGTAAATAAGAATCAAGCTTGATTCCCCACCACATTAAAATTAGTTTGACTAGTGGAAATTTGGTACAAGAAGCAAGTTAAAATGTCCACCTAGTGCCAAAAGAACCATCATCATTGGAGATTCTTGAGAAAAGCATTAATGAACTCAGTTGCCTGAGTACGGGTTATCCATGAGTAGGAAGAGGGTGATTTGAAAACAATGTGTTCTTTGATTGGTTTTAGAAGCTTACATTTAATTTATCAATCTGAGGGTAATCAAGGTTAGATTTAAAAAGTAGAAATCCCATATAGATTATATCGTAGGAGTTAATACTAAGTTTAGCTCAATTTCTTGTCCAAATTTTATTTGTACATGTGTACAAAAAGAAATATAAAAATTATGCAAGGATGAATTATGTAAGATAAATAAATGCAATATAACTTTTATTAATGATGTAATTTATTGATGCATCTGATTACTTGCAAACTAATTTATGAGATGTTTTAATCTAAGTGTGAGGATCCTCGTGCAATATATTTTATTTTATATAATTTAAAATGCAATTCTAACTAATCCTAATCTAATGCAAGGGCAAAAGAGCTTAGGGATTGTCTTATAGGAGTGGGACATACCTCCTAAAGGACAATGTAAGTCTTTTCCCCCTTATTTACCTTATTAGTAACTAAGTTTTATATTTCATACTAATATTTATGCATATTCTGTGAATGCAGGTAACAAATCTACAACTTACAAAATAGAATTCAAACAATTCACAATATTGACACAGATTACCATATTTGAAGAAAGTGTTGTCTTATTATTTGAGCTTCAATTGTACATACTTCCTCAGAGCTATAATTCAGAGCAAACTGTAAACTGTAATGAATAATGTTCGGCTGGCCAGACCTCTCTCAAGGTCTTCTATGTAATTTATACTAAAACTAATACAATGCAAATAGTTTCTTCCATGTATTTGTCATGCTTAATTTGTGGACTGGTGACTGTACATGAATCAAAAGATAATCTAAACCTAATATAATATTTATTTTGACTTGGACTTCTAAATGTTCCTATTGGTCCAAGTGGCATCTACATATAATCCTATCAAGATACTACCTATTCTAACTAACTCGTAGGATAGATGTTAAGGCTTTATTTCCTTTATTCCAGGAAGTCTTAACAATATTTTGCGATTACATTTCAAATATCCCAAAATAAACACATTACAAATCTTATAAAAAAATTTCAACTGGAGATATTCTCGTAGATAATATGCGAGAAGCAAGGTATGTTGAAAAGTGAATATATTTGTTGCCATCCATTGTAATGTGTCGTCCACTTGATTGTGTCGTCCATGGTCAATAGTAACTATTGGTAATACTCTCCAGTAACTGTCTCTAGTGATTACCTTCAATAGTTACCTTCAATAACTACCTTTAGTAACATCCATATATAACCTGCATCTATAGTCTTCGTAATTCATCATTCCTATGACCATCTTCTCATATGCTCAGCATCTGGTTCTAATCTTGTTTTACCGCATTAATCTTCCATGAAGTGTTCTTCAACATTATTTTGTCCAAACATACAAAACTTGCACATATTTTGTGTAAAATTCATGTATTTATTATTTTAACATTATAAATAAAATTTAGTCATAAATCATGCAAATAAGATATAACCATTATCAAAATGCATTCAGTTTCACATATTTGCAGATAAAAGACATATAAAATGTTCCATAATACATGCACATTTTAGCACTCATCATTCCCCCAAACTGAAGGGAGTGCATGTCCTCATGCACATGAATTCAAAATTTACAATTTTTGTTCTTATGGATTTTTGCAACAATTTTCTGAATACATTAACAATTTTACAAATGTAAAGGATGATAATTTTGCAGATATAATAGATAACTATTTTCAGATAATCAGGAAAAACACTGAAGATGTAGGTAGATGAATTACTTTGAATATAATAAACACTGCAGATATGAAATTTAAAGCACTATAATTTTAACAGATAAGATGTTGCAGTTATAACAATAAAACACTTAGGAATACAATAATTAAGGCAATATATTTATAATAGAAACTATTGCAGATATAAAACTAAAAGTGCAATAAATAAGGTTTTATTTATTTATTTATTTTCCATTTTTTTAATCCTAATAATAATAATATTATAATATAGATAATATTATAATTTATAAATTTAATAATATAATGATAATCTTATAAACTAATAGTAATATAATTATAATATTATAATTATCAATGTAATAATATTAATAATACTATAAACTAATAATAATATAATATTATTATGATATTATAAATTATTTTTAGGCTAATAATATAATAATATGACTACTATTATTAATAGTAATGTTATGTATATAATATTATTACTACTAATATTATTAATAATATATTTATAATGTAATCTTATTAATAGTATATATAATATTATTAATATAATATTATTTATATTATTATTATTAATTAATATAGTATTGTATTAATATAATAATAATATTAGTAGAGCATATTAAATAAATAAATAAATAACTAAAATATGAAAATCAATAAATAGTAAACTAGTACAAATATAATAAAATTAGTATTATAAGAGATAACTATTATTATTATAATAATAAAATATTTCTTAATAATATTTTAAACTAATAATATTATAATATAATAGTGATAAACATTATAATAGTAATATAATTATAAGTATAGTATTATAAATTAATAATAATTATAATTATAATATTATAGTTATAAACTTAATAATATAATAATATTATTATAAACTTAATAATAATAATATAATTATAGAAATAATATTATAAGCTAATATTACTATTAATAATATAGAAAAAAAAGGTCACTTCTAATATATTATATTTTTTTTCATAATATTTTTTTTTTGGTAAGTAAGAGAATATTATAATTAACACGGGTTTTAACTGGTTGACCCAGAACCATTTTACAAAATAGGGTCCACTGACCAACTGGACAAAGGCCAAGCCCTAAAAGTTTAAACCGACAACAAAAAGGGCCAAGACCTACTCTTCCAACAATCCCAAACTAAACTATGGAAGCCTAATATTATGGCCATCAGAAAAGAAAGACACAAAATAGAACTAACAAAGACAAAAACTAATCATGCAAGCACCAAGAGAGTAGCTTGTGCCCATATAAAAATAATAGAATATGGTCAAAAAACATCCCATAGAATGGACGGCCAAGAGGCCAAGCAGTCTTCCTTGTAGTCCTCATCTAACTTCTTATCATCCTCCTTGCCATCATCTTTAGATTTTGCCTTCGATTCGTTGTGCCCCGGAACTCGGCTATAAAACGAAGATTTAGAGAATCACACAAATCAACAACGCACCGATGAGGCCAGACGACTCTTCAAGCGGTTGATACCGTTGGAGGTGATGAAATTGTCATCTTCTCCAAGACTATTATGGTGGGGTCTGGTACCTCAATTTCAGGGATATCCAACACTTTGTTATTTCTTGCTAGGGCCTTTTTGCGACATCGAATCCAAACACACCTTGGGAAATACTTGAGGCCAAAGTGGATGTTTCCCATGCATGAATTTGTAGATAAAAAACCTATATCGTGCCCCACCAATCAAAAAACACTAGTCACATGAACAAAAAAAACAAATATGACAAAAGCCATTATAAGGTTCAAGAAAATATTTTTTAAAAATGCCCCCATTTTCTATCATTGATCCACTTTGAGCATTCCAATCAAAATTTTTCATTATCTATCACCATTGATACTGCATGAGGAAGATTTTCAGTCCACGTGATCAAATTTGCTACTACAATGCCTTCATTTGCCAGCCTATCGACTGCCATGTTTGCTTCCGAAAGGTATGCAAAATTATGGCCTCAGGTCGATCATGAATTAGAGCCCTTGCTTCGTGGATGTAGTAATCAAATCTCCAAGGAGCTATCTTAGTGTTCTTTAGAAGATTTATAATAATAAGAGAATCACCTTCCACCAACAGTTTCCCTAGATAATTCTCTGCCACCTTGAGGCTCCTCCAAAATGCCCTCGCTTCAGCCACATTGTTAGTTTGAGCTCCAAGATGTTCACAAAACTACAAGCACCTCACCCTTGTGGTCTCTAAGTAAGCCACCACCCTACTTCACCGGGTTGCCCCTAGAAGCCCCATTAAAATTTAACTTAATCACCCCAGGGGGTGGGGTCCATGTGATCATGGTTCTAGGAAGACTTGAGGATGATTGAGGCCATCCTGAGAGGTAAGTTTAATGACGGGCCTAATGAAGCTTCAAAAGGATTTGGAGGTCTAGATGCCTAGCACTAAACAAGCATTCTCATTAGCATATACTAAAATTTTTGAGAGAGAGGATGACTGAGAAACCTTATCCAAGAAGGCCGACGATTCCTTTCCAACCATATCTCACAAGTAGTGATGAAGGCAATCTTCCACATATACCTAAGACGCCTATTCAAAAAGGGAGAAGGCCACTAGACAAATAAGTCAAAAATGGTCTGAGGATGGACCCAATAAATATGAAACACTTGTAACGGACCTAACAAGATTGAGACAAAAAAATTACAATACGGGAAACAAATGATCAATAGACTCCCACTCGGACATACAAAGATAACACCTATTAACAACAATCACACCTCTTTTTATTAAGTTATCCATGGTGAGGATCTTATTTTGGATGGCACCATGCAAAAACCCAACCTTCGAAACAATGCTTTTGGGCCAAACTTCCAAGTGAGGGAAAGTAGGTTCATCATTATCAATAAGCATCGGATAAGCTTGACGAAAATTCCCCATTGTCCGAATCTTCCCAAATAAGTGGTCCTCAAGAATGCGAAGGGAGTAAAGACTATCTTAATTCATTCTCCGATTATTGATGCCCCTGGTAGATCATTGTTCATTATTGGCTTCCAAACCCTTCTATTGTTTGACAAAGTAATAAAATCTGCAACTTTGGTACCAAAAACTTCAATTGTCCAAGCTCTAAGGGTTGAAAGGATGGGGTAGGGGATAGTCCTTTAACCATTTGTGGTCCCAGAAATCAATGTTTCTTCCATTTCCCCAACGTAGCCCTTTGCTTAGCAAGTTTTTAGTTTGAAGGATTTTTTTCATAATATTAATATAATATATTATTATATTAATTATAATAAATAAATTATTATAAAATATAAATACTAAGAATAATATTAATATTATAATATA
The DNA here is from genome assembly GCA_028583015.1 of Wollemia nobilis. Classification (NCBI taxonomy): domain Eukaryota; kingdom Viridiplantae; phylum Streptophyta; class Pinopsida; order Araucariales; family Araucariaceae; genus Wollemia; species Wollemia nobilis. The sequence continues at coordinate 1,642,071 of JAQPPZ010000806.1, forward strand.
ATAATATTAATAATAATATTATAAACTAATAATATTATGAACAATTATGAAATGGACACGTGAGTTAATATGTATACTTTATCATATATTAAGTGTTTATCTCCTTTGTGCTAAATATAGTATATTATTAATACTTGCCAACAATCCATCACTTCTCCATTATCTACGACCACTGGTTGTCCATATTTAGAGTTATCTTTGAAATTATCTATTGGATGACTTAGAGTGGAATACTTACCCATATCTATGTTAAACTGCTTACCCATATTTGTGCACGCTTACCCATATATATCTTTTCATTTGCCACTTTTGTTAACCTTAGATAACCATTGGAAAAAAACATAGGGGATCTACTTTGAGTTTTATGCTCATCGTGATGGCATCACATCGCCCACAAAAAAAAAATAGGGGATCTACTTTGAGTTTTATGCTCATCTGTGATGGCATCTACAATTTCCAGGCTATGCCCTTCTATGATCGCCATTTTGATTCCGTTCTTACAAAGGCGGGTAAAAATCCTCCATGATTTCATGCCTACAATAAAGAGAATAATAGCTAGCATCTGAATTTTTTTTTTTCATTTGAGGTCAGATTCTTGATTTGATTTCTGGTTATTTTTCATTTGAGGTCAGATTCTTGACTTTGATTTCTGAACCCAAAGTCTCTCGATGTAAAATAGATAAATTTTTCATTATTCCCCTTTTACAATTATTATATTAATGCATGTAATTTTTAATTTTAATTATAAATTATATATATATATATATATATATTACTTAATTTTAAAAATAAATTTATAAATATAATTATGTTCAAAAGAACCTGTAAATGCACAAGTATTTAAAACGTATCCAACTAAAAACAATTTAATTTTGAATAACAATTTTTTTTTCAAGGTTCAGATAACTCAAGTTTACCAATTGACCTCTCACATTGGAAATATCTACGGGTGGACAATCCAATTTAGAAATATCTACTAGTGGACAACTAGTTTTTTTAAGTGCATCAATCTCAGTAATGCATGTGCTTGTTGTGTATGATTATAGAAAATAATCTATCCATGAAGATGAACAAGATAAAAGAGGGCTTTAATTTTGATGGCAAAATTTATATATATTAATTAAGAAAAATGTTCAATATATATTATATATTTATTTATTTTAATATTATATTTCTATATTACTCCCCCAAACTATATTATAAACTTTATTGTATTAAGCCTATACCTCCCCCCAAAACTGTAATTTTGGCTATATAGCCAAAACAAAGGAAAATGTACCTATTTTATGTATAAGAGTATTTTTATGTATGGGGTGGATTTATAAGTTTTTGAGATTATGCTTCCTGTATGTCATTAAGAAGTTTCTATTGTTAGTCATCTAGAAGAAAATGGATAATACATAAGGCTTTGTAAAGAAAAATATAATGGATATAAGCCATGTTTTTGTAGAGAATTTTGAAATCATAGTATCGTCATAATGATTTACTATTGGTTTTTGCATAAGATGTTTCTAGGTGGATTGTTCAAAGTCATCAAATAACATTCTAGGCATGCTGAAATAAACTCCATTTACTTCTAACACAAATCAATTTAGTGTTAAAGTTATCCTAGTATGTTCAAGTTTTCTTTCAAAACCAACTGTGTGTGCAGTGAAGATTCATTCCTCATTATGAGTAAGGATTAAAAACAACAAGGATTATATATGCCAAAAGCTAGCTGATCTTATAAGCATCTAGAGGTCTTGTCCAGACTTATTGCTAATACGTAAGGATATCTTAATAAAGAATATCCCATGGTATTTGAAATACTAAGAATTCCAGGGATTCAAGCTCTTTTGCCCTTTTTTTTTATGCTTTATTTGGGATACTTGCTTAGCAAGGGATTTTGTAGTGCTTTTTGAGCTTCTTGCTTATTTTAGAAGAGAAGCAAGAGTATGTGTTTTGCTTTGTAGGATTCTTGTTTATTTTGAAGAGAACAAGAATTTATGGGGATACTTGCTCGATTAGATGAGGAGCAAGGGAATTTTTCTTTTTTTTTTTCTTTTATGGGAGAGGGCGAGCTTGTCCTTTTGCCAATTCATTAGTAATCTAGACCATGCGTATAAATAGATGAGCAAGGGAAACTTTTTACTTATGGCAAATATAATACATGAGTTAATTTTCCAAAACGTCACAATGTCTTTTAAATGTGTATGTGTGTGTGGTTAAAAGAGAAAACTTAATCATCTAGAAGTTACTCATAACATTTCAAAAGATTTATTCTATTTTCAATGAGAATTTTGTTCAATATACCAGATATAATTTGAGTATTTGAAAAATACCTAGATTTCATCTATCAACAAGGTACTATACATCATGTGGTCATCATTTCTCTACAGAGTTTGTAATAAGGAATTTTCTTGAAAAAAATTTAAGACTGAAAATAGAAAAGAATGTAGATACTTCATGATGAAATAAAGGAAGCATAATCATTTTTATATAATAATTATATTATTATATATATTTATATATATTAACTGTTCCTTTTTTTTAATCATTTTATATATATATATAATTATATATATATATATATATCATAGTATGACTGCCAACTATGCTAGTTTTCACCTATACCCTGTCTAACTTTGCCTCCGAGAAGGTTTTCAAAGTCAGATTTATTTTTATTTATTTACTTATTTATTTATTTATTATTATTATTTTTTTTTATTATTTTTTTATGGTTGAAGGGACAAATGATGTCAGAACATGCTCTTGAGTCTGTATGGACCTTTCCATTGTATCAATATAGTTTCTAAAAAGTGTTGAAACTTGGAAAACAACATCATACCATATGTCAAGAAACTCATTGTTGTCCAAGTTTTCTGGGAGATCCATACCCTCTTTGTTTTTTGAAAACTACAAACCCAATGAATTTTGTGAATTTCCACTGCTCCATAAGTGTGCTTGTGATGCCACTCAGTACTCCCTTCTTGTAAGGCAACATATCTCACAAAACCATCACCATAGAGAAAGCATAGTCCTTCCTCACGATATGCTTGAAACTTTAAGTATGAAATCAGCTCAAAAACTGGTAATTCATCAAGGGTAGACAAAAATGACCATCCATTTGTTATCATGACAAAGATGAACACTAAAAAAGCTGACTTCATCAAAGTTGTGAATATTGAATTGGTGAATATTTTTGAGATATAAGGATTTTGTTCAGCTTGAGAATATTGTTCTTTAGAGGGAGCATGGAACTGCAAAGGTATTACAGACTCATATGGCAGGTTATTAGATAGGGGCACTTCAACCTTATTAGGTATAGTTTGAACAAATGGAAGGGAAGGTTGTCCAAATTGGTGGAATTCATCAAGGGAGGTAGAAGAATCACAAGGCACTCTTTCCTGAACTACATTGTTTGTTGTTGATTGTGAATGTAATTGTGCAATGTATAATTTTTGCTTTTCAAGTTCTGTTTGCAATTCTGCTATTTTAGCCTCAAGCATTTTAGTGTGTTCTATGAAGTTGATGTTGTTATCTCTTGAGACTGGTGTTATCTTCTAGAATTCCATTCTTCTCAAGTATGAGAGGTAATCAACAATCTCTCCCTATGACTATCTATACCGGTTTAGGAGATTTTTTTTTTTGGTTTGCACAACAAGACAAGAAGTGTACAACTTAGCAGATCAACTACTTATCAAGTAGGATCACCTCTAATGAGATCAACTATTGTCTTTGTAGGCTAAGAATTGTGAGGTTGCGGTTTAGCACGGTAAAACCCTAACAATATTTAGATCATAATGGCAAAACTCTAGGATCACCGTTGAGCTGTAAATTTCTATTTTGATTGTGCAAAAGTTTTGTGATTTTGTTTTTCTATTTCAATCCTACTGTTTACTTAAATATAAAATTCAGAATTTTACTTTTAACAAAATGAAAAAGAAAAGAAATATGTATAATTTTAAATAGACCTAATGCTTACTAAAATAAGATGCGATCCACGGTCTATGAATCCATACAACCTATTTTAGCAAAATTAGGGAAAAAGTATGACCTAATGCTACTAAAATTAAGTGTGATCCATGGTCTATGAATCCATACAACTAACTTTAGTAATAATTAGGTGAAAATAAAATTGCTGAAATAAAAGGTAACTTCTTATTGTTTCTTGGATAGGAGGATTTCATTACAATTGTGTCACTCAATGTAACTACTTCCTATAGAATAAAAATAGGGTGTTACTTTCGGCGTTCACCTACTTCCTAATTTTATTTATAGGTCCTAACTAGTTTAACAATAATAATTACCCAAAGCAAGAAATTTGCAAAAATTGAAATTTAATCTATGAAAGTAGTAAAACATGAAATCCTTATGAAAAATGAACCTGGCAACGTCGTAAGGTGGGGCTCTTTGCAGCCTATCTATAGTAGGGAGGTCTCATGTGTACCATCTATGTAAATATCTACTTTGACTCGTATGCACACCAAGGGCCCATGTGTCCACATGATCTCATGCGTACAAGTAAGTCCACTCGCTTTGCACTGCCAAGCAACTTTTTTGACCAACTACTACGACGCTACTTTCCCCGACAATGATGCCAAAATGATCGGCTATAGAAGCTTACATTTAATTTTATCAATCCGAGGGTAATCAAGGTTAGATTTAAAAAGTAGCAATCCCATATAGATTATATCGTAGGAGTTAATACTAAGTCTAGCTCAATTTCCTATCCATATTTCATGCGTACACGTGTACAAAAAGAAATATAAAAATTATGCAGGGATGAATTATGCAAGATATGATAAATAAATGCAATCTAAATTTTATTAATGATGTAATTTACTGATGCATCTGATTACTTGCAAACTAATTTATGAGATGTTTTAATCTAAGTGTGAGGATCCTCGTGCAATATATTTTATTTTATATAATTTAAAATGCAAGTCTAACTAATCCTAATCTAATGCAGGGGCGAAAGAGCTCAGGGACTATCTTATAGGAGTGGGCCCTACCTCCTAAAGGATAGTGTAAGTATTTTCCCCCTTATTTACCTTATCAATAACTAAGTTTTATATTTCATACTAATATTTATGCATATTCTGTGAATGCAGGTAACAAATCTACAACTTACAAAACATAATTCAAACAATTCACAAGATTGACACAGATTACCATATTTGAAGAAAGTGTTGTCTTATTATTTGAGCTTCAACTATACATACTTCCTCAGAGCTGTAATTCAGAGCAAACTATAAACTATAATGAATAATGTTCGACTAGCTAGACCTCTCTATTGGATTCAATTATTGCATCCATAGGAAATCAATTGTCATGCTACCAAAATTTTTTTGAAACCAACGAGCTATTACAGGCTCTGATCGACCTACCTCATGTTCTGCTAAACTTGAATATTGCTAAAGAATATGGTAGAACGGGTAAGGAAACCCCAACGATAATTTTTTAATTAAGCTTCTAATTTGCATGCTCCAGATTTATATTAAACTATAAGTATTTTTATTAAAATGACCAAGCATGAAAATAACCAACTATTATGCCTTATGTAGATCGGTTCCTAGATTCATTGGGCTATTATAGCAATTTAACAATAAATTTAATATGAAACAGAGAGAAGGGAAGAATAAAATTGGCATTCTTAATCTCATTCAAATATCGTAATAAAATCAAGAGTTAACCAATGAAAGAAACTTATATAATGCGTTCAAATAATGTAACCCATTATACAGATACACACAATACTGAGACAAAGAAATGACAGGAATAAAACCTAGAATTGTATTGATTTCATAAAATATTACATGTAGAGTGGGTGGGATGCCTTTTAAATCTATTTTTCTTAAAGAAATACATCAATACAATGAAGATAAATATGTTCAAATAATGTAACAGGTCTCTCCAACTCTCTTTGTTCCAATCTGGTAATAGAAGAATCTCTGAATCCTAGGCTTAATAAGACTGGAAATATTCTTAGCTTCTTGAATGTTTTCCTATCATACAATCCTGCATAGCAAGGGGAGGAAGAAAGAATGAATAAAATAAAATAGACACAAAGAAATACAACACAACTAACAGGGCACTCAAGTATACCTCTTAGAAAAAATGCTATTCTCTAATTGCTTGATGCAGAATCCAGACTTGCTTGCTTCCCTTTATAGCTTCTATTTTTTTATTCTATTATTTCTGGTTGAATTCAGGCTATACACTTGGCATCATCTAGTTGACCCCATTCTATATTTTGTCCAGCTGGCTTTGAGGTTTTGACTGTGCTCATTTATTTGACTTTTTCAAACAAATTCCTACTAAACTGGTGATTTAAATATGATGAGAACTTTGATATGATTCAGCTACTTTCTGGTGTGTACAGCTATTTCTTTCCAAACTGGCCTCTTTTGAGTTGTCTTTCCTTGCTCCTTTGATCCTTTAACTACCCTAGAGATATCTCCTATTTTTGCAGTTATTTGTGGTGTAGAATCTACTTTTTACTGAGTGAAGTTATTGACCCTTTTTCCCTTTAAATTCTTTTGCAACCCTTTAATATGCTCATCAATCAATTTCCATATTTCTATGTCAAAAGTGGCTACAATCTTGAGCATATTCATTTCTTGAAAATTTTGGTTTTTCTATATAACAATAATAGGCATGTTTCTATCATACTGAATTAATAAGGCTTCTATAGCATTCACCATGAGTGTAGTTTGTTTAATCATCTCCTCCTCATCACCTTGTTCACAATCAAATCTCTCAAGGGTTTCTTTGAATATTCCTTCTATGTTTGATGCTTCCAGGCATTGATCTAAGGACAGGCCAATATCTGTTAGTTTATCTATAGCATCCTTTATCAGATCATTCATCTCAATCATAGAATTTATCCATTTTTCTTGGTTTGATCCAAACAGGGCTGCTTTGAAAAATTCAAAATTGATTTGAATTTTATTGCCTTTAGGTGTTGTTATTTATTGTCCTTGCATTTCTTCAAAATGATCCCCTATGTATTCCAGGTTTGGGTGAATGAATTTACAATCTTTTTCTCTTTCCTGCATCAAGGTCATGATTTCTTGAGCAGTTATTTGAATCACCCTTATTTTCCTGAACATTTCAGTAAAACATTTGAAGAACACAATCTTATACTGAGAGGGGGGGTGAACAGTATAAGACCTCTTTTTACTTTCTCTATTTAACTTCAACTTCACAAAGCAATGAACCAATAGCAATATCAAAGCAATGCATAAAGTAACACACAATGAGACACCAATTTTAACGTGGTTCACCCAACATGGGCTACCTCCACAAAAATTTTCTCTAAAAAGCTTTCTCAAAGTTCTTTGGGAATCCTTCCCAATTACAATGTTTATGAGCCTCAGCCCAAAGGAGAAACCTTCCCCTACTCAAGAATTTATGAGCCTTCTGCCCAAAGGAGAATCCTTCCCCTCCTCATGAATTTATGAGCCTCCTACCCAAAGGAGAATCCTTCCCCTCCTCACAAATTTATGAGCCTCCTGCCCAAAGGAGAATCCTTCCCCTCAGCTCTAGAAATGATACTTCAGAAGATCACCTACCTCTTATTCCACTAGCACGTGGAAATCCTTTCCATAGAAGACCTCCTGTCCTCAATTCTCAGCCTCAAGAGACCTTTGTCCTCACTAATCACCTCCACAACAACTCATCAACCTATACTAAACATAGTCATTTGGTCCAGCACGAGTCTTCCTCACTTTGTTAGATCTATCCTAAGCTCAACTCATAAAGCTTGAACAAATCAATCTCTGTTGCACACAAGCCTTCTCAAAGACTTGTCAAAGCTGCACTCAGGTTCTTCTCAAAGAACAACTTCAACTCTATCCTCAAGTCCTCTGCTAGGACCTATCCAAATCAGCTCACAAGTGCTCCCTAGAACTTGTCCAAATCAGCTCATAAGTCCTCACAAGAACCTGTCCAAATCATCTCACAAGTCCTCACTAGAACCTGTCCAAATTAGCTCACAAGTCCTCACTAGAACTTGTCCAAATCAGCTCACAAGTCCTCACTAGAACCTATCCAAATCAGCTCACAAGTCCTCACTAGAACCTATCCAAATCAGCAAGCTCACCAAGAAAAACTTGCTTAGCATGAACCCACAAAGAGAATTGTTAGAGACCCAATGTGATTCATCAACCTCATAGAAACATAAAGAGAATTGTTAGAGACTCAATATGTTCTATACTTAACTCCCAATATCAATCTCAAATCTCATAGAAACATAAATAGAATTGTTAGAGACTCAATATGTTCTATACTTAACTCCCAATCTCAATCTCAACTCAATATCAATCTCAAAAGAATAAGATAGATGTAGTATGATTTTCTCAAGAACATGAAACACAACCCAACAATTGCCAACCATGCAATATCTCATATAACAATGATACTCATGTTCTTTCCACAACCAATATCTTTTCTCAACCAATTAGGGCTTTATCTACAATTCGTATAGACAAGGTTTAACCAACATCATTCAACTCAACATTAATCTTGAAGCATTCAACCAATCACTACATGAAAAGGAAACTAATAGACATCATTTTCCCTCCAAATATATTTGAACAAAACAACCACCAACATAAATCACCAATGCAAATAATAACTTTCTCAAATCAATCTCAATGGAGTAAGCCCAAATCATGTATCAAGTAAAGCATTAACTTGATCAAAACAACCTCTATGGAAGCAACTCAACCATCAATCTCAAAACATCCAACTAAGGGTTTCACCAACTCAAAGCAAGTAGCAAGACTTACTAACATAAACCTTAGTGCAAAAATGCTTCCTCTTCCTCAACCAGAATTATGCATTCACCCAAAAACTCATCAATGATTTTAATGCATAAACAATCTTCAATATCCAAAAAATGGGATTTACACCAACAAGGATAAATAGTAGACAACCTTTTCACTCCAAACTCAATTTCAGAAAATACACCATCAACAATATACATGGAAGAATTTGCCCATACCTTTGTTTGAAGAAGAAGAGAATAGTTCTTCAACCTATTACCAATACCACCCTCAACTTTGCCACCAAGTTAGGGTTAGATCATAAAAGTAACAACAAAAATATTTATTCCATAAAACACCTTATGACTCCAATCCTTAGAAGTCAACTACCAAAAATATAAAGCATACAAACAATATATTCTTTTACACCTTATTTCTCCAAATTAATTAAACCATGCTCAAGGAATAATAGCTTCTAAGAAAATCTCACTCAACAATCAAGCCAAAAATCTCAACCACACACTATCAACCTTATATCTCCAAAGAAGCATTTAACCTTAAAAATAATTTTAAATAAATCTACCCAACCACTTCTTCTTTAACAAAATGCAGATTTTATTTAAAAAACCTTACCAAAAAAATGCTTCCAAAAATCGCGGGTCAACAGTGCCTCCAAAAAAATTGGAGCACAAAAACTCTTCTCACACTCCATGGCGGGAGTCGAATGCTTGACCTCCCTTCAAGCACCTTCGTAGAACAGTCATTGCCACTAGGCCAACGATGCTAGATTGAAGGCTAGCAAGAGTCTCCTTCTCCTTAACCCTTTGTCGGCGGATAAATGTGGCAAAAAAATGATAGTTGTAGCTTTTACTTCCCAACCTTTACGCAATTCCAATTTCTTTCACACATTTGCTTTGGACTATAGGTTATGGCTTATATAGCCAAACTTCCATGCTATGCACGATGTCGACGAGAGGATAATTCAAACTTTTCAAATTAATATTACTTTTGTGCCTTCGAAACAACTTTAGGGTTTATGAAACCCTTTTGATTATTTAAAAAATAATCAAAGGTCTTTTAGACCTTAGACCTTAGGTGGAGAACCCATTAAATTATTAAAATAATTTAATCACTAAATCAAATAAATAATTAATTAAAAAAACATTAAAAAGGTTTTATTAATTAAGTTATTTAATTAATAAGTGTCTCCAACATTTGCATTAAGTTGAGAGTGGTTTTGAGAAAAACCCTTAATGCATCCACCTGGTTTTAATAAAAACCTTTAAACCTGCCATGGTTTTGATAAAAACATTTTCATCTGCCACATGGGATCTCTCTGAAATATTCTAGAAAATATTATTTGGAATATTCAACCTTTGAAGCCAATAAATCCTCTTGACATTAATGCCAGTTCCTTTTGACATCAATGACAACTCATAGACAGGAAGCTAGGATCTCAAACCCAAAATTGTCAACAATCTCCCCCTTTGTCATTGATGGCAAACCATGCTTCTCAACAACACTGAAACTCAAAACTATTGTATAGAAATCAGCTCCCCCTGACTTGAGGCTCTCCCCCTTACTCATATCTCTCCCCCTTTGTCATCAATTGCAAAGGGTCACCTTTGTGGCTTGGGACTAAGAATGAGCCTCTTAGCTCAGTCCCTCCCCCACCTCTTGTTGAGGTGATTAGTTCTGGGGTGGGAGTGAAACTCCCATTAGGCACTGATCTTCATCAATGTCTATAGCTACCTTACCATGTCTTCTCTTGTTCTCCTTGTCCATATTCATGTTCTTATTCATGTCACTATTGCTATTCTTGTTATCATTCCTGTTCTTATCCATGTCTTGATTCTTGTGCCTGTTCATACCCATGTTCCTGTTCCTATACCTTGGAATTTTAGCTCTACATTGTCTAGCTATGTGACCTTCATTGTTGCACTTATAAAAACTAACAATTTTATTTCTTTGAGGCATACCTGATCTTTGACTCCATCTGTTCTGACCAACCTTGTTCCTGTTATTAGCCTTGCAATAAACAACTTGTGCCCAAACTATTTACAAGAGTAGCAATACCCTTGAAAGAAATTACCACCTCTGAATCTGTCATTTACCTTCCTCACTTGAGTCATGCAATGTGAAGCCATGTGACCAAACTTGTGACAAGCAAAACATCTGCCATTAAACTTTCCTTGATTTGACCTCTTAGGTCCTATAAAATTTCTCCCCTTTTTTTGATTCCTGTTTTCTGATTTTGTGCATCTATCACTCAAGGACTCTTTTTTTGAAGTACTTTCCTCATCAGAACTCTCTTCCTTTTGAAATCTCTTACTAGATTCCCCAACCTGTTCCATGTGTTTCTTACCAAAACCAAGACCTGTTTTATTTGTTGTCCTTCTTTGATCTTTGATGATTGACTTTACCTTTTTGGTGCTATCTTCAAACCTGTAAAGCTTCTCCTTGTACTCTTTAGTTTTCTCTCTCAAGGAAGCCACTTTCTGTTCCAACTCTCTACACTCAAGAACCTTAGACTCTAACTTATCCTTAAGTTTTTGTGTCTTAGCTATAGAGAAGTCAAGACTTTCTATAAGCTCATCTCTCTCATTACAACATTCATCCAATTTATCATTGAGTCTAGCATTCTTCTTTCTTTCCTTTTTCAAAGAACTAAGAGCGCTAACAAGTTTAGCTTCAAGATCTACTTTGTTGAGCAAGGTACAGCAAATAGTATTGTCATTGTTTTCAACACAGTCAGACAGATCTGTTGATGCAGTGGACAAAAAGTTCAAAAGCTAGTTAGATGCAGAAAACAAGAGTTCAAAGGTTACTCAGAGTATGTACAGTGATTCTCTAAGAAGACCGAAGTGGACCACTTGCAAAAGGTCAAAGAAAAAGACAAGTAAGAAAAGTGTCACGATATCGCGACATATACAGCAGGCAAGAAAAACTGTCATGATTTCGCAACATGTTAGAAGAGAGAGAAGAAGAAAGAAAAACTATCGCAATTTCATGACATGTTGGAAGAGAGAGAAAAAGAAAGAAAACTGTCACGATTTCGTGACATGTTAGAAGAGAGAGAAGAAGAAAGAAAAATTGTCACAATTTTGCGACATGTTAGAAGAGATAAAATAAGAAAGAAAAATTGTCACGATTTCATGACATGTTGGAAGAGAGAGAAGAAGAAAGAAAAACTGTCATGATTTCGCGACATGTTGGAAGAGAGAGAAGAAGAAAGAAAAACTGTCACGATTTCGTGACATGTTGGAAAAGAGAGAAGAAGAAAGAAAAACTGTCGCGATATCGTGACAAGTTGGCAAGAAAGAAAAACTATCGTGATATCGCAACATGTTGAGAAGCAAGCAAAACTGTCACGATTTCGTGACATGTTGGAAGAAAGAAAGGCAAGTAGAAAAAGTGTCACAATTTTGTGACATATTGCAAGGAAGGTTGTACAGACGAAAAAGTGTCACGATTTCGTGACATATTGCAAGGAAGGTTGTACGGATGAAAAAGTGTCATGATTTCGTGACATATTGCAAGGAAGGTTGTACGGACGAAAAAGTGTTGCGATTTCGTGACATATTGCAAGGAAGGTTGTACGGACAAAAAAGTGTCGCGATTTTGTGACATATTGCAAAGAAGGTTGTATGGACGAAAAAGTGTCACGATTTCACGACATATTGCAAGGAAGGTTGTACGGATGAAAAAGTGTCGTGATTTCATGACATATTGCAAGGAAGGTTGTACGGATGAAAAAGTGTCACAATTTCGTGACATGTTGTAGGAGAGAGAGTCTAAGATAAAAAGTGTCATGATTTCACGACATGTTACAAGAGAGTCCCAGAGAAAAAGTGTCACGATATCGTGACATGTCGGGTTTTCATGACCCGAAGGCAAGAGAAAGCACTAAAGAGAAAAAGTGTCACGATATCACGACATGTCGTATTTTCACAACTAAAGGAGGAGAGAGAAAGTAAGAAGGCAAAAGTGTCATGATTTTGTGATAAAAGAAAGGAGAGTACAGAAGAAAAAGTGTAGCGATATCACTACATGTTGTATTCTCATGGGCCAAAGCTAAGAGAAAGCGTACGGAGGAAAAAGTGTAGCGATATCGCTACATGTTGTATTCTCGCGGGCCAAAGCTAAGAGAAAGCGTACGAAAGAAAAAATGTAGCGATATCGCTACATGTTGTTTTCTTGCTGGCCAAAGCTAAGAGAAAGCGTACGGAGGCGAAAGTGTCATGATATCATGACATGTGTTTTCATGGCAATAGCAACAGAAGATTTACAGATACAGTTGAAGCCGATGAAGACTGATGTTAGCTGACGAAGATGAGGGTTTGCAGCCGACAAAGATTAAGGTTTGCAGTCGACTAAGATTAGGGTTACAGTCGACTAAGATTAGAGTTTTTCATCATGAAAATGTTGTTATAAAAGTAGGGCTATTTGGAGAATTGAGGGTGGTCGAAGATATCGTCGTATAAGTGTCAAAGCAAGAAATGTGGTCGTAAGAGCACAAAAAGCGTAGAAGCGGCGAGATGATGGCGAAGTGCACAAAGTGAGCAAAGAAGTCGAATCGTGCTAAGTGTGAAATTCATAAAATAAGCAGAGTGCACAAAAGGGAGAATATGATCATGAAGCTTGATAGTGAAGCAACAGATTATGCGAAGTGATTGCGCACAGAGAGCAGAGTGCACAGAGAACGCAAAGGTGAAGCAGACCAATTAGGGTCTTGTAAAAGCAAAGGTATTTTATCATCAAAATTATAGACTCAAAATTGAAGTCCAGGTTGTAGTCTGGCATCAAGGGTGGTGCTCCTTCTAGTAGGTGCTGGTAAATCAGGGGTTGTTGCTCCTTTCTGTTGGTATAGATAAATCAGGGGTTGATGCTCCTTCCAGTGGAAGCTGGTAAGATGTTTGTAAAGTTGGTGCTTTGCAAAGGCTAGATTTGGATGGTAGTCCAAGAAGTCATTCTTAAGGAGTAGCCAAATTGGTGAACCTCATTAAAATCTCATGTTGTGTGATGTTCTCTTGCTGTACTTGCTTTATATGTTTATAAGTTTTTAATTGCTGTTGTTTTAAGAGCTATAAATTCATGATTAAAGTACCACACTGATTCACCCCCCCCTCTCAGTGCCATTGTAATACTAACATACTTCACCATCCTCTATAACTTCCTCTATTTGTTTGCATTTTGAAACATCAATGACTTTTTTAGATTTCTTATCACTATAGGTGCTACCCTTTTCTAAAGCTATACAAAGATCTTCCTCACAATTTTCTGAAGCATCCTCATACATAGTATAACTAGAAATCAATCCATTATTTGTGCAATCATCCTCAATATGTCCAAAATTTCCACATCTAAAACATTTCATAAGGACAAATCTATGTTTCTTTTCTTCTTCTTTTTCTGTTAGGAACAACATTTCATTTCCAACATCACTCAAAGAACTTTCACTATCACTACTAGAACACTTACTTGCCTTGTCTAGGTAGAAAATTTTCTTGTGTTTGTGAGAGTACCTCTTTCCTTGATTGCTTTGCTCATATTTATTCTTCCTTTGATGTCTGTGCCTTTCAAAATCCTTGCTCTTATAATCTTGTTTATCTTCATCACTTTCATCCTTGGCAGCAGTACAATTAGTAGCATAATGACCAAAATTTCCACAATTGAAACACTTGACATATTTCATACCTTTGTTCTTCCTTGAGAACTTGCCCTTCTTGTTGTAACATTGTTCCACTATCTTGAAGCTCTTTACCCTTGGATTTCTTGGTAGCCTTGAAAGCTGCCTCCTTCTTAACATCAACATTCACTTGAGTTCTCAACTCAAATGCTGCAGGTATACTATGAAGCTCATCCTTTTTCAACTTATACAAATCCTTAGCTTCCTCAATAGCAAAAATTGTTTCACTAAATCTATTTGGAAGAGATCTCAAAATCTTATCACAAATATCATTTTCAGCAATCTCAAGACCTAGTTCCTTCATAGAGTTAACAATCTCATCCATACGAAGCATATAGTCACTAATATTTTCTTCATAATTCATCTTGAGTTGTTCAAACATACCTTTGAAGTGTCTCAACTTGGCCTTTCAGACATTTGCATCACCTATATGAACCACCTTCAACTATTTCCACATTTCACTAGCTCTCTTGCAGTGAATCACCTTGGTAAGATCTGCCTTCTGTAAACCCCTCAGGATTGCATTCATTGCCTTTGAATTGCTATGATGTAGGATCCTCTCTTCCTTAGTAGAAGGACCATGCTCAAGAATGGTATACTCATCCTCAATTACTTCCTAAACTTCATTTCCAAGAGCTATAAGATGAACCTTCATCCTAGCACTCCAAAGCCCAAAATCTGCCCCATCAAGAATAGGTGCTGCATTACCACTTGTAGATATTGTGTTCTTTACAAACTTTTCCTTCAAGCTGTTAAAATTTTTGAAGGAACCCACTCTAATACCAATTGAAGAACACAAGCTTATACTGAGAGGGGGGGTGAACAGTATAAGACCTCTTTTTACTTTCTCTATTTAACTTCAACTTCACAAAGCAATGAACCAATAGCAATATCAAAGCAATGCATAAAGCAACACATAATGAGACACCAATTTTAACGTGGTTCACCCAACATGGGCTACCTCCACAAAAATTTTCTCTAAAAATATTTCTCAAAGTTCTTTGGGAATCCTTCCCAATTACAATGTTTATGAGCCTCAACCCAAAGGAGAAACCTTCCCCTACTCAAGAATTTATGAGCCTCCTACCCAAAGGAGAATCCTTCCCCTCCTCATGAATTTATGAGCCTCTTTCCCAAAGGAGAATCCTTCCCCTCCTCACGAATATATGAGCCTCCTGCCCAAAGGAGAATCCTTCCCCTCAGCTCTAGAAATGATACTTCAGAAGATCACCTACCTCTTATTTCGCTAGCACATGGAACTCCTTTCCATAGAAGACCTCTTGTCCTTAATGCTCAGCCTCAAGAGACCTTTGTCCTCATTGATCACCTCCATAGCAACTCATCAACCTGTACTAAACACAGTTAGTCGGTCCAGCACAAGTTTTCCTCACTTTGTCAGATCCATCCCAAGCTCAACTCATAAAGCTTGAACAAATCAATCTCTGTTGCACACAAGCCTTCTCAAAGACTTGTCAAAACTACCCTCAGGTTCTTCTCAAAGAACAACTTCAACTCTATCCTCAAGTCCTTTGCTTGGACCTATCTAAATCAGCTCACAAGTCCTCCCTAGAACTTGTCCAAATCAGCTCATAAGTCCTCACAAGAACCTGTCCAAATCAGCTCACAAGTACTCACTAGAACTTGTCCAAATCAACTCATAAGTCCTCACTAGAACCTATCCAAATCAGCTCACAAGTCCTCACTAGAACCTGTCCAAATCAGCAAGCTCACCAAGAAAAACTTGCTTAGCATGAACCCACAAAGAGAATTGTTAGAGACCCAATGTGATTCATCAACCTCATAGAAACATAAAGAGAATTGTTAGAGACTCAATATGTTCTATACTTAATTCCCAATCTCAATCTCAAATCTCATAGAAACATAAAGAGAATTTTTAGACTCAATATGTTCTATACTTAACTCCCAATCTCAATCTCAATCTCAAAAGAATAAGATAGATGTAGTATGCTTTTCTCAAGAACATGAAACACAACCCAACAATTGCCAACCATGCATTATCTCATATAACAATGATACTCATGTTCTTTCCACAACCAATATCTTTTCTCAACCAATTAGGGCTTTAACTACAATGCTTATAGACAAGGTTTAACCAACATCATTCAACTCAACATTAACCTTGAAGCATTCAACCAATCACTACATGAAAAGGAAACTAATAGACATCCTTTTCCCTCCAAATATATTTGAAAAAAATAGCCACCAACATAAATCACCAATGTAAAGAATAACTTGCTCAAATCAATCTCAATGGAGTAAGCCCAAATCATGTATCAAGTAAAGCATTAACTTGATCAAAACAACCTCAATGGAAGCAACTCAACCATCAATCTCAAAACATCCAACTAAGGGTTTCACCAACTCAAAGCAAGTAGCAAGACTTACTAACATAAACCTTAGTGCAAAAATGCTTCCTCTTCCTCAACCAGAATTATGCATTCACCCAAAAACTCATCAATGATTTTAATGCATAAACAATCTTCAATATCCAGAAAATGGGATTTACACCAACAAGGATACCTAGTAGACAATATTTTCACTCCAAACTCAATTTCAAAAAATACACCATCAACAATATACATGGAAGAAGTTGCCCATACCTTTGTTTGAAGAAGAAGAGAATAGTTCTTCAACCTATTACCAACACCACCCTCAACTTTGCCACCAAGTTAGGGTTAGATCATAAAAGTAACCACAAAAATATTTATTCCATAAAACACCTTATGACTCCAATCCTTAGAAGTCAACTACCAAAAATATAAAGCATACAAAAAATATATTATTTTACACCTTATTTCTCCAAATTAATTAAAGCATGCTCAAGGAATAATAGCTTCTAAGAAAATCTCACTCAACAATCAAGCCAAAAATCTCAACCACACACTATCAACCTTATATCTCCAAAGAAGCATTTAACCTTAAAAATAATTTTAAATAAATCTGCCCAACCACTTATTCTTTAACAAAATGCAGATTTTATTTAAAAACCCTTACCAAAAAAATGCTTCCAAAAATTGTGGGTCAACAGTGCCTCTGAAAAAATCGAAACGCAAAAACTCTTCTCACACTCCATGACGGGAGTCAAACGCTTGACCTCCCTTCAAGCACCTTCGCAGAACAGTCATTGCCACTAGGCCAATGGCGCTAGCTTGAAGGCTAGAAAGAGTCTCCTTCTCCTTAACCCTTTGGTGGCGGATAAACGTGGCAAAAAAATGATAGCCGTAGCTTTTACTTCCCAACCTTTGCACAATTCCAATTTCTTTCACACATTTGCTTTGGACTATAGGTTATGGCTTATATAGCCAAACTTCCATGCTATGCACGATGTCGACGGGAGGATAATTTGAACTTTTCGAATTAATATTACTTTTGCTCATTTGAAACAACTTTAGGGTTTATGAAACCCTTTTTATTATTTAAAAAATAATCAAAGGTCTTTTAGACCTTAGACCTTAGGTGGAGAACCCATTAAATTATTAAAATAATTTAATCACTAAATCAAATAAATAATTAATTTAAAAAAAAAAACTTAAAAAGGTGTTATTAATTAATTTATTTAATTAATAAGTGTCTCCAGCCTTTGCATTAAGCTGAGAGTGGTTTTGAGAAAAACCCTTAATGCATCCATCTGGTTTTAATAAAAACCCTTAAACCTGCCATGGTTTTGATAAAAACCTTTTCATCTGCCACATGGGATCTCTCCAAAATATTCTAAAAAATATTCTTTGGAATCTTCAACCTTTGAAGCCAATAAATCCTCTTGACATTAATGCCAGTTCCTTTTGACATCAATGACAACTCATAGACAGGAATCTAGGATCTCAAACCCAAAATTGCCAACAACCTTTGGCCTGAGATTTTATTTTTCTATACATGTCTTTCCTCATCACATTCAAATAATATACATGATCTTAAACTTTGGCCACTACATGTGGTTGGGCAATTGAAGCATTTTTCTTATTTAATTATTCTTGTTGCTTACTTATCACAAATTTCAATTCTACTTTTTCTTCTTCCTCTTAACTCAATTTATTTTTGAGTGTTTCAAATTTTTCAACAAATTGGTCTATGACTTAATTACTCATAGTTTTGGCAAGCTTTGCCATATCAGCTTCTTTACCTAGTACTGATGATCCTCCTGTTTCTTCATTGGTACTAAAAACTAGTGGGTTTTGCAGAGGAGGGAGATCAACCTTAGCAATGTTTGACACAGTTGTCCCCATTTTTGCCTTTTCTAAAGATTGTTCTTCTATATTTCCCATTCCTGCTACTAATTGTGACTCTTGTTCATCTGTAGCAGTAAAGGCCGCTTGTTCATCTATTCTTTCCAAAACAACCTTGGCAATAGGTAGAGATAATCTAGGTTTTTGTTTGACTTTTTACTGAGTAGCTTTGAAAGAGGCCACCCAGTCCACCTTTTACTTGTATTACTATTGGAATTTTTATCTCATGTCGCTTTATGTTTATAGAAGTCAGTATGGCCATGGATGTCAATTTCTTCACACTGGTTACAACTAAAACATTATCAAATATAAGAACTACACCCTCATTTTTTGATGGTGCTTTTTGAGAGGATGAAGTTACTATTTCTTTACCCTTATCTATACAGGTTTGTTGAGGAGCTTCTTTTGGTGCTACCTCTATTCTGTGTTGGTCATTCACTAGGTGTTTAACTTGTTGTTCTACTATATCAACAGTTCTAATAGTGACCTCCATTAAGTCTATGTCCTGCTCCTCTATCAATTCTAGCAAAGGGTCTTCTTTAATTGTTGGGTTTGTCCTTAGCATAACAGGTGTTGTAGTATCCAATGAAATCTCTCGAAGCCTTCTTAGTTCTATTGTGTAGTCATATGCTTCACAAACTTGTGTGCTACCTCTCTTTTCTAGAGGGAAATTATCCCATATTGTCTATAAATCTGATTTTTTCTCCATACCTTCTAATAAGCTCTCTTCAAAAGCATCTTCTCGGTGCTTGATTTAAGCATACTCTCTCTTCTCCATAATTTTTTTGTAAGTTCCTTTTGGGTCATAAAACCTCCATGACACTTCATCAAATCCCATATTGTCCAATTCAAACATTCCCTTGAGTAGGGAAGGATATCCAACAAATACATAATCTCCAAAATGGCAAGGAACATCAAGCCAAGGGACTTTTCCATGCTTCTTAACCAGTCTCATTTTAGCCTTTTTTGCAACTTGTCTACATAATTCTAGGGATGCTATGGACAGTGGGCAGTATTGGGGTAACAACTTAGGAGGGATTTTAGCTCCATATAATCTGATGTAAGTAAAACCCTTTGTGAAGAAGAAATATCCTATCTCTTTTTCTTTAATGAATGCTCTTACCCCTAGCCCTAATCTTTCTATATTTAGCCTAGTTTAGGCCCAATAGATTTCTACCAGGAAGTGATCACAAAACCAACCCATGTAAGTTCATCCTTCATGAATTGTCCAGAAGCTATTCTATACATAGGGGCTATCTATGGTTTTTAATCTCTTACGGGCTTCTTCCCCCAATTGGCCTGCTATTAAGTGAGTGAGAAAATAATATTGTGAAAAGTGAGGCATCTCCTACCTCTGTTCAAAAATTGCTCTCTTTAGTTCTATAATTTCTCTATGTATTTTTGAGCTCAATTCCAGTTCCTAAGCGTAGATAGGGGTGTTATGTCCTCTATTACATTGTGCAGCTAAATACAAAACCCTCTTCATTATTTTACTCATATCCTGTACTCCCAATACTTTGTTTATCATGTCACAAAAGTCTTATACCTAAGGTTTAAAAGTATTTTTATTAATTGGGAAATTTTTCTCTATTTTTGCATGTGTATCAAACAATTTTTTAAAAATTTCCATATCATTGAACATGTGAGATTGGTGTTCAATTACTTGGTCCACCAGAAATGTGGTATACTTCGTCGGATTGAACACTTCCTGGATATCTTCAAATTTGGAGCTGAATACCTTCTAATTTTGGTGGTCTCAAAAGGTCCTCGTTCTTTCATCATATGCCACTGCTAACCAAGCCACCAAATCTAAGGAGAAATGCACTTTTTGGCATATAATATTTCCAAGGTTACTATTCCATCTGTTGTCTCTAGGGAAACCCTTGTATTGCCACCTTCGAGATTTATGGAAAAAATCTGTCATTATCCATGGGGTTTTGTTATCGCCTTTCATCACTCGAGTGAAACTCTTAATGTAGGCATTTTTATCTCGTACAATTGGGTTAAGTTGGGTTTTTATCTACCCCACATTTTTGGGAAAAATGTTACATACTAGTACTAGGAACAAGCGGTCCAAAAATCATAGAATAGGGTGATTTATCTGTGATAAACTTTGTTAGAATTAAAGTGCACTATGCCTTCACCTTGACACTTGTCAGCTTCTCTTGACAAGTGTCATGTGTTTCATATAGGCTTATGCCTATATATTGTAACCATTTGTATCAATAAAATTATCCCATAAGTTTTACTCCCAACATTTGGTATTAGAGCTCCAGGATTTCTCTGGCCTTGTGAGCTTGAAGGGGGATTTCCTTCAGGAAATTCCCCCCTCATATTTTTCCCCCATTTTTTATTTTTCATTTTCCCTCCATTTTTTTTTCAAAATAGGGAGTATGCTCTCCATTGTTTACAATGGATCAGAAACCAGACTTTTGAGAAAATCATGGCTCCCAATTTTTTTTTTTTAAAGTGATTAGGTTGTGCAACCATTGGGACTTCTAGATGGTCACCCATCTGTGTACTACTCTAGCATGTAATGCTTCACTCTAGAGTTTCTGGTGTGCTTCAAGCCACCACAGCCAATAGATTTGACTATATCTATTAGGGAGGCATGTTTTGTATGGAGTTATGATTTTTTGCATAGACAAATCCCATGGCAGAGGCAGACATAGAGTATGCTCGATACAAAGACCCATCTCAGCCTATTGTTGCTCAAATGGAGGACCTACTGCAGTGGATGACCTTATTGAAAAACATGCAAGTAGTGGTTTTCATGCTGGGGTTTTTTGTACGTTGTCATCATTGGAGTGGTGGTGTGGATTTGCATGGAATGTCCCCAAGATTTGATGGTTTCGACGATGCTTCTTGGAGTTTTGATGGGGGTTCAAATTCTTTGGATATTCAATAGTGGCAATGCGCAGGTGGCCACAACGTCTATGATTCTCTACCATCAGATGAATAATTTTGTCATCGACAATGCCATCCTGGGAGAACATGGTACTAGTTTCTAGGTCGTATATGTTTCTAGAGGCCATGATGACGGGGCCCCTCATCAGATCCAGCGATATCGATGCATCAACTAAGATGAGCTCCTCCCTAACGGCTGAAGCAGTGGGAATTTTTTTGGTGTAGATGACTTCAGATCCGCACTCAACTCCCTGGTCAAATATTTGAAGGAGAAGGGCACCGAAAAAGCTTTGCAGTGCCACCTGCTCAAAGTAGTCCTCTGTCCAAGAGAGCAAGTTCCTGGTTGTGAATACCTAAGCCCACAACACTGCCACAGATCCATATCAATCGCCATGACTTTTGCAGTGCCACAAAGCTACCATAGAGCCATTCGTTGATGTTTTCTGACCTGATGTTGTCTGTGAACACTCCCTGTGGTGCAAATTTTTCAACAACCATGTGTTCAAGATCTGTCTTTGAAGGAGGAGCGGCCGAGATAAGGCCTGCATATTTTTTTGATCAACATGGATCCTGACCTCAGGCTACAAATATTATTGATTAATGTCGTGATGTTTGCAAAAGATACAGAAATCAATGTGAGCAGTTTTCTCATTTTGAAGTCCCAAAGGACGCGTCGAATGATGCTAGTATTTGTTTTTAAATCTGACATGGTTCGGGTGTAGTTAGCAAGCCTATGGTTCAAAAATGTGACTATCTAATAATTATGGAGTGATGGTGGTGATCTTGCTAAAATATGGCACGATTTTGTTTTCTAGAATGACGGTTGATGGTGTGACCACTTGTATGGTGGTGCAAATAAAGTTAGCATGAAGACACATTCACAAACATCGTAAAGAGCCGAGGAGGAATAATCATATACTTCCAAAGTGTTTTCATTTGGCCATAATGCAAATTTTCTTTTTTTTTTCTTGCATAAGGTTTTGATGCCATCTCAGATAAATTTATGTAGACCATTTTTCAAATACAAAAATCCTCCATAAAGCCTTTACAAAGAACGAGGTTGTGAGGTTTTTTAATATTTCAAAGATAGATAGCCATTGTAATTCACTTGAAAGGGAAAATTGAGAAGTATATTTTATTTCACCTGAGAGCGATTCCGCCATTGAGCGATGTTGTTTATTTTTGTTGCCTAGAGAGGCATGCTATTGTTTTCCTAGCAATTTGAAGGCCCCATTCAAACCCAAGTATAGGGCTATTTATAGTTGTTGGAAATGGTTTTCCACGATGGACACAATGGTGGTGTCCATTTGTAATTTTGAGGCTATTTCATTTGATTTTTTTAAGACTCAAACTTTTCTACCTTGGAGTGCACTCTCGATTGTACCCGACACTCCCAAGGCACTTGTAAGTGAACCTAGTATCTAGTATTATCCTCTTTCTACTTTGTGGATGCAGCGGCTGGTTACCAATGCAATCCGATAAATATGAGGTGACTACCATAAGGACACTTATTCTAGGGACTATAGACATAGACACCCTAGACTCTATCCAAAGTTTTTTTGGATCTACTTCTAAAGACTACAGACAAAGACACTTCAGAATATTCTCTTCTATTCTTTCTTCTTCTCCTCCATATTTGGATCTATGGCTCATTTTATTGTATTGAGTGCATTTTTGGCAGAGACCAACACTCTTATATGGCTCTTTTTTCCTTTGTATTAAGGTGCATTTTTGATAGAGACCGACACCTTCTAGATTGATTTCACCATGAAGAGATATTTGATATTCGTGGTGGATCTAGTTAGTGACCTACAAGAGGCAACATCCTCTGAGGATGACCTACAGAGGCAACAGACCCAGAAGTGGCTGACCCTGAGGCACCCTTGATGACCCTGAGGCACTTAGACGACTGATCCAATGGCAACAGACCCATGGAATAGTTGACCCTGAGGCAACAGATCGAGATGTATACACAGTGAATCTAGCATTATTCACAGTTGGAGAGCCAAAAGCAAATAGCACGAGCATAGACCAAATCAACAATAATAGAGGATGATAGGTTGCTTTTAAATAAGTCAACATTAAGGGGGAATGTTACCTAATGTTGACTTGTTTTTTCTTTAGTTAGGATAGTGCACTTTAAGGGGGAATGTTAGAATTAAAGTGCACTATGCCTTCACCTTGACACTTGTCAGTTTCTCTTGACAAGTGTCATGTGTTTCATATAGGCTTATGCATATATATTGTAACCATTTGTATCAATAAAATTATCCCATAAGTTTTACTCCCAAAAAACTTTACGGCTTCTCATGTATCTGTAGGTACAAACACATCTCTCCATGATGTCATTCCCTCATAATTGCTGGTCAAGTTATTCTTTGATTTCTTTGAATACAAATACTCTCTTTCCTTTGTGCTTCTGATGTATCAATTCTAATTCTTGGTATACCAATGGAGTGGCCTTGACTGGTTTCGTATGTTCATATACAAGGTGGTTGAGCAAACTTGATAAATTCACATGTTTTGTTATCGACCCGATGCCACCAACCACTATTTAAAATTGGCCAATGGAATCATGCCAACTCAGTATTTTCTAGAGTTTTGTGCTTTATTATGGGCAATATTCATTAACTTGCAAGCCTAGGTCCATTTTATACGTGTGCCTACAATCATTCATGCTTTTTGTTCATTCATCAATGGGAATGTTTTAATCTGACATGGAACGGTATGTTTTGGGCCTCGTGCCATCTCAGATTCAAGTGATAACTACATCTTTGAGATCCATTATGTCTTCTTTGGGGTCTTCATGATATCCGACTCTTGGTGTGAGTGTAGGTTTTTACCGATGATGTCCCTTTTTCCCTAAGTCAACTGTGATTAATCACAACCGTCAGATTGATCTGAGATGAAGTGCATTCATTGATCTCTCGAAACTTGTACGATAGTTAGTGTACTTTTCTTTTGCGATCGTCATTGAATCTTATGGTGGTGAGATGCGATCGTTGGATCATACATAGGCATGTATTCTTTAATAAATGGGAAAAATTCATATGTACCTTGACTAAATTAATCAACCCAATGCTTAGATTAACCTTTGATTATCTTCCCATATGCGCACCATTGGATCTGGGTGGTCAATGAACGTCATCGTTCGATTTGTGTGTTATAAAAAGGTATTTATTTAGCCTTTGGATCTTTGTCGCTAGTTATAGGCCTTCACATCCATTGATTCTCGATTTAGTTTGTGCACTACCATTTGATCACTGACAAGATGCATGCTAGATAATGATGTTATAGACCTTTGATTTTCTATTAATCATGATTAAGGAAAAAAGGGGGAATATTAGTCAATGTATTAAACCCTTACTAAACATGATTAATGTCAATTAATTTTATCCTTACCCATGCCTTTTACCTTCCATCCTATGATTTTTGCGCGATCGTTAGATCTTAGGGGAGACAAGCGTAGCCTTTGGATCTAATCAACCTATAAGTTAGTTTAATCAAGCATTTATAATATTAATCATGATTAGGGTAAAAAGGGGAAAATTAGACGACGTATTAAACCCTTGCTAATCATGATTAACTTTAATTAATTTCTCCCGATCCTTAACCCTTTTTAATGCATCTTCAATTAGTGCACCACCGTTAGATTAAAAATCGTTTGAGCGCGATCGTCCAATCTTGGTAACAAGCCCGATGATTAATCGAATGGGGCACATCCTTTTTAATATGGACTTTAAAGTTCATTTAGATTGAAGCAATCACAATCGTCGATCTATACGTTGTTTGGCGTGATCGTTCGATCTGTCAGACCTGCTCTGATTTTAATTTGACCTTGACCCATGATAATTTTACTTTAAACCTTTGACTTCTTAGAGGGCGCGCAACCATTGATTTTATGAGAGCGCTCCTGATTTGTTAAAACTGTTGGTCGATGAAGCGCTGCCGTTAGATCGAAGACAACTTGCTCAATTTTTAAATCTTAGGTTAAGTTTTATTAACCCTTTGATTTTATCTTTAGAACTATTTCATGAGTGCGCATCCATTAGATTTTCTCAGGTGATGCGCTTCCGTCCAATTAAGTCTAAGGTGCAACCTTTTTACTCCTTGACTACGCTTGATTTTTGACTTATCTTCGGTTTGATTTTATTAAAGCGCTATCATTTGATTTCTCTGGATCATGTGCGGCCCTTGGATTAAATTTGAGGTGCTCACTAGTTAGCTTAGCAGGGTGCATACCCTTAGGATTTTAATCAATTAATATTTATTTTAACCTTAGGTTTTTTGGACTTTGAGACCATGGTGAATGTTTTAACCGACTTATGATTTAGGGACTTTATTTGTCGGTTTAGGCCCAAGGAAAATATTTAGGAAGGTCGAACTTTGACTTGGGGATTTAATTTGAAATTTTCTTCCCTAACCATTTGAGGTACTTTGATTAATACCATGAAGCCCACATTATTAAAAAGGCTAAGGTTAGACTTAATCAAACCAACTAATGAAAAATTGAATTACCCACAACAACTATAAGCAATGACCAACAATATAAGCAGTTTGATTGAAACCAAAAAATTTAAATTTTGGGGTTTCAAAGTTGAGTCAAATTTGGCTCCAACATAGGCTCTGACTGGGATAATGTGTTGAAAACATGAAGCACTTGAGAACCACAGAATCTCCTAGTTTTATTTTGCAAAAATTTAACAAAAAACAACAAAATTTTGATTGCTAAACAAAACTTGAAATGCATAATAGAAAAAACTTCCTTCCTCTTTTTCTTTCTTTTCTTCATCATTCCTTTTTTTATATATATATATATATATATATATTGAAAACATGATATCAAAGCAAGTAGAGTATGGAAAACTGTAGA
The DNA here is from genome assembly GCA_028583015.1 of Wollemia nobilis. Taxonomy (NCBI): domain Eukaryota; kingdom Viridiplantae; phylum Streptophyta; class Pinopsida; order Araucariales; family Araucariaceae; genus Wollemia; species Wollemia nobilis. The sequence continues at coordinate 1,668,534 of JAQPPZ010000806.1, forward strand.
TCCCTTTTCATTCAATTTGGAAACAAAGGTTTAGAAATTTTAGAAATCAATGAGTTTTATTTTGAAATATAGTAATGCTTGTTTTAGCTAAGTCATAAGATATGATTACATAGATTTTGTCACAACCATTTGTCTCATCATATTTTTTTGCCCATGTGTGTGTTTGTGCATTCTTTTTTGGATTTCTAAATCTTTCAAAACTTTACCATATCTGAGAAAAATAGCCAAGCCTAATATGTGATTTCACTCTTTAAAAATTTTCACCATTCTTTAGGGCTCCATTGCCAATCAGGCATCTATAGCCTCGGTGGAGTTGCTTCTAATCCCATCTTAGTTTTACCCTACTGCCAGTCAAGCGTCTATAGCTTCGATAGAGGTTTTCCAAGATATCTTAGGTAGTGACTCAATTTTACTTTATTTTTTATTTTTCTTTCTCGTGAGAGAAGTGTTTGGATATATAAGCAAATTGTGCAATAAGTATGCTTGAGTTGAGGATTAGTTTCTGGCTATAAATGATGAGTGTAATAATTTTTGGCTCAACTACCCTCTCAAAGATAACTCAGTTCTTTGGACCTTTGAAGTCACTTTAAGTATCATTTGTAATGTGAGGCTTGACATGATGTTTCAATCAGCTTTGTTTTCTGTTTGTTTTATCTCATATCAAACAACTATTGCATAAACATTCATTTTTGACAGAATTGTAAAGCTCATCAACATCTAAAATAAATTCTCTTTTTTCTTTTTATTGTTTTTTATGGAATCAACAGTTAGATATACTCACCAAACTAAGATATCATGTGTATAGTAAACTCAAAATTATTCAAGAACAAAAGGGAAGCTTAACTAATAAACAAAATACACCACTCTATTTTTGGATTTTTGTTTTTCTATTTTTTTTAATAATGTTTTTTTTTTTTAGTACACCTTCAACAGGGATTGTACATTTTGAGGTGTTGGCCATTAATAGGGATAGCCATTATTTCTCCCTACAAATTTTGTAGCTTGTAAGTATTCTAGCTGATAACATGGGCAATTTGGTATGGGCCAATCCATTTAGGTTCAAACTTACCCTTTTCACCATGCTTATCATTTTTAGGATCCCAATAGATGACTATATCTCCTTGAGAAAAAGGAGTACCTTTGGATTTCTTATTAAACAAATTTATAGTTTTCTGGGTTTGTTCCATCATTCTATTGAGGGTCTCTCTTCTTTGTTCTTCTAACAAGACAATTTGGTCAAGCCTTCTCTGAATGGGATCAGGGTTTTCATGATCTTGCAATAAAAGGAAAAGTGCCATTTTTTTCCATTTTTGGGGGCAGTAGGGCTTTTTCTCCATAAACCATCTCATAGGGGGTTCTTCCTGTATTTCTTTTAACAACAGCCTATCAACCCATAAAGAAAATTTAAGCTCACTGTCCCATCCCATTTTGTTTTTACCTAATGACCTTTTTATTCTTGTTATTACATTTTTATTTGATGACTCGACTAGACCATTTCCTTGGGGATAATAATTAGCAGAATGAGATAATTCAATTCCATATTCAGCACAAAATTCTACCATTTCATATGACACAAAATATTGAGCATTATCAGTTACAAGATTTTTAGGAACTCCATACCTGGTCAAGATATTTTCTTCTATGAATTTGATGACTACAACAGATGTAGATGTTCTCAAAGGTGCAGCTTCCACCCACTTGGTGAAGTAATCTATTGCAGTTATGATCCACTTATGTTGGCCAGATGAATTAGGCTTGATCTCTCCAATCAGGTCAATACCCCATTGAGCAAAAGGTGCTTCAATGATTACTGGCCTGAGGGGCATGGTTGGTAGATGCTTTTTCCCTATAAAAACTTGGTAGTTATGACAATTCCTTACATATTTATATACATCCTTAAAAAGGGATGGCCAATAATATCCTGCTCTCATGATTTTATTGGTTGTAGCTCTTGGAGCAAAATGTCCCCCACAAAAACCATTATGAAATTCATCAATTATTTTTGGGACTTCTCTTTCATATAAGCAGACTAATAATACTCCATCGGGATGTTTCCAATATAATACTCCATTTTGTATATAATACTTTTGAGCTTGAAGTTTGACTGACCTCATTCTGTTTATTGACATGTTTTTGGGGAATGACAGAGTTTGTAGATAGGACAAAATTTCTTCATACCATTTACATTCTTCATTTTTTATTCTTTTGTCATCATATGTTTGATCTATGGTAAGAATATTTTTAGATCCTGCTTCTTATTTGTTAGCCAACAGTTTAGCTAAACCTTGCCCTTTGACTATTTTAACTATTTTGAATTCAACATCATATTGCAAAAGTTTTACCATCCATCTTGCTGGTCTTCCCAATGGCTATGATTGAGAAAAGATATATTTTATTGCTATAAAGGGAATACAGCAGTAAACTTTGTTTGAGCCAAATATACCTTTAAAGTGTTCCAAATATTGGATGACTACATAGGCATGTTTTTCTAGCAGGGTGTATTTAAGATTCACTCCTTTTAGTCCTAAGCTCATAAAGGCTATTGGCCTTTCATTATTTTCATTATATTTTTGTGAAAGGACTACAACAATAGAATGTTCAGATGCATATGAATAGATATTAAAATCCTTTGCATAATCAGGGCAACTTAAAGCTGGAGTGGTTGATATGGCTTCTTTGATCTTGTTAAATGTTTCCATATTTTCTAATGTCCATTTTATTTCTCCAGTTTTCTTCACCATATCATTTATGGGTTTGGTCATTTCTACAAAATTTGGGACAAATCTTCTGATAAAATTTATTTTGCCAAAGAATGACCTTACTCCTTTTAGATTCTTGGGTGGGGGAATTTTAGAAATGGCTTCTATCCTTTCTGGATCAATGCTTATCCCATTTTCTAAAACTATATGACCTAGCAATTTTCCTTGTGTAGTTCCAAATATGCATTTTTTTGGATTTAGAGAGATTCCAAATTCCTTGCATCGAGAAAAAACTGTAGTCAAATGTTCTAAATGATCTTCTAGATTTTTAGAAAAAATTGTAATATCATCTAAGTACACTACTACAATTTTGAACATTAGTCCTTTGAAAGCAAAGTCCATCGCTCTTTGGAAAGTAGCACCTGCATTCATCAATCCAAAAGGCATTCTTAAATATTCAAATGTGCCCCAGGGTGTGGTGAATGTTGCCTTGTGTCTATCTTTTGGATTTATCAGAATTTGATTGTACCCTAAAAATCCATCTAACGGGGACAATCTAGTTGAACCTACTACTGCTTGCAGTAGTTGTTCCATGTTAGGCAATGGGTAATTGTCTTTTAGTGAGCTCTTGTTTAAATTTCTAAAATCCATGCATAGTCTAATGTCCCCATTCTTTTTCCTAACTGGTACTAAGTTGGATATCCAGGAGGAAAATCTGACTTTTCTTATTATCTTGGAGTCCAACAATTTTTGAACTTCTTTTTGCATTACTGGGTGCAGAGTTGGATTGTACTTTCTCTATTTTTGTCTAAAAGGCTTGGCCTCTTCTTTCAAGGGTATTATATGTGTCATCACATCCATTTTGAAAGTTTTGAGATCTTCATAGGTCCAAGCAAAATGTTCTTTGTTCTTTTTAGGAAATTGATATATCCAACTTTTTCTTTAGTAGGTAGTGCCATGTCTACTTTCACTATTTTGGGTTCTTTCATAGAGCCAATATTAATATCCTCAGATATCACTTCTCTGCGTATAGGTTTATAGGCTTTGTCAAAATCATCAAATAGGATTTCAAGAGACACCAATCCTTTGGGTATTCTATTAGTTTTCAACTGGATTACTTCTATTGGTTCTCCTATTTGATATTTTAGCTTTTCTTCATATTTTTCATCACAGATGACATCTGCATACTGATTTTGCAAAGTCATAAAATCCTTAATATCTATATCATCTTGAAAGACCTGAAGATAGACTATGTTATCTGGCACAGAAGGTTTATAGACTGAGATAGTTGGAAATCTATCCATATACTCTGTAGTTATTTTTGGGTGATCTAGACCTGAGGCATTCACAACTAAGAGATCTGCAACATGATTTTGTTCTCTAGGAATATATGAAATATTGAAAGCCAAAAATTTATCAATTTCTTCCAATACTGCATTTCTATATTGCTTAAGTCTAGGATGCTTGGTCTGATATTTGCCTTTTATTTGTAGTATAATAAGTTCTGCATCCCCTGTTACAGTTAAGTAGTTAATACCTAACTCTTTTGCTTTCCTTAGCCCTAATAGTAAAGCTTCATACTCAACTACATTGTTTGTGCAAGGAAATTGCAATCTGTAAGGTATACCAAGGTAATTTCCTTTAATATCAGTCAAATTTACACCTGCACCTACTCCAGATTGGGATTTAGCCCCATCAAATGACATGGTCCACATTTCTTGGGTTAATACTCGATTTGATTCAGCATCAGTTATTCTCATATCTTCTGGATCCATGTTCTTTGCATCTGGTACTTCCATCAGGAATGGGTTGTGCCATATTGAATAGACTCCCATCCCTTTTTCTTCCATAGAGTTAACTAAGTTAATCATGGTTTCATCTATTTGAATTAACTCTACAGAGTGTTTATTGAATGGTTCCCTTCTTAAAATTATATTCTCCTTATCTGATATGGGGATGGTAGCATAAGACCAGTCTAGTTGTATTGATCCCCCTAGTTGTTTTGCCCAATGCCTACTGAGTAATAGTGAGAAGAATGGGTCAACATCAACTACTGCTACATCCATAACAATGCCCTTTTTGGGGTGTTGGTCTAGGAAAACTAATAATCCAATTATCACCCCTACACAGGGAATTTGTCTGTTGTCCATTATAGAAATAGGGGCAGAATCTCTAGTACAGATTAATCCCATTTGGTCAACTATTAACTTAGGCATGATATTATGTGAAGCTCCACTATCAAGCATGCAATTATGAATCACATATCTTTCCCCTTCATCTGAATTATATCTTAATGACACGTAGAAGGGTCTGACAAGAAGATGGTGATCTTGTATCATGTTGATTTTGTCTAGCAGCATGACAAGTAGGGTCTTCTTTCTGCTCTACTAATCCAAAAGCTCTGCATACTTGTTCTCTGTATGTTTGAACTTTCATAAGTTCACCAAATGTGATATTAACTTTTTTCTTACTGAGTTCTGACCCAACATCAAATTCTATCTTCTTTATATCCAATGGTTTATTACTTTCTTCTTTGGGAACTTCTTTCGTTGATTCTATTACCTCAGGAGTAATTTTGTTAGGGTTCCTATCAGTTTTCTCTTTACTGATATTTTTATTGGTGAAAGTTTGTCTTCTTGTTTCATTTGTAGATAATTTCTCTATTCTTTCAAGGACTATTCTATTCCTTAAATTTAAAACATGGGTTGCCTCTAATTCTTCAACCTCTTGAGCAATGGGAATCAATTTCCCTTGCTTCATCTTATCATATCTTGACTCATGTGATTTCTATAAGATTTTAGTTCCTTCAATCACTAAGATCCGAGGATGATGATTTGAAGCATATTTATCCATGTCTTCTTCAAACAACCTTTCTCTGGATTCATCTTCAATGGACCAACATGCATTGATTCTTATATCCTCTTCTGATTCTGCATGCATATCTACATTACGTTGATCACTCAAGTGTATCCCACATGCATCAGGGTTATGGGGTGCATCACAAGTAGAGAAAAAATAAGGAAAACCTTCAACTACATTGGCAGATGGTATTGGGTTAGGGACATTGTTCTGATCCCTGTCAGAATCTCTATTTTTCTAGTTGTTATTCCCATTACCCCTATTCCTATTCCCTTCTTCAAAACCATTGTTGTTTCCCCAATTCTTGTTGTAATTTTTCTTAAATGGGGGACGGTTATCAACATGTGGTCACTCTATCTATGAAGATTCACCACTATTTCCATTTCTTTCAATTCTTGCTAACCTGTTACTCATGTTGTTGAACATTTCTATCATTTGATTGGTCAACTTCTCCACAGGATCAATTTTAGTTCTTCTTTGTATATCAAAATCCACTCTCTTAGGTTTTCTCTTAGGCATGTTAACCTCTAAAGAATAAGGCTTCATCTTACCACTATCAAGCATATTTCTTTCTATATCCATTGCTTTTTCCATACAACCATCAATGGTAGTGGCTTGTTCTTGCCTTAATTCATAGTTAAACTCTCCTTGAAAAGCATTCTTATAAAAAAAAATAGACTAAATATCACTAGGCCTGAGGTTGGCAGGGATTTTGTTTCTCATTTTTGAAAATCTTCTATTAAAATCACTAACAACCTCATTTTATTTCTTCTTCATAGTGGCTAGCTCAATTAACAATGATTGTTCATTTTTCCTTTCACCATACTTCTTTAGGAACACCTCTTCCATTTTGGTGAAGTCTGGGATATCATTGTTAGGAAGGGAATTAAACCATTCTCTAGCATATTTTTCTAAAGTCTACAGAAATAGTCTTAATACTACATCTTCATGTTCAACTTCCAGACTGTCCATTGCATATAAGAAACTTTTGATATGATCCTCTCCAGTTATTGCATTGTTTCCTAAAAACTTAGGGAGGTATTTGTGAGCTTTACTGGGTAAGGCATTTAAATTTACTGGTAATACAAAAGGCCTATATCTATTAGTTCTCCACAAATGAACATTACCCTGAGCCATAGCTACTATTGTATTTAATTTCACAGATGTAGTACCTACAGTGGTATGGGTCTAGGCAGTTTGAACGTAGATTGATGAATTATCTACCTTTAAATGAGAATAATCACATATATCTTCTACTACTGATTTTAAACGTTCATCTACAAAAATATCAATAGTAATAGTATTCTAGATTTTCTTCATGTACCTTTTACCACTAGAATTTAATCTACTATTATAAACAGTATTCTTAAAAAGTGGAGTTTTTTGGGTATGTATAAATACCTCTGGATTCTCGAGTTCTAGAAATAGCTCCTTACCACTTCTCCTGGTGTTCGCCAGCACGTTCTATTCTCTTCTTTTTTATATTTTTCTTTTGGGTTCATCTAGCAGAGTCGCCAACACTGGGGTGCAGAAAGAACAACGTATACTCTTATCAAGAATGCTTGATATTATCTCTCATCCTCATAGGAGTGGGTTCTTGGGGAAAATCAAGAAAATCAAGAAACCAAAATTTCAAGAAAATCAAGAAAGAGAAATTTTCAAGAACATCAAGAACGTAAAGAACTTACTTCAAAACATAAACTACGGACATAGGAAAAATAAAGAACTTCTAACAAAGTGAAAATTAAAACGTTGGTTCTTTACTTTAACTGGTCGTCCGTTGATTAAAAATAATCGTTGAAGAAAACTTTTAAGAAGATAATTGAATCTTTCTAAGAAGTCCTCCTCGACAACGGTGCCAAAAAACTGTTGGAACCGATTCTTGCATCCGTAGGAAATCAATTGTCACGCTACAAGAATCCATTTGAAACCAACGAGCTATTACAGGCTCTGGTCGACCTGCCTCATGTTCTGCTAAACCCGAATATTGCTAAAGAAGATGATAGAACGGGTAAGGAAACCCCAACGATAATTCTTTAATTAAGCTTCTAATTTGCACGCTCCAGATTTATATTAAACTATAAGTATTTTTATTAAAATGACCAAGCATGAAAATAACCAACTGTTATGCCTTATGTAGACCGGTGCCTAGATTCATTGGGTTGTTATAGCAATTTAACAACAATTTTAATATGAAACAGAGAGAAGGGGAGAAGAAAATTGGCGTTCTTAATCTCATTCGAATATCATAATAAAATCAAGAGTTAACCAACGAAAGAAATGTATATAATGCGTTCAAATAATGTAACCCATTATACAGATACACACAATACTGAGACAAAGAAATGACAGGAATAAAACCCAGAATTGTATTGATTTCATAAAATATTACATGCAGAGTGGGCGGGATGCCTTTTAACTCTATTTTTCTTAAAGAAATACATCAATACAATGAAGAGGACTCTGTTCAAATAATGTAACAGGTCTCTCCAACTCTCCTTGTTCCAATCTGGTAATAGAAGAATCTCTGAATCCTAGGCTCAATAAGACTGGAAATATTCTCGGCTTCTTGAACGCTTTCCTATCATACAATCCTGCACAGCAAGGGGAGGAAGAAAGAATGAATAAAAGAAAATAGACACAAAGAAATACAACAACACAACTAACAGGGCACTCAAGTATACCTCTTAGCAAAAATGCTATTCTCTAATTGCTTGATGCAGAATCCAGACCTGCCTGCTTCCTTTTATAGTTGTTGGTTCTTGATTCTGTTATTCTTGGTTTACTTCTGACTGTACACTTGGCATCATCTAATTGAATCTCCAAAATTGATGTTATCCAGCTGGCTTTGTTCTAAATTGACTGTGCTCTCTTCTTTGACTTGTTCAAACATATTCCCACTCAACTGGTGATTTAAGTATGAGGAGAACTTTTGCTTGTTTCTGCTATTTCTTGGTGCGTTTAGCTGCTGCTTTCCGAACTGGTTTCTTTTGAGTTGTCTTTCCTTGATCCTTTGACCCTTTGACTACCCCAGATATGTCTCCTATTATTGCAGTTGTCTGTGGTGCAGAATCTACTTTTTGCTGAGTGCAGGTATTGACCCTTTTTCCTTTTAAACTCCTTTGCAACCCTTTAATATGCTCATCAATCAACCTCCATATTTCTATGTCAAAAGTGGCTGCAATCCTGAGCATATTCATTTCTTGCAGAATTTTGTTTTTTTGTATAACAATAACAGGCATGTTTCTGTCATACTGAAGTAGTAAGGCTTCTGTAGCATTCACCATGAGTGTAGTTTGTTTAATCATCTCCTCCTCATCACCTTGTTCACAGTCAAATCTCTCAAGGGTTTCTTTGAATATTCCTTCTATGTCTGATGCTTCTAGGCATTGATCTAAGGATAGGCCAATATCTGTCAGTTTATCTATAGCATCCTTTATCAGATCATTCATCTCAGTCACAGAATTTGTCCATTTTTCTCGGTTTGATCCAAACAGGGCTGCTTTGAAAAATTTAAAATTGATTTGAATCTTATTGCCTTCAGGTGTTGTTATTTCTTGTCCTTGCAGTTCTTCAAAATGATCCCCTATGTAGTCCAGGGTTGGGTGAATGAATTTAAAATATTTTTCTCTTTCCTGCATCAAGGTCATGATTTCTTGAGTAGTTATTTGAATCACCCTTATTTTCCTGAACATTTCAGTAAAACCTTTGGCCTGAGCTTTTATTTTTTTGTACATGTCTTTCCTCATTACATTCAAATAATATACATGATCTTGAACCTTGGTCACTACAAGGGGCTGGGCAATTGAAGCATTTTTCTTATTTAATTCTTCTTGTTGCTTACTTATCACAACTTTCAATTCTGCTTTTTCTTCTTCCTCTTGACTCAATTGCTTTTTGAGTGTTTCAATTTTTTCAACAAATTGGTCTATGACTTGATTACTCATAGTTTTGGCAAGCTTTGCCATATCAGCTTCTTTACCCAATAGTGATGATCCTCCTGTTTCTTCATTGGTACTGAAGACTAGTGGGTTTTGTAGAGGAGGGAGATCAACCTTAGCAATATCTGACACAATTGTCCCCATTTATGCCTTTTCTAAAGATTGTTCTTCTATATTTCCCATTCCTGCTACTAACTGTAACTCTTGTTCATCTATAGCAGTAAAGGCCACCTGTTCATCTATTCTTTCCAAAACAACCTTGGCAACAGGTAGAGATAATATAGGTTTCTTAGCTTCTACTGGAGCTATTTTTATTTGAATTTTTACTGAGTAGCTTCAAAAGAGGCCACCCAGTCCACCTTTTACTTGTATTACTATTGGAATTTTTATCTCCTATCCCTTTATGTTTATAGAAGTCGGGACGGCCATGGGTGCCAATTTCTTCACACTGGTCATAGCTAAAACATTATCAGATATAGGAACTACAACCTGCTTTGTTGATGGTGCTTTTTGAGAGGATGAAGTTACTATTTATTTACCCTTATCTATACAGGTTTGTTGAGGAGCTTCTTTTGGTGTTGCCTCTATTCTGAGTTGGTCATTCACTGGGAGTTTAACCTATTGTTCTACTACATCAACAATTCTAACAATGACCTCCATTAAGTCTATGTCCTGCTCCTCTATCAATTCTAGCAAAGGGTCTTCTTTAATTGTTGGGTCTGTCCTTGGCATAACAGGTGTTGTAGTATCCACTAAAATCTCCCGAAGCCTTCTTAGTTCTATTGGGTAGTCATAGGCTTCACAAACCTGTGTGCTACCTCTCTTTTCTGGAGGGAAATTATCCCATACTGTCTATAAATCTGATTTTTTCTCTATAGCTTCTAATAAGATCTCTTCAAAAGCATCTTCTCGATGCTTGATTCGAGCATACTCTCTCTTCTCCATCATTTTGTTGTAAGTTCCTTTTGGGTCATAAAACCTCCATGACACTTCATCGAATCCCATATTGTCCAATTCAAACATTCCCTTGAGTAGGGAAGGATATCCAACAAATACATAATCTCCAAAATGGCAAGGAACATCAAGCCAGGGGACTTTTCCATGCTTCTTAACCAGTCTCATTTTAGCCTCTTCTGCCACTTGTCTGCATAATTCTAGGGCTGCTATGGATAGTGGGCAGTACTGGGGTAACACCTTAGGAGGGATTTTAGCTCCATATAATCTGATGTAAGTAAAACCCTCTATGAAGAAGAAATATCCTATCTCTTTTTCTTTAATGAATGCTCTTACCCCTGGCCCTAATATTTCTAGAATTAGCCTAGTTAAGGCCCAATGGATTTCTACCAAGAAGCGATCACAAAACCAGCCCATGTGAGTTCGTCCTTCATGAAGTCTCCAGAAGCTATTTTGTACATAGGGGCTATCTATGGATTTTAATATCTTACGGGCTTCTTCCCCCAATTGGCCCACTATTAAGTGAGTGAGAAAATAATATTGTGAAAAGTGAGGCATCTCCTGCCTCTATTCAAAAATTGCTCTCTTTAGTTCTACCATTTCTCTGTGTATTTGTGAGCTCAATTCTAGTTCCCAAGCGTAGATAGGGGTGTTATGTCCTCTATTACATTGTGCAGCTAAATACAAAACCCTTTTCATTATTCTACTCATATCCTGTACTCCCAATACTATGTTTATCATGTCACAGAAGTCTTGTACCCAGGGTTTAAAAGCATTTTTATTAATTGGGAAATTTTTCTCTATTTTTGCATGTGTATCAAACAATTTTTTTAAAATTTCCATATCAGTGAACATGCGAGATTGGTGTTCGATTACCTGGTCCACCAAAAATGTGGTATACTTCGTCATATTGAACACTTCCTGGATATCTTCGACTTTGGCGCTGAACACCTTCTGATTCTTGTGGTCTCGAAAGGTCCTCGTTCTTTCGTCATATGCCACTGCTAACCAAGCCATCAAATCTGAGGAGAAATGCACTTTTGGGCATATCAGCTTTCCAAGGTTACTGTTCCATCTGTTGTCTCTAGGGAAACCCTTGTACTGCCACCTCTGAGATTTATGGAACAAATCTACCATTATCCATGGGGTTCTGTTATCGCCTTCCATCACTCGGGTGAAACTCTTAATGCAGGCATTTTCGATCTCGTACAGTTGAGCTGAGTTGGGTTTTTTATCTGCCCCACATTTTTGGGCAAAATCATACATAGTGGTACCAGGAACAGGCGGTCCAGAAATCATAGAATAGGGTGATTTATCTATGATAAACTTTATGGCTTCTCATGTATCTGTAGGTACGAACACATCTCCCCATGATGCCATTGCTCTCATGATTGTTGGTCAAGTTCTTCTTTGAGTTCTCAGAATATGAATACTCTCTTCCCTCTGTGCTTCTGATGTATCAATTCTAATTCTTGGTATACCAGTGGAGTGGCCTTGACTGGTTTCATAAGTTCATATACAGGGTGGTGGAGTGAACTTGATAAATTCGCACATTTCGTTATCGACCCGATGCCACCAACCGCTGTTCAAAATTGGCCAATGGAATCATGCCAACTCAATATTTTCTGGAGTTTTGTGCTTTATGATGGGCGATATCTGTTAACTTGTGAGCCTGGGTCCCTTTGATACGTGTGCCTGCAATCATTCATGCTTTCTATTCATTCGTCAATGGGGATATTTTAATCTGACGTGGAACGGTATGTTTTGGGCCTCGTGCCATCTCAGATTCGAGTGATAACTACATCTTCGGGATCCATTATGTCTCCCTTGGGGTCTTCGTGATATCCGACTCTTGGTGTGAGTGTAGGTTTTTACCTATGATGTCCCTTTTTCCCTAAGTCAACCGTGATTAATCGCAACCGTCGGATTGATCTGAGATGAAGTGCATCCGTTGATCTCCCGAAACCTGTACGATAGTTAGTGTACCTATTCTCATGTAAACACTTGAAATAACATGTTTTATTGGTCTTCAATTAATCATATTTATCCGATGTTAATCCTTATATTGTTAAACCTTAATAACTTGTTTTAATCGATGGTAATCATAAAACACACTTACTTTTCTTTTGTGATCATCGTTGGATCTTATGGTGGTGAGGCGCGACCATTGGATCATACATATGCACGTATTCTTTAATAAATGGGAAAAATTCATACGTACCTTGACTAAATTAATCAACCCAATGCTTAGATTAACCTTTGATTATCTTCCCATATGCGCACCGTTGGATCTGGGTGGTCAATGAACGTCGTCGTTCGATTCGTGTGTTATAAAAAGGTCTTTATTTAGCCTTTGGATCTTTGTCGCCAGTTATAGGCCTTCGCATCCATTGATTCTCGATTTAGTTTGTGCATCGCCATTTGATCACTGACAAGATGCATGCTAGATAATGATGTTATAGACCTTTGCTTTTCTATTAATCATGATTAAGGCAAAAAGGGGGAAGATTAGTCAATGTATTAAACCCTTACTAAACACGATTAATGTCAATTAATTTCGTCCTTACCCATGCCTTTTACCTTCCATCCTACGATTTTGGTGCGGCCATCGGATCTGAGTGGAGACAAGTGCAGCCATTGGATCTAATCAACCTGCAAGTTAGTTTAATCAAGCATTTATAATATTAATCATGATTAGGGCAAAAAGGGGGAAAATTAGCCGATGTATTAAACCCTTGCTAATCATGATTAACTTTAATTAATTTCTCCTGATCCTTAACCCTTTTTAATGCATCTTCAATTAGTGCACCACCGTTAGATTAAAAATCGTTTGAGCATGGTCATCCGATCTTGGTAACAAGCTCGATGATTAATCAAATGGGGTGCATCCTTTTTAATATGGACTTTAAAGTTCATTTAGATTGAAGCAATCACAATCATCGATCTATACGTTGTTTGGCGTGATCGTTCGATCTGTCAGACCTGCTCTGATTTTAATTTGACCTTGACCCATGATGACTTTTCTTAAGACTTTGACTTCTTAGAGGGCGTGCAACCGTTGATTTTAGAGGTGTTTAAGTGTTGCCATTAGATTGAAGGCAACCTGCTCGATTTTTAAACTTTGGGTTAAATCTTATTGACTCTTTGATTTTATCTTTTGGATCTTATCATGAGTGCGCATCCATCAGATTTCCTCTGGCGATGCGCTACCATCCGATCAAGTTTTAAGATGCAACCTTTTTACCCCTTGACTATGCTTGAATTTTGACTTATCTTCGGTTTGATTTTATTAAAGCGCTATCATCCGATTTCTCTGGATCATGCGTGGCCCTTGGATTAAATCTGAGGTGCTCACCAATTAGCTTAGCGGGGTGCATACCCTTAGGATTTTAATCAATTAATATTTATTTTAACCTTAGGTTTTTCGGACTTTGAGACCATGGTGAATGTTTAACCGACTTATGATTTAAGGACTTTATTAATCGATTTTTAGGCCCAAGGAAATATTTATGAAGGTCGGACTTTGGCTTGGGGATTTAATTTGAAATTTTCTTCCCTAACCATTCGAGGTACTTTGATCAATACCATGAAGCCCACATTATTAAAAAGGCTAAGGTTAGACTTAATCAAACCAACTAATGAAAAATTGAATTACCCACAACAACTATAAGCAATGACCAACAGTATAAGCAGTTTGATTGAAACCAAAAATTTAAATTTGGGGGTTTCAAAGTTGAGTCAAATTTGGCTCCAACACTCTCTCAAGGTCTTCTATGTAATTTATACTAAAACTAATACAATACAAACAGTTTCTTCCACGTATTTTTCATGCTTAATTTGTGGACTAATGATTGTACATGAATCAAAAGATAATCTAAACCTAATATAATTTTTATTTTGACTTGGACTTCTAAATGTTCCTATTGGTCCAAGTGGCATCTACATATAATCCTATCAAGATACTACCTATTCTAACTAACTCGCAGGATAGATGTTAAGGCTTTATTTCCTTTATTCCAAGAAGTCTTAACAATCTTTTGTGATTACATTTCAAATGTCCCAAAATAAACACATTACAAATATTATAAAACTTTGTCAACTGGATATATTCTTGTAGATAATATGCGAGAAGCAAGGTATGTTGAAAAGTGAAGATATTTGTTGTCGTCCATTGTAATGTGTCGTCCACTTGATTGTGTCATCCATGGTCAATAGTAACTACTGGTAATACTCTCCAGTAACTGTCTCTAGTGATTACCTTCGATAATTACCTTCAATAGTTACCTTCAGTAACTACCTTCAGTAATATACTTCAGTAACATCCATCTATAACCTGCATCTATAGTCTTCGTAATTCGTCATTCCTATGACCATCTTCTCATATGCTCAACATCTGGTTCTAATCATGTTTTGCCGCATTAATATTCCATGAAGTGTTCTTCAACATTATTATGTCCAAACATACAAAACTTGCACATATTTTGTGTAAAATTCATGTATTTATTATTTTAACATTATAAATAAAATTTAGTCATAAATCATGCAAATAAGATATAACCATTATCAAAATGCATTCAGTTTCACATATTTGTAGATAAAATACATATAAAATGTTCCATAATACATGCACATTTTAGCACTCATCAATCTTCAAGGTAATTAATTTCAATTGCTTCTACTTGAATAAATGCTTATTACTTGGATGAAGGGGTAAGGTAGATAAGACTTGAATGCTTGGTAGAAGTGTTAGAAATGATCAAGGACCTACATTCATGCTGAAGCACTCAATCCCTTTTATATAGTCACCATCATCCTGAGGAAGAGAGTACCAGATCAATGCATGTTCACCTCAATAATATCTTCCTACCTAACACCATTAATACCTATAATTTGAATTCATTGTAAAATTCTCTATAAATAGTGGAATACCAACCATTCCAAAGGGTGGCTCTGTAGCTATTACAATTCATATGTAAAGTCTTCTCCATTTTGTAAATACAAGTATGCCACTATTTGGTCTTCAACTAGTGTTCTTGCAATTTGTTTCATGTGTGCTAATGTTTATTTCTACGATGGTTTTTTGAGTGTTATCATTTAATTTTGATATCTAGATTTTTTAAGCTTTTCTAAATACTGCTAGAATTTACATTCTCATTTACATTTGGGTTGGGGTTTATTTATGTTAAATTTGGTCATATGGGATTGCTCTAATTTTACATCCTAGATTTCAAGCACCCATACATCGGTTCTAAAATTCACGTTTGACCTGTCGATGTTGAGCATCAGGTAGGGCATCATCGACTAATTTTTTAGGTGGCGTGCTTGTGTTTCCTATCATGGGGTTGGTAGATCATGTGTCTTTATGTGGTTGTACTCATTCTTATTAGTTCTAGTTGTGGCTTACTTTCCTTCCTTTCCTACTTCTCTTTTCTTTCCCTAGTTTGTAGGTAGGTAGCTAGGACATCCTTTTAGGAATTGGACTTCTCCACAGATCGACCACCCCACCTTCCCCAAGCATTGTAGTCTTTCAATGTTAGTGCAACTCCAACATTCTTCCTGTTGGTGTAAAAATTAACATCAAAAAAATAGGATGCATTCTTGAAGGTTCCCAACTAGCATTGAATGACCACTCAGCCCAAGATATGTAGAGGTGATCAATATCTAGATAAGACCAACTCTTAGGTTATATATACCTACGTCACAAAGTGGAAGGAGGTAAAAGGGAATGAGAAAGAAAGCAAAGGATTTCATAGCCAAAACTAACAAGGATGGGGTATAGAGACATCAAGACACACTCCTTCAACATCATCAATGCAAATAATAATGAAACACCTAACAAAATAGCCTGCCCCATCTTCACTTCTCCTTTAGCTCGGTGTACAAGGGTAAATTATAGAACCAGCGATAGGATGCATGAAATCCAGGTAGTAGAATTAGATCACTCCCACCTGATTGGCTTTAGAAATAAATCCCAACATCTAGTAGAAAATGCAAATTCTAGAACCACCCAGCTATACTCATAAAATCTAGATAGTATAATTAAGCAAACCAACTCAAATGACCATTGCAAAAATAAACATTCACACAAAGGCAAAAGCAAAATGAAATATAGATTGAGAGACCAAACAATGATTCACTATTATTTACAAGTGATGAATAATTACATATGAATTTTAAAGGCCACAAAGTCGCCCTTAGGAATGATAAACATCCTTCTATTTATAGATTATTTTACAATAGATTCAAAATTAAGCATTAATGGTGTTCGATGGGAAATATTAAACTAGAATAGATAAAAAATCTATTGATGCCCTACTCCAGGAGGGATTATGGTCATTCAAAAGGATTTAGATGCTTCTACATAGATCTAGACCTTTGGTTATTTTGATAACCTCTTAAATTCCAATCTACTTTGTCCTTTTGTGTTGTAGAAAGTTCAGAGATTAATTACCTCTGAAGCTATGCACTTTTAATTTTTTCTTCTTTACATCCATCGGCTATCTACATCAGGTAGCTAAGGTCATTAATGCTTGCTCCTAGGGATCCTTGAAGCTTCCATCCTATTGCATGGTGATCTCATCTTTGGATGGACTTTTTGGCACACTTCTTATATCAAATTCCTAGTATTCCACTCATCATATCCTAATGTGGATGGAAGATCGGGCTCTGACCCGTAATGTTGTCTTCCCAAAGTTTTATCCATTTTTTAGGATAGAAAATTGGGACTAGTGATCTCCTTGCCCTAGTCCGATCTTTTCACCCAAAAATTTGAAGTTCCTAATCCTCCATCTAATGGTCAAGGTAGATATTTTGGGTCTTCTTTTGAGCATGCCCCTACCCATTTTTCTATCCATCCATTAAAATATGCCTCAACCATAAATACCTCAAATTTTATTGACTCTTTTATGAAATCATCGTAAAAAGTGTGTGAGAAGGATTAAAATTTCATCCATAATATTGGTGACTCACAGGGGCTTTACACTCTGTGGGAGAAAAGAATCTAGAAAGAGATCTTGATTTTTTTACTCCTTTAAACAAGGAATGGGAGAGAAAAATAGATGCAAATAAGCTTTCCATAAGATCAACCCAATGAGTTTGCTAGAAACAAGGTAAGAAGGGGAGAGTAATTACAAAGTACCCAAGTATAAACTGGGTAAAGTACAGTAGAAAGGGAACAAAGAGGGAAGCTAAGTGGAATAAGAAAGGGAGAGGGAAGAAAGGAGGAAGGGAAGTGAGACAAAGTAGAGGGATGAATTGGAAGACAAACTCTATGATATCCATACAAATTGTACTTCCATAAACATACCCCACCAAGACCCAGGGTAGTTCAACAATAGACATACAACCAATAGCATTTGTCACAATATTTCCTTTTAACACAATCACACAAAAACTTCCTCAATATATCACTGTTCCTCTGAATAATATTTTGTTGTAGTAATATTTTCATCTTTAAATGTTAATAAATACTGCTATTTACCCTCTTGAGGTTCTATCTATAGCTTATTTTTTACTGGGTAGAAGCATGGGCATTGCTTTCAAGATTGAAGTGCATATCCTTTTGGAGATTGCATGAAGTGATTCATGAATTTTGAGCCTTGATCCATTGGGTACGAGGTCACAATAAAATAACACTAATAACAAAGGGAGGACCTTTAAAACCATTATACCTTCTAGGAATCCCTCATGATTTACCATTGAACATGATGATGTCACTGGCCATGTGCCTACAACACTTTTATTTAATTGTTGACTTATGTACACAAAATTGTGGTGTAATATTGAACATGAATATCTTGAATATGTATTTCCTACTTGAATCAGGAGTTGCTCTACCCATATGACCTCTTGGAATATTTGAGGGATTATAGTTTCCACTAATTGATATAGGAGGAGACTAATATCTAAGCTAAAATCTCAAATATAGTACATGTGAGCCTGTGTGGGGGATGGTTGGAAGTGGAAAGGGATCCTTTCCCAACTCCTTCTAAATCATAAATTGAAATTTATAATTTATTTAAGAGGTGCATCAAGAGCTAGAAGGAATCCTCAGAGCCATCAAATGCATTAACAAGAGCTCCCACAAAATTCATCTAAGAGTGGATGGGTTTCCACCCGAGATTATGGTACCACCATAGCATCCTTGACATCTTCATGTCTTATGCCATGGAGGATCGCTAGTGCAATGACATCCTCAAGGTGCTCTTGATCAGTTCCCAATGTTCCATCATATTTTATCAGGGCTTCAAGGGCACCTTCAGGAATATCATACCAACATTGGAGGTCCAATGGACCAGGATCATTCTATTATGAAAAACTCAAGTAGGCCATTGAGGCACTAACCTTCAAATATATTGGTTCATGCATTGGAGTTGGAGTCACTAGATGAACATAATTTCTTTGCTAGCGAGGTCAAGGCTATTCATAAAACCTTGTATCATTTGGGAAATAAAAACTTTTTAGCATAAGGAGGCAATTGATCTCATGATGTGTAGATTTTGCACAGTCAAATTTTCTAGGTTATTTACCAAGATATGGGTAAACCAGAGTATCATTGAACTTTGATTTTCTCAAACATAGAAACTCATTGAGTTCCTCAATAGATTTGCCAAAAAATATTGGTGAAAAAATTAGTACCGAACAAGCAGGGGGTATTCCTAGAGGTTCTTAACCAGCATTTAACAATTGCCTAGCTTGGGAGAGGTAGAGGTGATTGATATCTCGAGAATTCTAGCTCCTTAAGTTCTAGCTACCTACATCATAAAGGGGAAAATCGAGAAAAGAGAATGAGAAAGAAAGTAAAGGATGTCATAGTTGGAACTAACAAGGATGGGATATGGCCACATCAAGACACAATCCTTCGATGTCATCAGTGCAAATAATGGTGAACCACCTAACAAATTAGCCCATCCCATATTCATTTCTCCTTTGGATAAGAGTACAGGGGTAAATTCTAGAACTGGTGGGAGGGTGCATGAAATACAGGTAGTAGAAATAGAGCACTCCCACTCAATTGGATTAAACAAAAATAAACCCCAAAACCAAGTGGTGAATGCAAATTCTAGAACCACCTAGCTAGACTCACAAAATCTAGATAGTACAATTAAGCAAACAAACTCAGATAATCATTGCAAAAATAAACATTCACACAAATGCAAAAGTAGAATGAAAGATAGATTGAGAGACCAAACAATGATTCATTATTATTTAAAAGCGATGAAGAATTACATATGACTTTTAAAGGCCATAGATCCACCCTTAGGAATGACAAACATCCTGCTATTTATAGAGTATTTTATAATAGATTTAAATTAAGCATTAATGGCATTTTATAGGAAATATTAAATTGGAATGACTGAAAAAATTATTGAAACTCTGCTCTAGAATGGATGATGGTCATTTAGAATGAGTTAGGTTCTTCTGCATAGATTTGGGCCTTTGGTTATTCTTACAGCCTCTTAATTTCCAATCTACTTTGTCCCTTCATGTTGTAGAAATGTCAAATATTAATTACCTATGAAGTTGTGCACTTTCAAAATTTTCTTTTTTGTGCCCATCAGTTATTTGCATCAGGTAGCTGAGGTCATTAATACTTACTCCTAGGGATCCTTGAAGATTCCATCCTATTTCATTGTGATCTATCTTGGGATGGAATTTTGGGCACACTCCTTCTTGTACCAACTTCCCAATCTTCCACTCATCATATCTTGATGTGGATAAAAGATCGGTCTCAGACCCCTAATGTTGTATTCCCAAAGTTTCATTCATTTTTTAGGATGGAAACTTGGTATTGGTGATCTCCTTGCCCTATTATGATATTTTTACCCATGAATTTAACATTCTCAATCCTCCATCCAATGGCCAGGGTGGGAATTTCAAGTTTTCTTTTGAGTATGCCCCTGCTCATTTTTTTGTCCATCCATTAAAATCTGCCTCAACCATCAATGCCTCAAATTTGATCGATCATTTTATGAAATCATCCTACAAATTGGGTGATAAGGAGTAAAATTTCATCTACACTTCCCACTAGGCCATATTTAATTACCAATAGTTTTTGACACACCTAGGAGGACCAAAAGGTCTCATTTTCTATTCAGAGTTTTGTGAAGCTCTGATTTATAGTATCCTTTTATTCACCTGGTGACTCCACTTTATAGTGAACCAGATCTACTCTGACTGGTTGACTTGAAAGAGAAGCATAACTTGGCAACTCTACTTTGGGACCCAAAAGGTCTATATGCTTTAGAAAATTAGATTTGAGTGACACTCTGGTTTACCCATATCTTGCTAAATCACCTAGTGACTCCCTTATGTGGTGAATCAATATCACACAATCAATTACCTCTTCTATGCTGACAAAGTCTCCATTACTTGAAGGACTCAGGATTTAATGAGTAGCTCTAACCTTGCTAGTGAATAAATTATGCTTATCTGGTGACTCCAACCTAGTGATAGGATCCATACGGTCTGAAGGATCGATGCTTCAATGGCTCAACCTAGTTGTCATAATTGGAATGATGCAGGTCCCCTAAATATCTCAAACCCATAATATATTCCTAATGTATCATCCAAAATACTCCCTAGCTATGATGGCACTGAGGGTGTTGCATACAAGCACTACCAATATGTGGCCTATTTGTCCATTATCCATAACATCACTTTTGAAGGTATCATGCTTAAGCTCCTTGATCTTTCTCTTAAAGTAAGAGCGTTGTTATGGTTCAAATACTTGGAGCACGAGATCATTCATATATGGTTAAACCTATAAAAATCTAATATTAGTTCATATGATTCTTCCACTGATCCTTTTTGTCTCACATAACTCACATTTATCAAGTAAGACTATTATGAAACCATGGTTGACTTCAATATTCACTTTATAATATTTTGGAGGAGGATACCTCATGAGAATAACCATCATTTGCATAGGCATATGTATATTATAGCCACACCTTTGATCCTAACATAAGACTCCTCATACAAAAATCAAGAGAAATAAGATTTCCCCAAGTTTTTAAGGAAGCATCTCGAGCAGAAAGAATGTTAATCTAGGCTAAAAAAATTTCTAACAGAAGCCCTCCCAACCTCTCCTACCTCTCATATCCTCAATATAAAATCCATTTCCTCTATAGTTTACATTCATGTAGTCTCATAGTACGATGGATACCTCCCTCTTACATCCTCATGACAACACACAAAAAAGGCAATAAAAGCTAAGGATGAGAATTCATTGGATGACTGAAGAAGTCACCAATATGAAGAGGAAGCTCTTAGATGAGGAGAGACAGTTTAGTGGCCTAAAATCCAATGTGTAGTACTCTACATCCAGTCATAAAATAATATAATATGGGAAGGAGATCAGTTCTTTGTCTCATGTAAAGGAGATAGATATCCATTCCTTGGGCTAGGAAACCTGATTGCCTACTGCTCTCTACAGGAGTAGGCTAAACAATGGGTAACCCTTAATAAAAATGATTGAGAGTGCAATGGTGGTACATTACCATCTATGCTAGTATTTTAAGTAGCTAAGGCAACTCTTGTAGTACCAATGTTCCAACAAGGTTTACTCTTTAGCCAGCAAGAGGAGGAGTCATCCCAAGAACCCAAATGTAAATTTGGGTTGAATTCAAATAAGGTGGTGGTAGCTAAAGAAGCTCATTATGGGTTGTATAAAGAGGATCTCTATCAATATATCACTGGAATTCTTTAAATACAAGATAAAATAAAGTAGAAATGTTAGATATTGGTTGAGGTTGTTTCTACCCCCAAAAGGGAAGTATGGATGATAGTGCAGGTTGACCCATATGCAATATGATATGGTATCCCCCTTCTGAAGGGGTACTAACTAAAGCATTAATCGAGGCATTAAAGACATACTTTGTGTGTATGGTACATGAAAAAAATGTATATTTGCTAAATCCAAGCATAATACTTACACAATAGTGCTAAATTCAACTTAAGGGGTACATTAAGTTTTACATTATTTGGTCCAAATATTACAAATTTACTAGATAAGTTGCAAAACAAGTTTTTGGCTTAGGCGTGTGAACCACACTATAATTTTATGTAAATAATCCAGAAAGTAAATAAAATGTAGCATATGCAATTTCACGTGGTAGGTAAAATCATTGTAAATTAGGCTTAAATGGGATCTATTTCCATTTGTTCTGAAAATGGCTGGCTGGATAGTTGTGATTTCCAAAACTAAGTGTATGAGGATTTCCTTGGTACCCCTCCCATTTTGAAAAGTGCTTATTTTTTATTTTTTTTTATTTTCTTCCTTGTTTGGTGTTTTTTATGACTCTTTATCCCAATGGCTAGTATCCTAATAAGCTCATACATCCAAAACCGTGCTACATTACTCCATTTTAAGTAGAAAAGCAAGATTTGAAAGCATAAAAAAAGGATTCATATCAACCCAAATATTTTAAGAGAAGCATTGGATCCAGGGTTATGCATAAGCACGAAATATCGTAAATTGGCTCTATTTAGGATTTTCAAGATTTTAAATTGGCTAATTTTGGATCCTTTCACTGGGGCCCATTCGCCCGAAATTTACGAGGTGGAAGTTTTTTTGGGGTAAATTCACCCGTCGTTGATAATAATTAAAATATTTTTATTTTAATTCGTCGACCTCAAATTATAAATGATTTTGATTTTCATCCCAACCTTCAAATTATAAATGATTTTATTTTTCCCGCCCAAATCGCCTCATATACTACCCGTATATATACTGTAGTGGGTACCGATAAACATACATCTAAAATACTCTAACTCAAAAATAGCTCTGAAACAACGAAATACTTGACAAGGTTGTAGAGGAGTGTCTATCGAAATAAGTCGAGTCAGTAGAGGAGTGTCGATCGGTGCAAGACAATTTATGCGTCATAAGCCGATCGGTTGTAATGTCTATCATAAGATGGTTGTAGAGTCATGTCTATCGCATAAGATATCGATTGTAGAATACTATCGATTTAGATTCATATATATATCTTGTAGAGGTATCGATATATAGTATAATTATCGATTTTAGAGGTGTCATCGACATTATCGATGTTATAGAGTGTCGATCGATTACATTAAGTGTCATCATCATTTAGGTATCATCATATTTATCTATCAATTGTGTCGATCGACATTAGTCGATCGATTGTAGAGGTGTCGATCAACATTAGTCTATCGATTTAGGTATCATATTTAGTCGATCGATTATTATTTTAGATGTAAATTTATCGATTTAGAGATGTTGATCAACATTAGTCTATCGATTGTAGAGGTTCGATCGACATAAGTCGATCTTGTAGGTTCGATCAATTTTAAGTTATATAAGTTGATCGATTGTAGAGTAGTGTCTATCGACACAAGGTTGTAGAGATGCATTAATCGACCTAAGTCGATCGATTGCTGAGAAGAGACTATCAAATTGATCTTTGAGCTATCGATTATAGAGGATTCATGACTAAAAATTGGTAGAGTATTCTTCTTCCATTGTTCTTTTGTCCAAAGCTCTTTTTCTTTAGTTTCATAGGCACTATAGGTGAACTATATGCAACTATGGTAGACAACTATCAATGTCATCTAGTTGTGTGTCAGGAGCATTTCTCTTGTTAGAGACTGCTTCTTGTCTCTTAGAGTATGTTTCATAGGTAGTGTAGAAGCACTATCTACAACTATGGTCGATAAGTATCCATGTCATGTTGTGTGTTAGGAGCATTTTCTTGTTAGACTACTTCTTGTCTTTCAGATGTCATTCTATAGGGCAGCGTAGGTTCATCTTGAGGGATGTCTACTATTTTCCTTCAATTTCATATACATTTCCTAACATCTGAAGGTTTTTCTTTACAGATACAATGTCACCTACTGAATATGGAAAGAAGGGAGGCCAATCTTCTTGTAAAAAGATAATTCTAAAATATTTTACACAAATATCAAAATGCAATGAGGCATCAATCTCTATAGATTCTACACAACATGCAGGTACAAACACCTTTTACCATCAAATTTTTAATATTTTTGTTGTTCTTAAATATAAAACCTTTCTTTATTAATAGATAAATGGTTGTCTGCTTATCTACCTCTTTTTAAATGCTTTGTAAAATTGTATTCTGTTAATTCTTTAAAATAGTGCCTTTTTTACTTCAAAAAATGATAGAGAACACCAAACATTGAATGTCGTAAACATTGTCGACCCTGATGTGCGTTCACTCGAAGATATTCCAGTAGATGAGATGGGACCACATGATAATTTTCCTAATAACGACATTCAACAACCACTTCAGGAGATTTTAAATTCAGACACATCAACCAAAAAAAAATGATAGTACAATTAAATTGCAGACCTCTGGGGAATCTTGTAGTCAAAAATCTAAACATCAAAAGATAAGTGAATGGACTATTGGAAGGGATTTTAAAAATGAATGGGCATGGTTATACCCCTTTATTGAGCGAGATGAGAAACTGAATGTGTGTAAATGCATTATTTGTACATGGAAGCTTGGAAAGGATCATTTATTGCAAAATAAGAAAGACACAATAGAAAAACACTATGGGAAAGTTTACATCAAAGAAATACGAAGTGATGGAACAATTAATAGATTTCATAGGTGGAAGGATGCATCAGAATGTGTGCATGTGAGATATGCACTTGAATATGAAAAAGCAATGAAACAAAAACAAACTCTCATTGAGAAGGGTGGAACAATCGAGGCACAATTTCAAAAAATTAATAAGAATGTATTAGCCTCAAAGAAATTGTAGTTTGCTATTGTATACAATATTCTAAAAAAAGGTCGACCCATGTCTGATTTTGCTGATTTTAAGGAAATACTTCAACTAGCCGATGTACAAAACCTTACCAGTTCACATTGGTCAGATCGAAGTGGTTGGGAAATGGTAAAATATCTATCACTGGTTGAGAAGGAAGACCTGAGAGAGAATGTGAAACAAGCCAAATTTATTTCACTTTCCATTGATGAGGTAACAATTGTTGACAACACATCTTGGATTTGCATACATGTTTACACATTCAAAAATCATTTGAGACAACCTCATTTACTAGCACTACATAAGATGATTGAAAATTGTAATGCGGAAAACATTTATAATGTTGTTGTAACCAGTTTAAAGGATATTTCCAAAATGGATGAAAAGGAAATTGCCACAAAGTTAATTTGTGTTGGAGTTGATGGTGCGGCTACAATGCAAGGACAAAGGAATGGTCTTTGTGTTAGGCTTCAGACATCAATTGCCCCATATGTGATTCCTATTCATTGCATGGCTCATCGAATGAATCTTGCATACAAAATTGTGAGCAATTTTGATAATGTAGCTAGAGTGGAAGAACTCATCCATGAAATACACTCATACTTTTCATGCAGTCCAAAAAGGTTTGCAGAGTTTCAATAGTTTTCTCTAGGTGTAACTGAAGGTAGAAAAATGTTAAAAGATGTGGAAACCAGGTGGATTTCACTGTTTCTTCCTGCAAAAAGGGTATTTTCAGAATATCAATCCTTGGTTGGGTTTATGTATGCACATCGTAGGGATGTTGACAAGGCAAAATATTTGCTTTTTCGTATGACTGACTTGGAAACTCTTCTCACATTATGTGGTATTCTACCAATGTTACAAGAAATGAATTCTATGATTAAACTTGCACAGGAAAGGGCAATTTATATTGTCGATTTCATGAGGATGAGAAAACAAATATGTATGATTATTGATAGGATTTATTTATCCGAAAAACATTTTGAGGATCCCAAGTTTGATAGTTGGAATACGTTAGTTAATGTCAATGATCCGAACAACTTTTTAAAGTTCAACATCAATGATAATATTTGTATTGCTATCCATGGAAAGTTGATTCTTGTATATCATTTTGAAAAGTGATTAGATACACTAACAGATGATGTTGAACAAGTGCCCATTACACATTCTGGATTCGATGAGGTTTTGGATAGCACTAAGAATAAATTGAAAAGAATTGCAAATGCATTAACAAGTGAAATAAGAGATCGTTTTAAGAGAGATGAGACACTTGAGGCCATGGTTATTGTTAATCCCATCTTCTGGAATCCTTGTGGTGACCATAGTAGTAGAAGTGAGTTGTTTGTAAAATATATGGGTAATATTATGACATATTTCTCTAAAAGTGTGGAAATAAATGGCATTGAAATCAATGGTATTCTAAACAAAGATCTTTTGAGACAACAATCAACAAATTTTGGAATAACAATGGATAATCAAATTGCACATTTCAAAAATCCACATGAGACTGGTTCAATCATGCATTTCTGGAAAAATTGTATCGAAGTAGTGTCTTACAAGAAACTATGAGTGAATACTTTATTTTATATGAATTATGTCAGACAATGATTTTGGGATCTGTTGAAGATGAAAGGGTTTTTAGTGCATTATATTTTGTTAAATCAAAATTTCATAATAAGTTGGACAAAAATTTGGAAAATTGTTTGAGAATGTATGTGTCATCGTACGAGGTGGGTAAGTTTCCCTATGACAGAGCGTTGACATATTGGAAGTCCCTAGCAGAAAGAAGAGGTCTCACTAATACTATTGATAATGACAAAAATGATTCAGCTTGGAGTGATGATGAGATTATGGAAACATAAAATTCACAAATGATTCTCGGTTCTTTTGGAGAAGTCGATAAAGCTTTGTATCAACTTCCAGAAATGTAAAAATTGCAATGATTATATGACAAATTCATATAATCTATGATTTTTCGAATTTGAAATCATTTTGTAAAATTTTAGTGATTTGAATAAATTCATATTATCAATGATTTTCCATATTTGATATCATTTATAAATGTCAATGATTTGAAAATTTTCATATTATCAATGATTTTTCGTATTTGATTTGTTGTAAAATTTTAGTGATTTGAAAAAATCATATAATCATTCTATTTTCAATGATTATGCATGTTTGCTTTTTAATGATATGGATTGTCTATGTTTTCAAAATTTATGATTTATGCTATAGCTTTGAGTAAGTTGAAAATTTGAAAACCATGTATACGTAATGATGCTATGTTATTGAACTAATTGTATATGTTGACAAAATATAGTGATTTTTGCTTTGACTTTAAATGTATGTTTGTATGTATCATTAGTATCATTATTTGTATGATATGACAAAATATGGTGATTTTTTATGATTTATGCTTTGTCATTGAGTAAACCTTGTATGCATACATAACTAGTAAAAATTTCTCTACATATGTATGAAAAATGCATGTAGTATATTACTCTAGATATGGAAAATGAAAATTTAAACCCATTCATAGATATATCCATCATAAACTCACTTTGAAATATAAAAACAATATAGCATAATATAAATGACCATATTCATTTTTATACAACAACTATAATGACTATGAATGCATTGAAAATTGTGACCCATGCATAGATATATCCTTTGAAATATAAAAACTATATAGCATAATACAAAAGACCATACACATTTTTATACAACAACTAGAATGACTATGAATGCACTAAAAATTGAAACCTATGCATAGATATATCCTTCGTAAACTCACTTGAAATATAAAAACAATATAGCATAATACAAATGACAATACTCACTTTTATACTACAACAAGAATGACTATGAATAAACTAAAATTTAAACCCATGCATAGATATATCATTCATAAACTCATTTGAAAATTGAAATATAAAAACAACATAGCATAATATATGGAAATTGAAATTTAACCCTTTCATAAATATCTCCATCGTAAACTAACATTGAATATGAAAACAATATAGCATAATAAAAAAGACAAAACACTTTTCTATACAACAACAAGAATGACTTTGAATAAACTAAAAATTTAAACCCATGCATAGATATATCCTTCGTAAACTCATTTGAAAATTGAAATATAAAAACAACATAGCAGAATACACAAGACAATACTCATTTTTATATCACAACATGAATAACTTTGAATAACATGTAAATCTAAACCTATGCATACATATATTCTACGTAAACTCAAGCATATTTGAAACACCATAATACTCAAGAGATGAAAATAACACACAATTATAAATAGTAAATAGTGTAATAGTAAAATAATAAAAGCAAGTATCTTGTTTTCAAATGAAAACATATGAAATGTCATAAAATAGTCTTTTCAAAATATCAAATTTTGAAATTCAATTTCATGCTTCAGAATATTTTCCCCCTTCCACCACTCCTTTTGCCTTTTCAATGACTTCCATAGTCTCCATAGCAATGACTCCTCCCTCATATTTCCCATGTTCAGCTCCTTTTTCCTCATCCACTACTTCCATGATTTCCACATTCTGCATTCCAATGGCTCTTCCCTCGGGCTGGGTAACAGTACTATCAATTGCTCCAGAATTGACAAGGATCTTCTCAATATTTTCCAATCCATCGAGAAGGGTGTTTTCTTCTTTGCCAACATCTTCAGATGTTGGTCCTTGAACTTCTTTACCCTTCTCCTTTAGCAGAACATCAAGATCCAATCCGTTGTGGATAATGATTTTCCGCAAAATGTTGTTTTGTCGAACTGATTCCTGTGCTCTTTTTTCATTGTAATGGAAGCGTTTAAGAACTCCTTTGCCATCCTGAGATAGTCTTGCAGGTTTTGAACCTACTTCTTGAGATTATCATACTTTACCTACAAAAAGGAAAAATAGTTAATCAACAGATAATTACATTTTAAAAAAGAGAACAACAAATTTTTGAACACAAAAGTGATTAAGTCAAACCTCAACAACATTCTTTGCAGCTACAACAACAACAACCTTTTTCTTATCACTTGCCCATTCATTGTAATAAGCTTGGGCCTCACCATTTATGTTCTCCAATATGTTCATCATAAACTTTAAAATTTCATCTGTGTAAGATGTATTCACCTTCACAATGCCAGATTTTACTTGTTGTAGTAGAGCCTCCATATTTTTAGGTTCATTTTCAACAACAAATTTTTTTCTCTTTTTGAAAAATTATTGTATCGGGCATTAATTTCCTTTATCAACACTTTGGCCCGATACTCCCATTTTTTCATTTTTATTATATCTGGAAGTAGTAAATCCTTAATGGTAGATTCAACGTTATCAAAAACCAAATATTTTTCTAAAATATTTAATCTTTCATCCTCTAGTCGAGGAGGAGCCTGATGGGTGTTTGTTTCCCTAGGAGGAGATTTGCTTGAACATTCTGCTCCTTCATTTCCTTTATCTTGAAGCAATTATGATACTTGAAAAGTAGTGGGTGTGTTCTCTTGCAAAAAGAAATCTTTATCAAGTGGAACCTCATCCAACCCAGCACCAGAAGCTTTCGGTATATCCTTAAAATTAAAATTAGCAAGAGAAATACGGTCGAATCCTAAAAATGTCTTTGATGCTTCTTTCTCTAAAAATTGTTGTGTTGCTTCTCTCTATGGCCTAGATGGAAGAATGTGTTTTCCAACTAGGAAGCATTGACCTCGCATTTGAGGTTGGCATGGTGGAGGAGGGGGCGGCATCTTGTTGATTTTGTTGATGATATTGTTGTATGGGAACTTAAAACATAAAAATAAAAATTAGTTATAAAATTTGTGAAGGTAGAAAATAAAAACTAGTTATAAAATTACATTATGAAAATTGGTTGCAAAATTTGTTATAACACTTACCAGTAGAAGAAAAACATCTTGCATAGTTGCTAATGCAAATGGAATGTGGGCATGTTGTACATCTAAAAAAAATTAATTAAAAATAGTAAAAATTTTGTAAAATTTTGTTTCGGTAGTCATTAAAACTTACTCCCCGAAGATGAAACCTCTTGCGCAACTACGCCCATTGGTAGTGGACGTGCAGCCATAGGTGGAGGTTGTCGATGATCAGGAGAACTAGATCTTCTACATTTCCTTGTTGATCTTCTCCTTAGCGGTGGTGTTGTTTCCTCCGTAGGTGTTTTAGAGTCTCCTGATTCCTCTAGATTATAACCTCTGATAGTAGCATCCCACTTTGAAGAGGAAGAGGATGCCCTTTTCTATGTTTGGTATAAAATGTCAAAATTATAAAAAGACAAACATATGAAAAATAAAAAAATTTACTTAAATATTAACAAAAAATTACCTGAACCTATTGTTCTATCATGGCTGCATTGGCTAGGGTTGAGTGCCAAGATGTTGGTACTTGAGTGTTCTACAAATGATAAAAATATTCATAAAAAATAATAATATAATTGCATGTGCTAACTATCGATGAGGGTGAAGCATGGGTTTTCACGTTCTCGATTTCCAATCTGATCCGATGTGAGACATAGGTGGACCAGTCAAATTGTTGGTGTGCAACACAATGAACCAAATATGCTAAGGCCCACATCAGAATTTTTATCGGTCTTCCTTGCAGAATGAGTCTAGCAAGGAAGAATTCGCAACATGCCCGAAGAAATTTATTTTCAATCGTTGGTACAGTCAAACCCCTTCTGGACTTGGTGGATGTAACTGCAAAAAAACAAAATCAATAATTGTACACTAGTGACTAGAATTTAAATTCAATTAAATAAAAAAATAGTTATACCTTGAAAATATTTGACTGCACATTGAAGTTGGTCTCCAAGTAGAGTTTGTCGTCATCAGTTAATTGGTATTTTGAAGTGATAGGCTCACAACCAATGTGGGGCAATGTTGTCAATCTGGCGACATCAGAGGCTATGAAAGAAAGAATGATATTTTTATTGTCGATGACAAGATTTACCTTACCCGAATCAATATTATAACCTGCAATGATCTTCTCCAATAGTTTTGTGTCCATGTCAAACTACGACATTGAAACTAGACCCCGAAGACCAGAGTTCATGACCCATGACATGTCGTAACCCGATGTTGATAAAATTTTAGAAATCAGGGGGTAAACCAGGTTTTTAAAATTAATTTTAAACATTCCAAGGGTTATAGGGGATGCCATAGGGTTATTTCATTGTGTACGAGTATGGATCAGAAGATACAGAGGAAAAGGGTTAAAACTCGCTTAAAAATTAAGGTAAAAGGTTAAAAACTAAGATAAAACTAGAGGAAGAGGGTTAAGAATGCATTAAAATGGGAGGAAAAGGGTTAAGAATGCATTAAAATGGGAGGAAAATGGTTAAAACTATGATAGAAAAGGTAAAAAATGATTGTTTATCCCTTTATATAGACTTTTCTACATGCAATCAACTCATGGATGGGTGACACATGGCCTCTACATGCAATCATTTCATGGATGGTTGACACATGGTATAGATGCACCACTACTATCGATTGGGTACTCGACACTATTGCAACCAATCGACACACTTGCAACCGATCAATATTCCTACAACCGATCATCTTCTACACCTGATCGACATTCCTACATTCGATCATCATATCATTCAATCATATTCTTAAATTCATTTCCCATATCCTATACCAATCATTATATCTACACCGATCATCATATCTACAATCGATCATCATTCCTACAATTGATCATCATTACAACCGATCGATATTCCACTGATCATCATACCTACAATCATCATATTCTACAACCAATCATCAAAATATCTACAATCATCATCTACAATCGATCATCATTCTTAATCGATCATCATACATCATCATCATACCTCAACCATCGTCATCTATTGATCATCATTCTCATTCATCAAGATCATCATCCTTGATCGTCATACCTACAACCAATTCATCTATCCCTTATCATCATACCTAATCATTCATTCTACAATCATATTAGATCTCATGCTACGATCGTCATACCTACAACCGATTCATCATTCCTTCAACCGATCGTCATGCCTACAATCGATCGTCATGCCTACAACCGATAATCATGTCTTCAATCGATCGTCATGCCTTCAATCGATCATCATACATGTCTATCGATCATCATAATAGGCCTAAAGTCTTTCATGTCAACCTAAAGCTTTTAAGTTTGTCGTACATTTTTAGATTTTGCAAACCGATATTCATAGCCCCCAACACAAAAAATTTGCCACGGTTTGAAAATTTTTGGAGATAAATTAATGCAATTCGCCACGGTTTGAAAATTTTTGGAGATAAATAAATGCAATTCGCCATGTATACTTCTACAAATTTCATCGGGATTCCAAGACAATTCGCCTTGATTTTATAAATAGATTTTGGGGTCGACCCCTTATGCATAACCCTGATTGGATCCTCATGGATTAAGGTAATCACTCTATAAAATACCTCATGGGTGTCATTTGTAATTCATTAAGTAATGGATCAAGGAGCATGATTTAGTTAACCAGGGGAGGCCAACATCTCCTTAGAATATGATGACATTTGATAAAGATTGAGTAGAACACTAGGCATGGTTCAATAACCAAAACAAGTTCTAATTTCAATCAAGCTAGGACAGTAGGACAACTAGAATAAGGAAGATATGTGAAATAACTACAATGAACTTACCACACAATGGACTAGATGTTTGTGATATATGTGGAAACAAAATATAATGATAAAAGGTTGAACAAACAAATTAGGAGATACACATGTGGACATGTGATGAAAAAATATGTACAAGTGTTCTATGTCATTGACTAATTAAGTCAATCAAGATTCAGAAATGCACATTCACAAATTCAAAAAGAAACCAAATGAGTGCTCCATGAGCCTTATGCATAACTGCAAAGATGAAATATGTGAGGAAATGTAACATGAGAAAATTTGGTATAAGGGGATTAAAATAAGAAGAGAGTGAAAGATAGAGAAATCAAAAAAAACAAAAGGAAAAATAATGAGAATGAAGAGGGAAAGTATCTTCCATTAGTACATAGTCATTTGAAGCATGACCATACAACAATGGTGAGGGGCTGAAGAATGAGGGTTTTAGAAAAAAAAGGAAAAGGAAATGAGATTGAGATGCAAATATGATAATAGGATGGTGAAATGTA
The DNA here is from genome assembly GCA_028583015.1 of Wollemia nobilis. Taxonomy (NCBI): domain Eukaryota; kingdom Viridiplantae; phylum Streptophyta; class Pinopsida; order Araucariales; family Araucariaceae; genus Wollemia; species Wollemia nobilis. The sequence continues at coordinate 1,701,928 of JAQPPZ010000806.1, forward strand.
TGAGCAAGTAGTAAGTTGTATTTGTGATTGTTTTTTTATTGAGGTGATTTATCAAGTTTTTGTGTTTTTTTTTTGTTTGTTTATTTTTTGGTTTTTTGGATGAATATGCACAAGAAAGAAGAGCTTGTACGAATGGTATTAAGTGTAAAAGTGAAGGATGTTGATGGGCTCGGTTTCTTTGATTCCCTTGATATTGGTAAGCTTATATGCATCAAACCCAAAAAAAATCATGATGATTTAAGGACCAAGCCAATTGGTAGAAATATTTTCATGCAAATGGCTAGGGAGGTTTGAGTTATGTTGGTTTTCCTTTAGTACGAGGTCACTAACTTGGAACTCCCATTAATGGACCTTGTTATAATATGTATTTTTAATATAATATTGATAAACATGAATATGCTTGAGGGTATTGATTTGATATTCATCCAGAAGAGTGAGTTAATCTAATCAATTTAGCATGTAGTGTCATCATCCATGAACTCTTGAAGTGAGATCCACAAGAACAGAATTTTGAGTTTGAGGGGCATAATGGCCTTAGTTCCATAAACCAAGGAAAATGATGTTGCCCCAATCGATGTATTGAATACTTGTATGATAGGCCCAAAGTGATAAAGGGAGTTGAACAGGTCAATCCTTATTTTATTTCACGATATTTCTCAAGATTGCATAGATAGTTTTACTGGTGGCTTTAGCTTGACCATTACCCTGAGGATAGTAGGGTGTTGAAATGCTATGTTGAATGTGATATTTGTTAAAGCTCTTTCAAACATCCTTATTCTTGAATGGTAGGCCATTATCTGAGATGATCTTGAAAGAGATTTTAAAATGACAAATAATATTATGGAGGATGAACTCCACGATTTTAGGACTCAATATTTTGGCAAGAGGAACAACCTCGACCCATTTGGTGAAATACTTAGTTGCATTTATGATAAAGGTATGTTGACCATATGAAGGAGGGAATATTTTACCCATGAGGTTAAGCCTTCACTATGAAAAGGGCCACAAAGCCTGGATTTTTTGCAAGGCTTGAGAGGGCACATGGGTTAAATTGGTATGATGTTGGCATTTAAGGCATTTCTTGACATATGTGCAATAGTCACATTCCATGGTGGGTCAATAGTACCTCATATAAAAAATTTACTTTGTGATGGACATCCCACTAAAATGACCACCACTAGTGTAATTAAGCTCTTGAGAAATGATTTATTTTGCTTCCTATGGTTCAAGACACCAAAGAAGGATATCATCATAATCACAATGATAAAGCACATCCTCCAATAGAGTGTACCTCATATATTTTTATTTGAAATTTTATTTTATAGCTTGAGGTAGATCATTGGGGAGAGCACCAAGCTTAAGATAATATTTCACTTAAGAGGACCAAATGGCATAAGGCTCTTCTTGGACAAAATGGACATCATGTGCATCCTTGGAAGATTGGCTAGAAGTAGCAAATTGAGAAAGAGTAGTGAAATAGAAATGTGTGACTTTTTCATGGGTATTCTAAGGAATTAAATAACTAAGAGAAGCCATGGTATAAGAGAAGCAATTGGCCAACCTTGGAGAAGATTCAATATTATACCACTCCAAGTGCATCAACAATTTATTTATAATTTACTTGTATACCTTTAGGATGGGGCACTTGCATTTGTAGATCCTCTTGACTTGATTCATGATGAGGAGAGAATCACCAATGATTCTAATACACTTAATGTGCATAGCAATTATATTTTCTAAGTCAAGTATAAGAGCTTCATATTCAGCATTATTTTTTGTGTAGGGAAAATCAAGTTTGAATGATAAAGGGATGAAAGTCCCTTATGACATGAAGAACACAACTCCAATGCCTTCCCCTTTCTTGCACTTAGAACCTTCAAAAAAATAGTAAGGTCTACTTCATCCTTGGTTTTGATAAATTCTTATTATTCTATAGTGTTAAAGATAAATTTATCAAGAATATCAATGAAAATAGGTTTATCATCAGTGAGAGGAGCTTATGCAAGTTTATTAGTGATGACCTGATATTTGATGGATTTTTGACTAATGAAATCAAGATCAAATTCTATGAGAAGCATGATCCATTTTATGGTTCGATTATTATTGAAGGTGCAACCCATCATATAACGTAATGGTTTTTCCCTCGCAATAACGTAAGTGGTATGATTGATCATATAGTGGAGAAGCTTCTTGGTAGCAAAAAATACTACTAAGCATAACTTCTCCACATAAACATATTTACTATAGTAAATATCTTCCACTCAATTGGCTTCATTCTTTTGGACTAACATAGTTCCTATGGAAAAATTTGTGGTAGATATATAAAAGTGAAATAGGATGCCTAGCCTAGGTGGAGACAAAATTGGTAGGGAGATGAGATAGCATTTTATAGCCTCAAAATTCTTTTGACATTCTTTGTTCTGGTTGAAGGTGACCCCTTTTTACAAAATTTGGTTGAAGGGATTGCATTTTTCTAACAATTAGGTGATGAAGTGATAAATTAATTGGATCTTGTCCTACAAGCTTTGCAACTCCTTGAGAGAGAATGGGGGAGGTATGTCCAAAGTGACCTTCACTTTGTTAGAATCCACTTTGATACCTCTCTAAGAGATGATGAACCCAAGAAGTTTTCCTTAGATAAAACTAAAGACACATTTCTTGGGGTTGAGTCTAACGTTGTGCTCTAAAAGCCAGTCAAATATTTTTTTCAAGAAATCGACATGCTCATGATGCTTTGTGGACTTGGCCAATAAATCATCAACATATTCTTTGATTATTTTATGCATGTAGCCATGGAATATGTAAGCCATAGCATGCTGATAGGTAGCACCAGCATTCTTGAGGTCAAATGACATAATCTTATAGCAAAATGTCCCCCATGATTTTGTAAAGGATGCCTTGTGTTGGTCATTAGGATTAACTTGAATTTGATTTCATCTCAAGAAAACATCCAATAGGGAAAGAATTTCATGGACCACTATAGAATCCATGAGAGTGTCAATATTTCAGAGCACAAAATTATCCTTAGGATACTCCTTCATAATGTGAAAAAAATTTGTGCATATATGTATCCCACATTGGGATTTATGATGGAGGCCAAGTTGGAAACCCATTCTAGATAGTCTATGGTTTTGATGAATCCCACATATAATTTTTTTTATCTCTTCCTTCACCATTAGTGTTATGGTGGCATAAAGCTTGGATAACTTTTGCTTAACCAACTTAGCATTAGGATTGAGGGTAAGGTTGTGGACCATGAGATTTGGATCTAGGCATGGCATATCCTTGTAGGACCATGTAAAAACAACTTTGTATTCTATCAAGAGGGTTTTGAAACTCTCCCTCTATTTATATGAGATAATTTTTCCAAGTTTGAGAATCTAGGGATTGGTGAGATCAAATTTGATGTTGATATCAATGGTTTCTTCCACAAGCATGTGGGAACCATCCTCTAGTTGATGGGGAGTTGGAATGAGATGCAAATCATCTACCACATTCTTAGCAAATATAAGCTCGTCATAAATGAATTTATCTTGAAATACAAGAGAAGGATAAGGAGGAATATAGTCTATCAAAAAAATTCTAAAGTAGAGGGAAGAGAAGGAATTCGCTCAAATTTGATGGTACTAGGATCAATGTTGAAGATACATGGAAGGTCTAAATCATAGCAAAAAAATAGGTCAATTGATATCATGTTGACAATTGGATGGTGGAAGAAATGGATGGATTTTCTAGAGGATTAGTTTTGTGATGCTTGCTTTTGTGGATGAGGTAGAAGTTGATGAAGAATAGGTGGATGGGGATTGGATAGAAGAGACAGAGGCTAAAATATGAGTGAAAAGGATGTAGGATGAGATGTTCAATAGGATGCTTCTATGGAAGAAGTGCAAGAAGGATGGAGAGTTAAAAAGAAAAAAATCAAAGGTAAAAATCACTCTTGTCAGGTTCCTTGAGCAAGGGCATGATACAATCTAACACTTCCTTGAATCTACTGGAATTAATTGAAACAAAATTGAGTTGTTCCTCGAGGTCATCCGAAGATGTGTCATATGGGAAGGCATGAATGGTAGCAACTTGAAAAAATTCTTTAGGAATATCTACCATGTATTTTTGAGATGAAGGATCCATTAAATGAGCATACTCAGGGTCAATATATTTGTTAAAATCATCCTCCTTGATGTCAAGGTTAAGATATTTGAAGTCATATTCAAAGGGGACTAGTGAGTAGCTCTTATGATATCCTAAGACAAATTTATATCTAGGTAGTTGATCAAGATATTATACAATAGATCATGAACCTTACTAATAGCACCCTAGACCAATTCCATGTTAGTTGAAATGTTGAAAGTGCTACATGGTAAAGTATGGATTAGACATACCGGGGGGGGGGCAGGGGGCCCCGGAAAAAAAAGTATGGATTAGACATATATTAAGATTATCATAAAATGGAGCTTTGGATTATTTATATTGAGGTGTCTTGGAGGAGGTATCAACTCTCCCATAGACAAAATTGGTATGGTTTGTCATAGAATCGATGGGGATGATAGCATTAATAGTCAAGGGAGTGTTGTTAGGGTAACCAAAATTTCTAACTGACTCAATATTAGGAGGGGATAATGTGACATTATGTGCAATATACTCCCTTGGACTAGAACTAGAAAATTGTATAGAGACATGGGGTGATTCCTGACTCAAATGTTGAATGGGTGGTTATGAACTATATTTATGTGAAGAGGAAGGTAGATCGGTTGAAGAATACAATGGTACAAATTTTATGAGGCAAAGAGTAAGAAGGGGTAGAGTTGGAAGATGAATGATCAACTTGGGTGGTTGAAGAAGTAGCTTGATAGGAGGATCTTGAATAGGAAGTTAAATATATGGGAGGGGGAGGCATCAAGACATATCATTTATACAATTAATAAGTGGGTAGAGAGGCATTTGTGAGTTGGAAGTCCAACCTAGTGGTGTGCTATTCCCAATATTGATGTTCTTGAGGAGTGTTCATAGGTATGAATAACACAAGAGGAGTATGGAAAGCAGAAGTAGGTGATGAATGTAAGGTAAAATACCAAGGATTAGTGACCATAAGGATAGGTTGTGGATGCATTAGAATATAAGGAGAGGTAGAAATAATAGGAGAGTTGGAATAAGTGGAAAGAATATTAGCTACCAAAGAACGAAGGAATCTAGGAGGTGTAGGAGCATAATATGGTGGAAGATGAGGTCTAGTGAAAGGAATGAGAGGAGAAAGAACATATGGAGGAGAAGAAGGATAGCCATGGGGAGGTGGATAGAAGGTGGGCCACAAAGGCTAGGTTGATGATGGAGGAGGATTAGGTGGTTGAGTTATGGGAGGATGATTGGCCACCAAGGGGATGGAGGGGATCGAAGGTGGAGGGCTTGGTTGGATAGGAGGTGTGGTTTGCACACTAGTAGGGGCTAGGTGGGTGGATGAAAATGTGGGCCCTTAGAGAATGGAAACCATATTGAAATATTTAAATGGTTCCTCATTGATATGGAATATAATGTACACATCCATCATGGACATATTTGATGTAATGATGTAAGGTAGATGACACACACTACATATCTCAAATCCATGGTTGTTTGAGAATTAAGTTATATTGCATCTCTCCTTCAATGATGTGACACAAAGTGAGGATGGTATTTACACCCACCTATATAGGGAGGATGATTGTGCCAATAATTGGGCACAATAGTTCATTGAAGCCTCGTAAGGTTATGGTTAGAGTATCTAGATGGCTAAATGGAAGGTTTAGGTGTCTAAAGACAACAAATGAGATGATGTTGATGGAAGAGCCTGTGTCGATTAAGACGCACTTAAATGTTAACCATCTATAGCATACCATGATGTGCATTGGAGGATCAGGCCCCTCTCCCTTAAGAGTCTTTATTTCATAGTCATAGAATTTAATTGAGGGTGACATACATGTCCTCACATTACCCACAAAATTAGCAAAAGCATTGGAATCTTGTGTTTGCAAATCTATGGACTTTAGGATATCCATAAAAGCTTCCCTATGTGGGGAGATTTTTGAATAAGTTTAAACATTGAGAGCTTAGTATATGTCATTTTAATATTATGGGTAAGGTGAATCTTTATATGTAGTATAGATCACACTAGAGGCACAACTTACGAAGGTAGAGATGATACAATTTATGTAGAATGCATGCCTTGAGGGTGATTTTGTGATTATCAATTTGGATAACGTTGGTTCCTGGTTATGATGCTAATCATGCCTACAAAACTTTGGTATGATGGGACACCATTGACGTGATTGATTTGATTTTGCAATGATATGGAGGTTGAGGCACCATTATAGTGTTGGGTTGTCCCATGCTACGGTAAAGGATTTTGATAAATACCAAGGTTTTGGTTGGGAGGGGCCAAAGGGTTGTCAATTGTGATGTCCCCTCGATCTATCATATCTTGCACCAGGTTCTTAAGTTGTCAACAATCATTAATATCATGACCCTTTTGTTGATGGTAGACACAAAAGTGATGTTCCTTGTACCATTTTGACTTAGGTTTATTGGGATCTTTTGGTCAAATTTTTGGTAAGGAAATTACTTTTGCCTCATACAAATTTTAAAATATTGTTGACAAAGGCTTAGATAAAGGTGTGTAGTTTCTAGGAGGATGAGGAGGATGCAGTGGACGGGTGAAATATTGGGAAGAAGAAGATACATTGGTTAGTTGAATGGGTATTGGCTAAGATTGAAAGGTTGGTTGAGGATGTTGAGCACTAGGTTGAATAGGAACTTTTGGGGTGCCCAACACTACTTGGTTCACTTGGGGGGACTTATATTAGTTATTGTTGTTATTTCCTTTATTAAATTTTTTGGGGTACTCTTTATTATTGATTTTAATTTCCCCTTGCACTTTAATCTCTTCAATAATTTTACCTTGAGCATGGCTTCCTTGAAGGTGCGATGTTGAATTAGTAAGGTTGTCAAGATATGCTTAGCATAACTTTGAGCTAACATCCTCACCAATTCAAAGTGAGGAATTGATAATGTTATTCATTTATAACACCCCTCCATCTAGTGGCATAATAATGAATTGGTTCATCATTGAATTGGTGGAGGATATAAAGGTCTCTCAAAGTTGTATTTTTCTTGATGTTGATCGAAAAGTTCTCTAAGAAGAGGTTTGTCAATTGCACAAAAGAGGAAAGACTATGTTGGGGAAAATTTTTGTACCAAGCTAGGAACCCTTCCCCAAGAGACATAGGGAAATTTTGGAACATGAGTGGATCATTTTTTTTAATTAGGTAATAGGTGTTAATGTAATTTTACAAGTGCTCTTTGAGATCCTCTTTTTCTTTGAACATTTCAAACTTAGGCATCTCAAAGTGGTAAGGATGTGGATGCATAGGGAATAACAGATATATAGGTTGAGTGTAGTTTTCTAAGGGTGGTTATTTGATACCCCGATCCTCCTGATTGTAACTCTAATCTATTGATATGACTCATTGGCCTATGAATCTCACTTTGTGAATCTTGGGATACTTGAGCAAGCTTAGTCAATGGGGTAAAATGGGAAACTTCATGAGAGTAATGGTATGGATAATCATAAGGGTAATAAAGAGGAGGAGGATAAGATGGGTGATAGGGTTGTGTGGTTTAATTCATATGGGGTATATGTGATGAGGAAGAATATGGATGATAAGGTGGATGTTGGGTAATTTGTGAAGTAGGAAGAGGTTGATATGTCAATGGCACATTCATCGCATGGGCCTAAAGAGAAGGGTTTTGGTGGTGGATATATGTGGTATAAATTAGTATTTATGACTGCATTGGTTTCCATTGATAAGAAGTTGTAGGAGGAGGCGGCAGTGGAACTATAGGTTGTGTGAAGAATTAAGTATGGTTAGAAGGAGGTGGATTAAGAGGAGGAATAGAGGTGGGAGGGTGATATAGAGGTTGAGAAGCAATATGGAAGTGGAGAGGAGAAGGTTGTTGAGAAGTACCAACTTGTGCATGCTATGAGGAAGTAGAATGATAAGGATATTGAAGATGAGTAGTTTCTTGGAGAGGGGAGTAGAAGAAGGATAAGAAGAATGTTAAAAATAAGGAGTAGAGGGAGGAGGGGAAGAAGGATAAGGAAGAGTAGAAGAAGCAACATGTGTACCTATAGGAGGAATATTGGTATAACTAGAAAATTTTGTAAAATCAAGTATTATGAAAGGGAATTTAAGAATTTGAGAAAGTGGTATGAGAAGCAATTTAGGTGATGCACGTTAGGAAAGGAATAATGATCATATAAAGCATATGAATATGGTATAGAAGCGATATGATTATGGGAAGAAGAAGCAACGTGGGAAGAAGAAGGACAATTAGGATTGATGGCAACTGATACAATGCCCATGATTTTGGTGGTAGTAGGATGAGTAAGAATGTATAAGATATGTGAAGTTGAATGGGATTGCTCTTGGGAAAAAAATGGGAATGATCACTTGGGTATTTAAAGTTGAGATAGGTTGAGTTGTGATGAATCAAATGGAGTTTTAGGGAGTAGTAAAGGATGTTGCAAACTAGGAGTAGTGAGAGACAAAGTAGGAATGAGGTAAGTGACATAAGCAAGGTGGGAATTAGGATCGTAGTAGAGAAGTTTCATGTGTGAAGTGGATGAATAGGATGCATCACTAGGTATCTCTAGTACGGTCATACGAATGACTTGGTTTTAAAACAAATGTCATAGGATGAGAGTTAAGAATAATGACCCACATCACTAGGGTAGGGAACGAGACAAGGCATGGACAATCATCCTCGTGAGGTAGGAGGGATTTCCTCCAAATGAGTTAGAGTAGTAATTGATGGATGAGGTATCTACTCTAGATGATCCATGGAAATATTCTCCTAAGCTTAGGCTTGGATTTTGGGACATAAAGTGGATATTGTAGCCAAACTCTAGTTATAACCATATTAGGTCATATGACCATAGATGTGAACCATCTAGGTTCATATGGCTACAACTATGAATTGTTTGGGTTCAAACAATTGACTTTAGAGACAAATTATAGGGAAGATTAAAACAAAAGTAGGTGATAAAAAGGTGACTAGACTATGTTTTTAGTATTTTTATATTTTTTATGAATGTCTTTTATTTTTTTGTGATAAAATTATATCTACACAAGCAAAAAAACAAACATAAATCTTTGAGAATGTAGGTGTTCTATTAAGCTTTGTATTAGTGTTTGTTGTTGTTTAAGTTTTAGATATTTGTATTTTTTGTTTTTTGTGTGTTTTGATTTGACCTACTCCTAGGATCTACAATAAGTTAGATGGGGTGTATCTATAAGGTATGTTTATGCACTCTCCCTGATATATCCAAAAGTACATGGGAATAAGTAGTGCACAAATAACCAAAATATCTTCCTAGGATAGGGTTGGATCAAGGTATCCTAAGGGGCAAAAGACCTCCAATACCCTTTTAGGGGTTATGAGATGTAGTGTTGTCTAAGACTTGTGATGATCCAATCGGATTTTGCTTCACCCTCAGTTGGGTTGAATCAAAAGCAATAGCTATGAACCCATTGATTATTTAGCCCTTTGAGAAAGGGCATCTCACCTAAAGTATCCCAAGATAATCCTAAGGATAGTGATATTTTTAGTGATGAAGTCCAAAAACTACTCAAAGGACTACTATTGTGGCTAGGGGGCAAGTCAACGATTGGAGATAACTCCAAATGTCATAGATATCGATTAACGACTGGTGATAAAATCCAACTTAATAAATTGGTGTACAAAATATCATGCAATGTGTGTTTTATTTTGGTTTTTTGTTTGTTTTGTTTATCTTTTTATTTTAAGGATGCCTAACTATAATGCATAAACACTAACCTAGATATAGAAAATATTGTTAGCTTTTGAGAATATATTCAGTGGGAGAGATCTAATACAGATCCTGATAAGATGAAATGAAGTGAGTCTATAATATGACTAAAATATACTATAAATAGAAAGTGGCAAAAATACAATGTAATATGGAGGATATGCTCACTCCATTAAAATAACCTAAAGAACTACATTGTGCTCCATACAAGATCTCTACCACTATATACTACTCTCTACTACAATTCTCTTGATATCTATATGTTGTGTCTCATGATCTATCACTATGAGACCCTTTATATAGGAAAATAGATTCCTTGGTCAACACTCTATCTAGTTGTACAAGTGAACACCTTACACATTACAACATGCACATTGACGCTTGTGAATTTATTACATTGCTTGAAGTAAGTAGCTAACTTCCCCCTTAAGTAATCTCTACTCTAATTTCGTACCAAAGGTGGTACATTTACATGACATAAATGATGTAATATACTCTAACTCTAACACCCCCCTGTATTATATTATTTGGATAAATCTTCAATATGGATCTTCTTTATTCAAATGTTATTTAGTTTGATGTGGTCCTTTGTATTTCCTTTAATTCATATTTCACTGTATGCCTTCTTGAATTTTTTTTCTTCTTCTTCTTGTGGATGCTCTTTGGCTTTATTAGGTTCTTCCTTTAATGGAATTTTACACTGTCATCCTCCTTTATCTGTCTCATCTTACTCTTCCTCTATAGCTTTGCCTTTGAATCTAGTCTCTATGTTCTTATGGGTGGTAGTACTACTACTTGATTCATGCAAATATGTTTCTCCTCTTTTGTCCCTACTCTATATAGAAGCTTCCAAAAAACCTCTCACGACATCAAGATAAGATCTTGAATTAGTAGATTTTGAAGTATCAATATTGCATGAGGATTGAAGTATCTTTTCTAAGTATAATTCATTCGATTTTGATTTTTTTTTATGAGCTACTATCAATCCTTTTAGTTCTGCATTCTCATTCTTATAGTATTTGTATGTAAGTAATGCCATATACAATATGCTTACAAAATCTAAATGAAGTGGAATGTCATACTTTCCATCTATAATTGCTTCATTGAGTCATGCTTGTAGATAATGTTCCATGGTATCAAAGTCATCATTTAAGGCTTCACTATGAATCACTTTTGAAGTAAGATCTAAACATGCTTCTCCCTTTATAAGTAGATTCATGATTCCAATTTTTATGGCACTTGCTTTTTCCTTTCTAGAGAGATTATTCATATCATTGTTTACTGTCTTACTTGAGGTAGATATTCTTATAGCTTCATGGATTGGAGTATAAATTACTTTGATAGAGCTTGTATCTTATAAATCCTTAGTTTAGAGTATATGAGCTTGATTCATTTCAGCTTAGTTTTGTAGACTTCCTTATGTCTCCCTATTTTAAGATATTTGATTTAATATAATCCTTGTAGGATTTGTATAGACCTTGTGATTCCCAAATGGATTAAGTACTTGATCATATTTTAATGATTGTTATTATTATCAAGTTTTGTAAAATGCTTTATGACTCCCTAGTATTTTTGGATATGCTATATGATAGATAAAGTGCTTCTTGAGGATAGTAGTTCAATTTTGGGTTTATTTTGTAATGTTTTATAAATAGAAAAAATCAACTTCTATTACACCTTATTACTCCTATTGAACCTAAGCACTTTCTATTTTTATGAGGTTATATTGGTTGGATTTCTTTTGACCCTTTAATATGGTTTGAAACAAGTATGCCAATTTATTTCCAACTCTTGATTTTCCTTAATAGACCTCCTTTATAGCCTTTGATATTTAATATTTAATGTTTCTAAATTTCAATTACCTACTTTGATGTATTATTCCTTAAATATCTAATATGGAATATTAGAAAATAATATAATATTTACAATAATAGGATTTTTAATTTCTAAGTTGAAATCCTTATTTTTCCTACTTTATTATTTGTAAATATAAGTATTTTTAAATATGATTTCTTAGTATATTACTAATGCTAAGTGAATGAATTGCAATAGTAAATATAATGTGCCCTTATAACTCCAGTATATCCTTAGTCTATAGCAAGCAATAAATATTATATGATTTACCTTTGTATTCCTTTGTCTTGATGTTGTGAGGTGGAAGATTTGAATCCTTTGAAATGGTAGTCAATACCTTCTTTGACCAGCATTGAATTCTCCCTTGTGTAGAGCTTCTTTTATTTGCAACCAGTGTTGGTATTCCTTTAAATAATGCTTGGTCTTATCTTGTACAAATTGAACATTGGTATGGTTGGTTTTATGATGTATTCCTTCCATGGATGAGATGCTAGATTGTTGATCGAGTGAGGTGTTGTATTTGATAATGTTATGATAGCTACTTAAATGTAGGCCTTCTCCTTCAAATGGTGCACAGGATTGAATTAGACTTCTTCCTCTAAATATTCTTCACACCATTCAACTCTAGTCTTCTCTTTGACCTCTGATGCTTTTCCTTATTCGATATGGATGCCTTAAATATGACTACTTCCTTGTGACTTTCGGATAAGTCTCACTTGAGCATTACTTAGTAGGCATTGATATTCCAACATATGCAATGATGAATTTGATGGTAACTATTGGAAATATTGAGCATATTAAGTTGTCATTGATGTCAAAGGCTTGATGTCAAAAGGAGCATGGTATAAATGGTAGAATATTCTTCACAAGGGATGAGTTGAAAAGGTTGGTAAATGGAAAGCAAGGCAAATATGTTTAAGAATTATAATATTTAAATATTATAAAGACAGATTATAAAGACCTAAAGATAATTTTTTATAAAAGGAAGTCCAAAATTTTTCAAAGGAAGGACAAATGTTTATTCAGATTAATTCAAGGTTGGGCCACTAAAGGTTTTAATCATTGCAAAGTTTTAAAAAGGAGTTAACCTCATAATATTTAAATTAAATTTTTAAATATTATAACCATGCATTTTGGTTTCAAAGCTCAAATAAAAGTGTTAAATTTTCAAAGTGTTGATGTCGTCTAAAACCAAGGTGTGCTTATATATATGTAATGTTTTATCCACCTTTGATTAATGAAGGGAATCACATGCATTATCAGGAATAATATTTGCATGAGTAAATGAACGGCAGAAGTGAAGGCAGTGAATTGTTTTATGAGCAAAAATCAAGATAAATCCTTCAAAGTTACCTTTTGATTCATGCATGCTAGAGTAGTCCAGATGGTCGTTGGGTTTGTGTGAGGAGGCTACACGAGAGAAGGTTCACAGTTTGATTTCCATTGATGCCAGTTTTGACATGCTTCATTTTGAGAAGCATCACAAATAATAAGACAAATATGTTAATGCACATTAGAAGTTTCATATTCTTGGTTATCCCAAGCGGTCATGATCCATTTTTGTGTGCTAGAGGTCAGAGGGTCAATTCTCATCCGCACTAGCAAAATTTATAAGTGGGGTATTTATAAATTTTTTATTATTTGTGAAAAGGAGTCATAAGGGTGTGTGTTATAAAGTCTTTTATTTTGAAAATAGGAGTCATAAGGGGTGTGTGTTAGAAAGTCTTTTATTTTACAAATAGGACTTATAAGGGTGTATGTTATGAAGTTTTTTATATTGCAAATATTATAAAGAGGAAATATAAGGGATATATTTTACATGATTGAAAGAGGAAATATAAGGAATATTTTTGCATGTGAGAAAAAAGGGATATAAGGAATATTTTATCTTCAAGTCTTAAACCTTCCTTCTGTGTGTTTGAAGTTTTACCATTTTGACCTTGTCATATCCTTCATATGTTCTCTATAACTTATCCCACATATCTTTTTCTAAATTAAATTGCATGACCTTTATAAACTTTGATTCACATAACCCACTCAAAATTTCATTCATTGCCTTGGCATTATCTTCATATGGTTTCTTACCACTTGCATCTGTAGGAGGAATTGTAGATGGTGTGAATCCATTTTAAACAGATTGACATGTGTCATATCCATGTGCCATTAAATAAGTCTTCATCCTTACACTCCAAAATGCATAGTTAGTCCCATCAAACAATGGAGTCTTATTTGATGAAAATCCTTCCTTATGAGCCATGTGTGTTCCTGTAAGATCTTCCTTCAAGTTGTTAGGCTTCCACAAAGAAACACGCTCTAATACCAATTGAATAACACAAGATTATACTGAGAGGGGGGTGAACAGTATAAGATAAAAAAATTTACTTTTATTTCCAAAGTAGTATTATCCAATATTATCAATTGCAATAATGAAACAATGCATAGATCATCACACACATAAGAGACATAGATTTAATGTGGTTCACCCAATGTGGGCTACATCCATGGAGAAAATATTTTTCCTTTTAAATTTTCTCAACAAATCTCTTTGGAATCAATTCTCTATTACAATGTTTATAGGTACAAACCCAAAGGAGACACCAATCCCCTAAGCTCAAGTTTGTGAACACCACTCCACAAGAGACACCAATCCCCTAAGCTCAAGTTTGTGAACACCACTCCACATGAGATACCAATCCCCTCTATTCTATTTTTGTAGAAACCACTCCACAAGAGACACCAATCCCCTCTACTTCTAGTTTTGTGGACACAACTCCATAGGATACCCAATCCCCTCTACTTCTAGTTTTATGGACCTATATCCATAGGAGACACCAATCCCTTTTTTTGGTTTGTGGATCTCTATCCACAAGAGACACCAATATCTTTTGAAAAATAAAAGACTTTCTAACATACACCCCTTATCACTCCTATTTGTAAAATAAAATAATTTCTAACACACACTCCTTATGACTCCTATTTGCAAAATACAATACTTTATAACACATACCCTTATGACTCCTTTTCATAATTAATCAAAAACTTTATAAATACCTCACATAAAAATTTTGTTGGCATGGATGAGAATTGACCCTCTAACCTCTAGCATACAAACATGGATCGTGATTGCTTGGGATAACTAGGTGGATGAAACTTCAAATGTGCATTAACATCTTTGTATTCTTCTTCTTTGTGCTTCCTAAAATGAAACACATCAAAATTGGCACTGATGAAAATCAAACCATGAACCTTCTCTCACACAGCATCCTCACACAAAGCCAACGATAATATGGACTACACTGGTAGGTGTGACTCAAAAGGAAACTTTGAAGGATTTATCTTGATTCTCACCCATAAAACAATTTGTTGCTTTCACTTCAGTTGTTCGTTTGCTCATGCAAATATTATTCTCGATAGTGCATGTGATTCCCTTCATTAATCAAAGGTGGATAAAATGTTATGTATATATAAGCACACCTTGGTTTTAAATGACGTTGAAACTTTAAAATTTTAACACTTTCATTTGAGAATTGGTGCCAAAATGCATGGTTATAATATTTAAAATTTTAATTTAAATATTATAAGGTTAACTCATTTTTAAAACCTTGCAATGATTAAAACCTTAAGTGGCCCAACCTTGATTTAATCTTAATAAACCTTTGTCCTTACTTTGATAACCTTTGGTCTTCCTTTTATAAAATTTTGTCCTTAGGTCTTTATAATATTTCTTTATATTATTTAAATATTATAATCCTTAAAACTTATTAGCCTTGCTTTCCATTTACCAACCTTGTAAACTCATCCCTTGTGAAGAATATTTTGCCATTTATACCATGCTCTTTTTGACATCAAGCCTTTGACATCAATGAAAACTCAATATGCTCAATATTTCCAACAATCTCTCCCTTTGTCATTGATGGCAACCCTTACAAAAAAATCTTCTTTTACTGCAACTGGATTCCAAAACTGCTCCTCCTCACTAAAATTCTTCCCCTTTGACATCAATGGTAAAGGGCTCCTTGGGGCTAAAAATAAAACACTTAGTGCAGCCCCATCACCACCTCCTTTTCTTGAGGTGATTAATTATGGGATGGAATTGAAGCTACTCCCAAATTACAATGCTCTTCTTCTTTTTCAATATTTTTCTAAACTTTTGAAGTTATACTTCTTTGAACATTTTGAGCATCCTTTTTCTTGCTTATCTTTAGAATTTCTAAAACTTTTGTTCTATACCACTTTGCTCTATGCCCAAAATTATTGTAATTGTAACATCTTATATTGTAGTCTTTGAAAGGTGAAAATAAATTCTTAATGAAGCTATGATCATTCTTACCATAAACATTGCAATGTATAGCTTTATGACTAAAATTATTGCAATTGAAACACATGATGTAGTCCTTGGAAAGTGCAAGTGACTTAAAATTTCTCTTGTTGAAGCCATAATCATTTTTATCATGAATCCTAAAATTTATAGCTTTATGACCAAAATTATTACATGAAAAAAAATAACCTTGGAAGAGATATTCATCTTACCTTAATCTCATGTTTCTTTCTTTGCTTTTTTTTTATTAGTCCTTGTTCCTTGATGATTATTTGTTTGCTTCCTATTTGATGCTACCACTTCTCAACTTATCAGGATAGTGCTTAGGCTCTTCTTCAAATACCTTCTTTGATGCTTCTATTTTTTTTTATCTTGGCTCCTCTTATTATACCTCTTGAATTTTCTCAAAGCCAAGTCCAGTCTTCATAAATGGATTTCTCTGTGTTTTGATAATATCATCCAAATATTATGAGTTTTTTCTAAACTAATATATCTTATTATTAAAATTTTCAAGTCCCTTCCTTAGAATGACAGCTTCATGTTCTAATATTTCACATTCTAGTTCTTTTACCTATAATTGTTCAGCCATAACTTTTTCAACTTTATTTACCTCTTCAACCTTCACTTTTAGGTCTATGAGATCTTGTAGGAGCTTTGTCTTTATTTCTTCATCCTCTTGAACTTGAGCCTTCAATTTTGAATTCTTCTTTCTAACCCTTTTCAATTCTTCAATAGTAGTAATAAGTTCCTCCTCTATGTTAACCATGGTTTCTTCTTAATTTTTTGAATCTTTCTCTTTTTATAGGTCTTTAATAATAGGAACATTTTTATTCTCTTCTATGGCCAAAAATAGGATTTCCTCCTTTTCACTATCAGAGAAGCTTTCATCACTTTCACTGGAATTACTGCTTTCTTCTTAAGAATTAAAATTCTTCTTGTACCTTTGAAATATCTTCTTATCATGCTTGAATTTACCATGCCTATTTTTCTTTTCAAAATAAAACTTTCCTTCCTTATTATTCTTGTAATCCTTTTCTTCTTCACTGATGCTACCTTTATGTTGTGGACAATTAGCTGTATAGTGGCCAATGTTACCACAACTAAAATATTTCATAGTCTATATACTTTTGTATTTTATTGGGCCTTTTTTATTTCTTCTCACAAAGTTAGCCTCTTCTTCAATTCTTGATTCATCACTTGATTCTTGCATAGAAACAATTGCATATATCTTTCCCAAAAGTACTTTGTTTGACTAAATTAATTTAGACATATTCTACCCAAAATTATTTTTCTTCATGAACATATAGAGAATGATATGCATTATAAATACTCAATATGTTCTTCTCACATTTATTAAGTCTGTCACTTTCACATGTCTCATATTCATTGCATTCAAAAAGATACTCTAGTCTATCACTTGATAGATGACCTTCTTATGTACTTTCATAATTAATCAAAAGTAATGTACATACTTTCTTCACAAAATTGGTCTATATCCCTTGCAATTTAATTCCTGATATCACTCAAAACTAATCCATAGATTTGCTTCACAAGATTGGTCTATAACCCTTGCTAGTATATTTTCAAATTCATTCAACAATAATGCACAACTTTTTTCTCAAACCCTAGCACATATATTTTCAATTTCATTCAATAATTATGCACAACTTTGTTCTCAAACCCTAGCACATGTTTTTCCAATTTCATTCATCAATGATGCACAACTTTGTTCTCAAAACCTAGCACATGTGTTTCTAATTTTATTCATCAATGATGCACAATTTTTTTCTCAAAACCTAGCACATTTGTTTCTAATTTTGTTCATCAATGATGTACAACTTTGTTCTCAAACCCTAGCACATGTGTTTCCACTTTTATTCATCAATTATTCACAACTTTGTTCTCAAACCCTAGCACATGTGTTTCCAATTTCATTCAAACAATACCACTTTAAGTAGGAGTTAAAACATCATACCTATAAAACTACCTTGATGAATATGTGCCCTCAAAAACTTTCTCACAATAACTCGCTTTCTTTGGCAACTTCAAAACAAGCTAGCAAAACTCCTTTTCAAATAATCCACATAAAACCCTTTCAAAAAGATGTGCACAAGAATACCTGAAAATAATGATCTATAACTCCTTTTTAATCTCATAAAATAAAGCTTTTAAACTCTTACAATATTCCCTCTTTATCATACAAAAATACAATTAAATAATAAGCCAAAATACACCTTATATCCCCTTTTTCTCACATGCAAAAATATCCCTTATTTCCTCTTTCAATCATGCAAAATATATCCCTTATATTTCCTCTTTATAATATTTTCAAAATAAAAGTATTCATAGCATACACCCTTATAACTCCTTTTTGCAAAATAAAAGACCTTCCTAACACACACCCCTTATGACTCATATTTGAAAATAAAATACTTTATAACACACATCCTTATGACTCCTTTTCACAAATAATCAAAAACTATATAAATACCTCACATAAAAGTTTTGTCGGTGCAAATGAGAATGGACCCTCTGACCTCTAGTGCCCAAACATAGATCATGACCACTAGGAATAACCAGGCGGATGAAACTTCAAATACGCATTAACATCTTTGTCTTCTTCTTTGTTGCGCTTTCCAAAATGAAACATGTCAAAATTGGCACTGATGAAAATTGAACTGCGAACCTTCTCTTGCGTAGAATCCTCACACAAAGCCAACAACTATCTGGACTACACCAGTAGGCGTGACTCAAAAGGGAACTCTAAAGAATTTATCTTGATTTTTTCTCATAAAACAATTTGTTGCCTTAACTTCTGTCATTCTTTTGCTCATGCAAATATTATTCCTGATAGTGAATGTGATTCCCTTTGCTAATCAAAGGTGGATAAAACATTATGTATATATAAGCACACATTGGTTTTAGACGATGTCAGAACTTTGAAATTTTAACACTTTCATTTGAGCGTTGGTGTCAAAATATATGGTTATAATATTTAAAATTTTAATAGTTAGATTAAAATATGATGTCTGCACTACTTCCTATAAATAATATTACTTTTATCCTTTCAAAGGAACCAAAGAGGCACTTTATAATAGTTAGATTTGCACAAATACGAAGAACCTTTTTATGAAATCCTTCTTACATCTTTTAATCTGCTTCCTTGGATGTTTTAATGATAGTTAGTCCAAGTTAATGAGATGTTGTTTTTAAAGTAAGGATTTCCTGCACTTTACACTTAAATGAAATCCTTATATTCTCCTTGTGAATTTTGAATAAGTCTCACTTGAGCGTTACTTAGTAGGCATTGATATTCCAACATATGCAATGATGAATTTGGTGGTAACCTCCCATAGACTTGTAACTCCTCTTGGGTGAGCATTGGATTATTTATGAATGTTGGACACTTAGAGCTATTGTGCCAAGTGGCACTCACATATTGTGCATGTAAACATTTATTCTAATGCTCCAATGATGGGCATTGATACTCTATATTTGCCTATATCTTTGGAATGTGTTTTGGATTACTATGTTTCTTGAAACATAAGCATTCCCTCTTCTATATTCGCATGCTATCTTGATGAGGATAATGGATGGCACCAGATGTATTGCTTCCTAGTTTTATGGTGATCTCAATGGTATTCTTATGGCATCTTGTTGTGATCTTCAATGGTGGTCATTCTCTCCAAGGAGAAACCTTGGGTGTAACACTTATTCCTTTGTATCTTTACACATGTAATATGTTGTATGTATATATTTTATAATAGTCGATTGCTAACATTTTTTCTTGGCTTTGATAGCACTTCTATGTATATGATCTCCCTTTGTATGCTGCCCTTTTCTCTACATAGATTCAAATGGTAATGGCTTCTTATAATAGCTTCAATGTTGCAGGTGACACGCTTGCTTCAAGTGCTGGATTGGATGTGGAGAAATGGTGTTTTTAAGCACATTGATTCTTAGACATGTGAGCTCTTCAATGGCTCCTTCCTATTGCTTGAACTCTACCCTTCAACCTATAAAATATGATGTCTGCACTTCTTCCTTCAAATAGGATTACTTTTGTCCATTCAAAGGAAAAAAAGAGGCACTTTATAATGGTTAGATTTGCACCAATATGAAGGACCTTTTTATGAAATCCTTCTTACCTTTTTTAATTTTCTTCCTTGGATGTTTTAATGATAGTTATTCCAATATAATGAGATGTTTTTTTTGAAGGATTTTTGCACTTTGCACTCAAATGAAATCTGTATATTATCCTTGAATCTTAAGACTCACCAAGTCTTGATTTAAGGCTTCCATCAAGGATATTAATGGTGTCTTCCTTCTCCACATTTTTTCTTGTATTAGTGGCTTTATTTAGCCATGCAGTGTTGTATATTATTGTTCTAGTTTTGTGCCTTTAACAACACAAAAATTTCTTGAGAGTAACTAGTTAAAGATAAACTAGTATAGTGCTTAATGGATTAATAATGCACTTTTAATGATAATAAAATCTCAATATGAATTCTAATGCACTCAATAATATTCTACAATTCTTAAGAGTAATCCATAAAGAATACTTAATGAATATTCTACAATTTTTACTACAATCAATATTGTAGGATGTAGCCTTCTTGCTTTCTAATTAGATAATAGGTAGATGATAATTTTCTTTCTTTCAAAGATATTAAATTCCTATTAATGTGCAAATATATCTTAAAATGAATTCTCCTTTTTGCACTTTTTGGAAGACTATAATATGATCCCTTCTTCTTGCAAATTTAATCCAAATATGGTGCTTAATGGATTTGATAATGAACCCTAATTTAAGTTTAACTAATTGCACCCTAGTTTCTTACCTTTAATGGATTTTGTAGAGATGTATATCTTGGTGTTTTGTTTCACCAAGTTGCTACCTTATAGTGACCTACCTTATTTTGTTGTCAATTTTATTTCAATCCTCACTTATGATTATGTCCCTATTTCTATTGACCTACTAGACTTCTCTTATGATGACTTTTGTAAGTAGCGGTACACATTGACGAGTATAATTTCCAAAAGTCCAAAGAGGAACTATGATTTATGTAGGTCCTCCTACTCCTATCTTGATTCATTGTGGATCTGATACCACTGCTAAATTTTGAGGATATATGTAGTGGGAGAGATCTAACACAAGTCTTTATAAGATGAAATAAAGTGAGTCTACAATACGACTAAAATATACTATAAATAGAAAGTGGTAGAAATACAATGCAGTATGGAGGATATGGTCACTCCATTAATATAAGCTAAAGAACTACATTGTGCTCCATGCATGAACTCTACCACTATATACTACTCTCTACTACAATTCTCTTGATATATATATGCTACATCTCATGATCTATCACTATGAGGCCCTTTATATAGGAAAATAGATTCCTTTGCCAACACTCTACCTAGTTGTACAAGTAGGCACCTTGCACATTACAACATGCACATTAACACTTGTGCATTTATTACATTGCTTGAAGTAAGTAGCTAACTTCCCCCTAAATTAATATCTACTCTAGGTATGTACCAAATGTGGTACATTTACATGACCCAAATGATGTAATATACTCTAACTCTAACAAATGCAACTAAATACAAATAAATGAAACACTAACATGCAAAGAAAGGAAATCTATTAAAGAAATGCAATGAAACTAATCTAAATAAGGATTAGAAGAAAATAATACTTGTGCTATAGATGGAATAGAGAAGAAGAGACTTATGCTAAATAAATAAGATAATAAGGGACTTATGCTATAGAAGTAAAACAAATGAGTCTAGGTTAATTTACACAAAATAAATACTATTTAAACGAATAATGTAATGCAAGAAATAATAAAACAAACTACTAATCTAAGAGAATATGAACTGTAAAGAAAACGAGGTCTATTGCTAAGAAAAAGAAATAATAATGCAAAAAGAGGGAATCTAAGCTAATGAAACCAAAGGAAAATGCAAAAAGGAAATATAGATCTAGATGAAAACAAGGGAAATTAAATACTAGAAGTAAAACTAATCTATGAAAATAAGGAAAGAATGTGAAAGGAAACTACTCTATGAAAGTTGTAAAAGCAAGGAATGAAACTAATCTAGGAAAGCAATAAATAATGCAAAAGTAAACTAATTCTAAGGAAATAGTAAATGAATTTGAAAAGAAACTAATCTAAGTAGGAAGATAAAGAATGGAAAGAACTATACTAAAAAGTGATAAAAATGTGTGAAAAGAAACCCTACTCTAGGAAAACAAAGAAAAATACTTAAAATAAAACACTATTATAAGAAAGTAGGAAAGAACAAGGAATGAAATATACTCTAATCAAGCATGCAAAATATGATGATAATAATGATGATGATGAGGTTCATTAACCTTTGAGGACCTATCCGCTTTTGATTACCAAGATTGCATGAATTTCAAGGGAAGAGCGTACATGGAATAGAGAATTGGTCTAATGTGAGATGCTTGTGCAAGAGTGATATTCTTTAACCTATAAGGATAGACACTCTTTTGGTATATAAAGTCTCCCTAAAGCATGAGGAGAGAGCATACAAGGTCTACCTTATCTTAATGTGAAGCATGAAATGAAGTTTATTTCCTTAAGAGAAATGCAAGCAAATGAAAATAAAAGTGACTAAGAGGGGAAGATGATCTACCTTGGATATCCCTAAGTTTTATTGATGAAAAAGTGATGATATCATTGTGATATATTTTGTGAGATCGATACCTAACTGTTGGGTCTGACTTAGAGTGATAGTGGGCTGGAATGTCAATCGCATATGTAGAGATAATCAGATCTAGAAGTCATTTGGCCCCTAACAACTGTTATTTCAAACCATCAGGGGTATGATGGTCAATATGGTTTGCACATGATAGGAGACCAACTTAGGTGGGTCTTAGTATACCTATTTTTAGAACTGTATTTGTGTCTTTTTTGTCTTAAAGAAAAAATATAAAGTAATAAGATAAGTAAGATTGTGCTAAATAACAAAACACACAAGGCACATGATAAAAGAAAATATAGCAATAAAATTACTAATTCTATTATCTATAAAATATGAAATGTTGAGTGTGATCAAGTTTTAGGTCCCACCATGATCACCAAAATATAGGATGAAAAACATACCATTTGCATTTATTCACAAAAGACTGTTACATATGATAAAAATATTTTACCAAATTATCATTGTTGACTTACAAATAGGGGTTTCCAAAGTGGAAAGAGACCTCTTTACAAAATAAAATAAATGACACATAAATATCTTCTAAACCACCTCAAAACTTGGGTGGTTTTATGGCTTGCATGAATGCTTGATCACCTTGGATTGCATGCACTCCCGTGAGCCCCTACACACAATCAAATGCAAAGTATCAAAAGAATCAAATGGGCCTACCTAGGTTAGTCCCAAGTTCACAAAAATATGTAATACAATGACAAAATAATTACAAA
Organism: Wollemia nobilis; assembly: GCA_028583015.1. Taxonomy (NCBI): domain Eukaryota; kingdom Viridiplantae; phylum Streptophyta; class Pinopsida; order Araucariales; family Araucariaceae; genus Wollemia; species Wollemia nobilis. The sequence goes on from JAQPPZ010000806.1 coordinate 1,725,419, forward strand.
AATAGTCTTAAAGCAATAACATGGAACCAAATAGTGGACAACACAAATAAATCTTACCTTGCTTACCTTATGATGATTGTTCACTACTGACTATTGCTAATTTAATGACTACTATAGCTTTTGAAGTGAAACCATTAAGGGGTTAGCAGTCTTGACTATAAGTCATCAGGAAGGTGGTAGCCTCACCTACAAGTTTTCAGGAAGCTAACGACCTCGACCTCTATTGCTCATATTTTATGAAATTTTCTAGAGATGTTCTACTAGGTGCCAATGGCTTCCAGTAGTAGTTTTAAGTAGATTTGACCTTTCAACTATGAGCAATATTATAAATGAGATGCATACATAGAGAGGCTCTCAATTATTTTCATAGTTGATTGCATATACCAACATGAGTATTCAAAAAATGGAACATGTGCCTACAAATAATATTCAATAGGAATTTTGATAAAGTTTTAGTATGATTCCTGATCCCCTCCCCTCTAGAAAAAAGTGAAGGGGGGTTTTATAGAATTTTGGAAGGGATGGAGGGTTGGTTGGATGGAGATGACTTTGCAAGTCAAGGAAGCCAAGTGGAAAGGGTAGGTGATATGGAAGACCTAGAGTTTTCTACTTAGAGGAATGAAGGGAGATGTGGCAAGTGAAGGTAGTGAGGTGTTGGAGTGTTGTAGGATATGTGGCAAGTGAGCGTAGTGAGGTGTTGGAGTGTTGTATGATATGTGGCAAGTGAGCATAATAAGGTGTTGGAGTGTTGTAAGAGATGTGGCAAGTGAGGGTAGTGAGGGTAGTGAGGTGTTAAAGTGTGGTAGGATATGTGGCAAGTGAGGGCATTGAGGTATTGGAGTACAATTGGATATGTGGTAAGTGAGGGTAGTGAGGAGTTGGATTGTGATTAGAGATGTGGCAAGTGAGGGTAGTAAGGTGGGAAGTCACATGGTGACTAGGGACTTAGTGTAGGAGAGTGCTTAGTGGGAAACGAGGGCTAGGTGGGATTATTTTGATTTTTGTAAGGTTTGATGGTGCAATGGTGTAATTTTAGGATTATTTAGGATATTTTTCCAATTATTAAAATATAATTTTAGACCAATAAAATTGACACATTTTAGGTGTCTATAAAATATAATATTATGTTAGTTTTACAATTTATATTAAATTTTTTGAATATTATGATTTATTATTTATTACATTTTTATTCATGAAAATATCAAGATGTAGATTGTAAATTCAATAAACTTTGAAGTTTTAGAAAATAGAACTACATTACTTTTTATCTTGACATCTATTTTTTTAATGAAGAAAATAAAATTAAAACCCTTTGAACCGTACTCAATGCCTTTGTTACTGTATACAAAGTCTTAAAATTATACATATTTATTGCTCTATTTTGAAGAGAATTTTAATTAGTTAATAGAGCCTCTTAAGAAACATGTTCTCACTTATCTATATATACACATTGTTTGAATATGATTGTAGTATTTTTTTAACATATGATTTTAAATTTAAAAATTTTATTTAAATTTTAATGTTTAATAATTATAAGGTTTTTAAGTATTTAATAAAATATAACAAAAATAAATTTTAATATTAATAAATTTTATTTTATATTATAATTCACCAATTCAAAGTTATAGGTGGTTTTTATTGGGATAAATTTCATCAAAAAATCAAATAATTATATGTATTGTTAGGTCAATTAAGCCATATTCAACATACTTTTTTATCACATATATTTTTCATTACATTTTCTATTAAATATATTTTTCATATTCGTCAAAGTGCTATGTTTTCACAATCAGATATTTGACATCATCTTCATTAAGAGATAAAATTTCACTCCACCAATTGCCTTCTAAAATTTGAATTTCACAAAGATGAAGATCAACACCACAATTAGCTAAATTATTGTCTACCTAAATTCCTTCTCTATAGATATGGTCACATTTACTAGAGATTACCTCTAGTAAAAAATGATGAATATCAAAAATAACTTTTATTTTTTATCCAATCCCCACATCCATTTTTTTGATAGCATTAATGATAATTTGTAAATCCCCCTCACTAGAAATATATTTTCATCCTTTTTTAATTACAATCATAATCTCTATAAGAAGTGCCCTAGCCTTTACATAGTTCTTAGTTGATGTTTTATATGATTCTCAATAACTAAGGAGAATTCAACCTTCATTATTTCGAAAAATACCACCTCCACCAACTTTTCTTGAATTTCCTTTAGAAATATTATCAAAATTAATTTTGATAAACCCAATTTATGGATTTTTTTATTTTATCCTAAATCAAGTCAAATCCTTTGTTTTAATATCATTATTGCATATGACTCTTTCATGATGTTCAGATCTACAATTGAGACTTCCCATTATGAGCATCATATTTGTAAACATTCTATAAGAGAGGCAATAATATAGTTCCAAGTTTGGGCATGATTGTGAGATTTATTTCTAAAAATTATATTACTCCTTCCTAGCCATAAAGTCCAAAAAATAATGGCAACACCCATCCTCCATAGAATACATAATGCTTTAGATTTAAATAATTAATCTAATATTTCATCAAATCTTTCAATGTTGATTGAGCTTTTCATATTATTTAAAAAGTAACCCTAAATTATGTGAGCAAAAGGACAATGAAGAAGTAAATTGATTGATGATTTTAAATTCTTTTCACACGAGGCACATTTGAAAGGTCTATGATATCCTCGTATTTGTAGACTCTCATTTATAAGAATCTTACTTTGAACTACTAACCAAAGGAATGTTGAGGTTTTAAGGAGAGCCTCTAGTGATCTTCGGTAGTTGGAATTTTTGTTCTAAATCCTAATATCCTAACTTGATTGAGCATCCACCATATTTAGATATATTTAAAACCAACTCATCCTTTAATATAATAATTAACAATGTAGCACCCTAAAATTGGCGCAATAAACCTTAGCAAATAATTAAAATTACATTAGTAATAATTCAAATTCAAATTTTAACCCCAAAACCGCTCCCAAACCGTCTGCTGCTCGTTTCCTCATTTTTCATGCCATTTTTAGAGTTTGTTTTGTCCGTTTGATGATATCGTCGTCGATCAGACGATATCGCCTCAGATCGAATGATTTCATCTGGAGAAGAACGTCCAGACGATCTCGTCCCAAACTGATTTGTGCATAGTTAGCTTCTGTTTCAACGACGTCTCTAATCTGGGCAGAAGCGTGTCTACGCCGTTAGAGACCTCCCCCATTGGAGATCTTCCAAATTAGGATGATCTCCAACCTCCTAACCTCCCTCCTAAGCCTATTTAACCTTAGGACCCCCTCTTGGCATTCCCCCTGGCTGAAATTCCCTGTAACACGAATTCTACATGCATTAGACTATCTTAAACCACCATTTGCATTTGTATTTTTCCAAGTTTGTTTGCAGGAACTTCATTGTTTTTCAGCCGGAGCAAGCTCAGATCGTCGCAGACGATCCTGTTCAATTCGAGACGATTTCATACCAATCCGAGATGATTTTGACTGCAGTCAACATTGGGGGCAATCAGTGCCCAGGGTTTGCATTTTCTCACTTTGTTTGTTGATTTATCCTGCATTTAGTTAAATTTGTTATTATTCCTTATTGTTCTGCATCTTGGAGTTCACCCATATAGCTTAAGTGCACAATGAAGTCATAATTTGTCATTAGAACGTCATAATCTACTTGAATTTTTATTTGTGATTATCACCTTAGCATCTATGTTGCCATTTTACACCATTTTTCTCTGTTAGAATAGTTGCATTTCTGGTATTTTGTATCTATTTCTCTGTTTGCAGGTCTCTGACGAATTCGTCTGATGAATTCGTCAGATCTCAGATGATCCCATCAGATCTCAGATGATCCTGTCAAATTCCAGATGATCTGGACTGCTTCAAAAATCAGAACCTTCATCAGACATCCGGATCAGGTATAGTTCTTTAATCTAGCGTATTCTTTCTATTTTCTGTCCAAATCTATTTTTTGTATTTATTTAATTTGCATTTTCATAATAGAACACTTAGATTCATCTGGCCAAACCTAGGACTTGGATGTTTAAAGATAAAACTGAACACATTAAACACATTCCCAACCTAGGCGTGGAAACTGCCACTAAACGTTTCCTGGTGAACCCCACCATCCATCAAAAAATCACCTTAATACCCCTCCCCCGAGAGGCGGGACCTTCAAAGGGCCTCTCAGTCCGAGGTACCATCCCATCCTTTTCCCATCCCCCTTCCGGGCGTGGATCCTTTAGCCTGAAGGTAAGGGTGCAAAAAATTTGGAACGATACATTTTGGTGAACCCGACGTGAAACTAAAACCTTTTGAAAACAAACAAAAACAAAAACATAGATGTATTTAAAATTATTAGAAAACTACTAAGTTGCATATCATGTCTAGATGGTAGCTCCTAAGAAAAGACTAGCAGTTACTATAAATGTTGCAAATCAATTAATAGCCATAGAGGTTGATTCTTTGTTTAGAACATCTCAAACATACAGAGTCCCGCCTTTGTGGGATGAACTTAATAGGAGACTAGGTATCATTTCATCTAGATCAACCGAACTTAGACAAATCAAGAGGTTTGCCCTAGATAGGATCCTGGATCCTCATCAACTCATTTTTTATCATGAACTTCAGAGAGCCTGCCATAGGTGGTTAGCTTATAGGAGAGCTCTTGTGTCTTCAGAATTGTTCACCTTCGAGGAATACCTCGAGAACGCAGTTGTTATACACCAATTCCTAGGTCGTGTAGAAGATCAAGAGGTCATTCTTATGGATAGGGAAATATGGAGGAGAGTTCCTCGAGCTGTGTTATATCGAGAGTATTGCCACGAACTCTATTTCTACCAACCAGAGTCTGAGACAGATAATATCACTATAGCACTTTTTGTTAAATTCTTGAAAGAAAATTTCCAATTTGAAGAAGAACACTTCATGACTCCTGAAGAACTCGAGCCCATTAATGACATTTATAAATTATTTATAGAAAACTAGATCATTGCTTTCATTATTATTTCTTGCATTTATTGTGTTGTTTGTTATCTTTATAATATTGTTACAAAAACAAAAAAAGAAAAAACAAGAAAAATAGAAAACATAACAAAAACCCAAAACATTTTATTTTAAATACTATAGTAGGTATATAATTAAAATATATACCTTGTTGCATATATATATATATACAAGTATATATATATTTGCTGAAATTTAAATTTAAGCACAATGCCTAAACTTAGAAATGGTAAACAAACTGAACAAGAAGAAGAAGATTGGTTGGGAGGCAAAACTACAAACCCAAATGTCCTTCCTGAGGATCCAATTTCGGAAGGAGAAACTCTAGAACAGCCAGAAGATGACCTGGGTGAAGACAATGAACAAGAAGACAATCTTAAAGAGGAAGGATCCTCGTCCCCTAGAATAGCTCCAGATGGAACTATTGCTTTTGATAACTTAGATCATTTCTGGAAATTTTTCAATAATAACATTGGTGCTCTTAATATGGCAGTTCGTATTGATAAAGGACAAATTAGTGACACTCAAGCAGCTATGGAAGATATGTTTAACATACACACTAATCCCTTGTCCTTTGTTGATCAAGAAAGTGATAAAGCTGGACCATCCAATAGAGATATGGTCACTATGATTCAGAACATGCCAAAACAACAGGTTACCCAACCCCCTAAGGAACCCGTTATTGAGCCTAAAATCATTCCCACACAAAAGAAAACTTCCTTCACTGCTTTACTTCGCCAAACTATTGATCAATATGCTTCAAATCAACAAAAACCTAAAATGAAGCCAAACACCAATTTTCAACAATCGGGATACAACATAATACAACTTCAAGATTTCTTCATAACACCTTTCCTACCAACAATTTACACAATAGCAACATAGCATCTAATCTTCATGTCCCTCCATATGTTCACAAATCTCATATTAATGCCCTACCGAACCAATATGGTGGGCAAACTAGTAATCTGGAAGCCATGGTGAAACAGTTAGCTTCGCGTATGGACCAGATAGATCCCTACCGTCCCTCGTATAATTATCGAGAGATATGTAGTCAACCTTTGGATCCCATAGTTGTAGCACAACCATACCCTAAACACTTTCCCATGCCCGTCCTGCCTATATATAAAGGAACTGAAGATCCCATAGAGCATCTTCGTATGTTTAGGATAGCATGTCATGATATATCACATGATGACTTGCTATTACTAAAAATGTTCCCAAAAAGTTTAGGAGGAATGGCATTAGAGTGGTACTATCAATTGCCCACTCATTCTTTGAGAAATTTTGAAGAAACAATTGAATCGTTTGTCCATCAATTTAGTGCCTACATCGAGAGGCATGTCACCATTAAAGATTTGTACAACTTAAAACAAGACAAAGATGAATGTTTTGCTGATTTCTTAGCTAGATGGAGGTAGTTGATAGGAAAACTGCACTTTGTGTTACCTTATAGGGAAATGTTGGACATTTTTATCAATAATTTGCAAGAACAAATCTCCTATGAGTTATCAATTGCTACCTTAACCACCTTCGATCAAGCTATAGACTTAGCTCGAAGGGTAGAAGATGCTCTCATTAGGAGAGGTCACCTCAAAAAGAAAGATGATGAGAAAACATCCAGAAATCAGTATAAAAACAAACAAGTTGTAGGTGACGGAGTCACTGATAGTAGAAACGTTGCTAATATCAATACAACAAAGACAACAAAAAAATTTATATTAAAACCCCCTGATAAACCTCCTCGAGAATTTACTAGATTGAATCAACCTTTATCAACCATTCTACCTCAATTATTAGCACGAGGCTTGATTCAATTACCAACTATCCGAGAACCTGATCCAACTATACCCGGATACAGAGCCGATCTACACTGTGACTTTCATAGAGGACCTGGACATGCTACAAATTCTTGCAAAATATTGAAACATAAAATACAAGACTTGATTGATAATAATGAAATGGAGGTGCAAGCTTTCCAACCTAAACAAAATGCTCCTAATAACGCTCAAAAGACCATTCCCCAAAATCAAAATCAAAATGCTAATCAATCATTGGATATATTTCAACATCCTTTACCAAACCATGGTAAAGAAGTGGCCAATCAAATCGAACATCATAATGTTCCCCCTCCTACCCGATATGTAGGGACTATTAGCGGACAATTACCTATTCAGGATCCTCAAATATTTGACACAACTTTATCCCTGGTCACGACCAGGCCCCTACATAATTTTCAAACTCCCGATCCTAGTGATGTAGAATCAGATACTGAAAGTGAAGTAGACATCACCTCAAACCAATCGAATAGTTCTAAAAATGAATCAGATCCTATTCAACCTATCACAGATGCTATGGTTCCGGAAGAACCATTTCCTAGAAGAGTTACTACTCGACCCTCTTCTAATCAATTCCTTCCTAATGAACAAGCCATAAACGCTCAACCGAGACCAGTTCAGCATCTTCAATATAACATTGTAGGTACCATCGGAGTCGTTACTAGACAACAGGCTCAAAACTCTCAACAAGATCAAACTCAGAATGATGGATCAGCTCCATTTATTTTGAAAAATCCCAATAAAGGGAATCATATGTCTAATGTTCAACTTAAGCCTCCTTACAATATTAATGAACAATTATCCAACACTACAGCCAGAATTTCCCTGTTGGATTTGTTAAGATCTTCTCCCACCCATAGGGATGAGTTAATGCTTACATTAAGCCAAATGATGGTACCTCAAAATATTCAACCTGAAGCCATGTCCAATACTATCATCACTCGAGAAGTCGATTGTATTGACTTTCGAGATAAAGATATCCCACAACACAGTTTACATAAGGATAATCCCTTATATATTACTGCTCTAATTGGAGATGTAGTTGTTAAAAGAGTCCTGATTGATAATGGTTCATCTCTAAACATTTGCACTTTTGACTTCTACCAATGGTTTGGCTTTAGAAGTGATGAAATGAAGAAAACTGACATGATTATCAAAGCTTTCAATGACGAGACACAAGAAACGTGTGGAGTCATTACTATACCCTTGCAAGTTGGTCCTAGAACCCTAGATACAACCGTGTTTATTGTACATTGCCCTGCATCGTACAATATACTTTTGGGTCACCCTTGGATCAATGCGATGCGAGCGGTTCCCTCCACTTTACACCAATGTGTTAAATTTGAATTTAAAAATCAGTTGGTCACTATCCATGGTGACCCTAGACCCTTTGATATGTGTGCTTTGGCAAGAACCTGTTGGAGTGCAATTTTGCCCCGCTCTGTCATCCACACATCCTAATTCTTATTTTTCATCTAAACGTGTGAAAAACACACACATAACATCATCTACTCCATCAACTACACCTATACATTTAACTCAACCATCTTCTGAACAAACCACACTAGAACCTCAAAAAGATCTTAAATCCACAACCAATCCTTCATGTTCCATCCCTATCATTTCAAAACCTATAGACCCATTCATTAACACTTCCACATTATCAACATCTATCATACCTTCCACATCTAAAGATATAGGGAATGATCCTTCTACATCTTATGCTCTTTACGATGAACTTTTACCGGATTTATCCACAGTCTTAATATCAGAAAAAACAAATGCTTTTATGCAAGATTCAATTATTTTAAATAATTTGCCACCATCTCCTCGTACTTTGGGCCTCCCACAACCTATGGGAAGTACTTACCAAGTCGGGAGTTGTGCTTTTATTTATAAAGGATATGATTGGGGAAGAATACCTCGAAATATCAAAACTCATCATGAGGGATATGCACGATGTTATTTTACTAATGAATATATTAAAGCTAAACCCATAATGCTTAAAATGGGATATAAAGGGAAAGGCTTGGGACCTTTCCAAAATGGCATGAAAGAACCTATTGAGGGTAGAACCATGCGCGCACCCGATGTGGTGTGGGCCTATTTCCTAGTAAGGGTCAACCCTCCTCCTTTTGAAGATGATGATCAACTCATATGTTATCAAGATTATCTAGATAAACAAGATTCTTTGTGTCAACGAAACAATCCCACCATTACCATGTAATAATTGCTATCCATAGCTTACCCCTGAATGGATTGTTGAAATCCGATTGAGGAGTTGGATAGGAGAATCAATATTTAGAAGTCCATGATGATCTTGTGTTGAGTTAGACTTAATGGTATGTATTACAAAATGGTCTTTATTTTGATGGTTCTATACCAACTATAGCACATAACTAGAAGCAACACACACTCATCAAGACAAATTATCCAACTTAACCTTCAAAATAAATAGAAGAATTGACTCATCCACACAATTCATCAAACCACCTAATTTCGCAAGAGATCTACACAGGAAGAAGTTAAATTTATTACATTAAATCTTAGGATAATCCTCAAATAATCAATAATGGAACATTAAGTTTAAAAAAAAAAGATGAATACATTGCATGCCTTAAAGAATATGAAGATGTCAACATCTTGGCACTCCCTATTATCCTCAGGTAATGGTCAAGCAAACATCTAACAAAACCTTAATCAAAATGCTCAAAAGATTGGTCAATAAAACTCAGACATTCAAATATATCCTTTCCTATCAACTAGTTTCAATCCCGACTAACTTTTAAAATTTTTTAATAATTCCTTCTTTGGCTCTACTACTTCAAAGATAGAACTAGGAAAGATGAAGGTTATTTCAGTACAAGAACTCGATCAACTGGAACTTCTAGATGAAAAGTGCATCAATGCTTTGGAGCATCTTCGTGCCTACCAAAACAAGCTTAAAAGATCATATGCCAAGAAAGTTCATCATCGATCCTTTGAGGTCGGCGACCTTGTTTTAAAAGAAAATCAAAAAAATACTAATGCAACTAAAGACCTTAAAGGTAAATTTGAGCCCAACTGGCTTGGACCATATATTATCACTGCTAAATTTGAATCGAGAGCATACAAATTAGCTACCTTAGATGGTAAATATTTAAAAGAACCTATGAATATTATGCATCTTAAGCGATATTACGCATAAAATTTGGTCATTTCATCATTTGTACATATTTTGCATGTTGTCTCATTTTAAATATATATATATATAACTCTTTAAACAAAAACAAATGAAAATAATAATAAAAGTCAAAACAACAATATTATTGACTCTTTTGAAACCCAAAAAAAAAAAATAAAGAAGAAAGAGAGAGTCAAAATCATCAAACTCTTCACAAATATTTGTTGTATATATTTCTTCTTCAAGTATTGCAGTTATATTTTCAAGTTATTTTGGATAAATTAGCATTTATTTGGAATCCCCCACTATCACAAACACAAAAAATAAATATCTTGATTTTATCTGGCATGATTACTAATCTCTCTTATATCAAAGTCCACAAAATTCAATTAAATAAAGTTTGAGCATAGAGAATTGATCTTGTTATTTACTTAAACCAAGCATATCTTTTCACAATAAAATGATTACATTTGTAATTTCCATGCTATGTTACATAGTAGAAGTGGTTCTTGAGCGAAAAGTTTCCCCTGCTATCCTATCATGCACATGGTCTAGAATCTTTGAGAATTGGCAAAAGGACAAGCTCACCCCTACCCGGAATAAAAATCCCTTGCTCTACAGCTAATCCGAGCAAGTATCCCTAGCATAGAAAGAAAAGAAAAGTTCAAAAGAAAAAGAAAAAAGAAACAAGTTATTTCAGCATTATCTCAAATATCAAGTCACAATACAAAAATACAAAAAAAAAAAAAGCAAAAGCAAAGAAAAAGAAAAAAGCAAAAGCAAAAGCAATAAAATCCCTTTCCCTACCCCTTGAAAAGAAAAGAAGGGTTGATGAGCTTGAATCCCTGGAATTCTCAATTATTCAAAAACTGTGAGGTAAGCCCCATAACAGGTGGTTTGTGCCCAACCCGCTTGGCCTTGGGTAACTCCTAGCGTGGTGATATGTCTGTCACATTAGCGACCTTATTTTGTATAGACCTATGTCTGCTTATGGATTAGCTAGCTCTTGATAACCCGACCTACATAGTAGTCTGGTATGGTTGTATGCATCTAAATCATGGTTAATGAACACTTATTTGGTTCATTCAAATCACTTGTATCAAATTATCTTGCTCAAAACTTGGTAAATGAACAATGCAATTGCACACACATTTGTATTTGAGAGATTTTGTGTATCATTATGATAAATCAAGATTGGTAATGAACTCACATACGCACATGGGATTCCTTATAAATCTAACTTTTGTCTTTAAGATACTTTGAAATATTTTTGCAAATTGTTTGGAATAAATTCATTTTCTTCTTTGAAGAATAGTTGTTTAGTATAAAGACAACTACATGCATTCTCAAAAAAATCAAAATCATTTTCCAAAACATGCAATCAAGTTACATTTATATATATTATCGACTTTCGCAACGATGGTATAGTTCCAAAAACCAAAATTGGAATTTTATGCCTAGTGCAAGTCCTCATCTTCATATTTTTTGACTATTTCAAAAATTAAAAATCAACCATGCAATAAAACTATTATTTTCTTCTTTGGATTTCGCGATGATGGTATAAGTCTATACCTAAATATTCTATGCCTAGCGCAAACCATTGTACCAATTTTATTCCCCATTTATTTAAAATCATAAAAACATATGACTTAAATCATTATGTTACACAATTATGCTTTAAAACAAACAAACACCTATTCTATTTCATGTCATTATGTCAAACTTCAATTTTGCAATGATGGTATAATTCCTAGGGAATTATCCAAAAAATTTATCACACTTAGGAATTTATGCCTAGCAAAAGTCATTTTAAAATATTTCATGCATAATATTTTCATGGAAATCTGAAAAACAAATCATCATCATCATCATCATTTGCATCATCACAACAAAGTCTTAAGACAGTCTCTTAAGCACTCTTTTACTTTTAGCAATATTTCTATACTAGGATTAGCTTGACGACCGAGTGAGCGGCGACTCCATGAAATGGTCTATAATAGCGACAATGTCCTTTGAAATTATTGTTAAAAGTCCCTTTTATTTTTATCAAATTATCACATCACAAACAACCAACTTGTTTACATCAGATTATTTCATTTAAATTTTAAAAAAGCATGACATTCAAACCATCATATTTCCAAATGGCATAATTACATGAATCATCGAAATCAATCAATCAAAACATTAAAGCATCATACAAATACATAAGACAAGTCATATGATCAAAAATATCTCATCTATATATATCTCAACAATATATGTACATCATATCAAAACTAGATTGGTATGCCACAATCTGTACCTAGGCATACTCAATCCCCTATCAAAAATAATAATAAGCACTATAATCAATCTATGCAGTGCAATCTGTAGCAGCTAGCCTCGAGAACCCCTCGAGCTCTCAGCCTCATCTCCTCCCCCACCCTGAGGTGGACGAGGTGGCCCCATCATAGTCCGTGTGGTGCTATGAGTCCTGGACTCTGATCGTGATGATGTCCTCGATGACCTCATCCCGACAGGCTCTGCAATATGGGCCGACAGCGGTAACCTCTGCCCCTCTGGCACCATATGGTGGTATAGTGTCTGATAGAATGTGACCTGGGCAATAGCCCATGCTAGATCCCGAGTGCTCGCCCCTCCGCTCCATGCTCTGAGGCATGCTACCTCATCTCTGAGCTGTGTGGCCTCCTCTCGGTGTCGTGCAGCCTCATCCTATAGAGTCTGCACCTCTGCCTGGAGACGGATAGTCTCCGCCTAGAGAGTAGCCATCTCACTACTCTCTCCTGTGTCCACACCCTTGCCCTTATCGGGCGATGGTGGTCTCTCTCTCCATGGAGAAGGGGGTCTCTCCTCCCTCCTCTCCCTATCGCCATGGCCTCTACTGAGCCTGTGGTCTCCTCTGCTCTCTCCCATCGTGACCCTGTGCCGCCTCAATGGCCGCCTGGCGCCGCCTCCCCATCCGACGCACAACCCGTGTGAATCGGACCCTGAGCCCTCGTCATCCGAGGAGGGCGGATGCCTGTGTACCAGGCATCGTAGCCATCAGCTACCCCAACGTCATCCCCATCCACCGGCTGAATGGGGGCATCATCTATGTCTGGACCCCAGAAGCGCTGCATATCTGGAGCCCCGCTAACTGTAGTGTTATCCCAGACAGTCCGAGAAAACTCGTAGTCTCTGAGGGATGGGATCCCCTGCTGTAGACCGAACTGCCTCAAAACTCGGTCATAGCGGTGGAGCTCCACCTCTCCCCTCTCCATCCTCAGCCAACAGGTTCGCCTAACGTGAGCCAGCTCCTGTCCATCCTTGGCCCACCCTGGATGATCTCTCCAAGGCCTCCAGGTGATCTGGTCGGAGACAAGGTCATCAAGTAGTCTCCGGGACATTGGCAGATCTATCCGTCATTGTGACCCTCTCCGGAGCCACCAGTAGAAAGCTCGGGGCCTCTCCCCATCAATCCCTATCAGTGGGAGCCCTACCGGCCTCCGCACCATGATGTGCTCCCAACACCAAACCTGTAGTAGAGATGTCATAACCAGACATCGGTCGCCCTTGTATACGACCCCATGCAGGATCCTATACAATCGGCATAGTACAAAGCTCCCCCAAGAAAACCTGTATCCGTGGTCTCTCATGTCGTAGACCACATCTGTCAGTAGCCATGGTACTCTGCATCCACTCTGATGGCATAGTAGCAGACCACCTACAACCCCAACCAAAACCTGTGTCAGTCTAGATGCCCCAGGCATCTGGCGTAGAGACTCGATGTTCACTCCGCCCTTCTCCAGGGCGAAGCTCGGATCTCCGCATAGTCGCATCATCGCGTGGCCCTGATTGGCCATGGGAGTGATTAGCCATCCTTGTATGGGGATCCTCAAAATCCTCCATACATCCTCTAGTGTGGGAGTCATCTCCCCTGTCGATAACCGAAAATAGGAAGAACCCGGATACCACCTCTCTGCTAGGGTTGTCAATAGCCCCATATCTATAGAAACCTGTGGCATCTCTGCCACATGCTGCAAGCCGACTTGAGCCAGCTGATCTCGCTCTTCCTGAGATAGAGTGGCCAAGTCATCCCTCAACCCATCGTATTTCCATTCTCTACTCTTTAGTAATCCTCTCTGCAACATAAACAACAAAACAATAAAAATCATTAATAAAACAATCATTAATAATGCAAGTAAAACAAGTTCAATTTAATAAATGATGATATCGTCCACTATTGGACGATATCGTCCCAAATTTGAGCAAATTCGTCTCCGATTTTGCCAGCCGAAATCGTCCCCTTTTTGACGAAATCGTCCCCATTTCGTCGATTTCGCCCCTGGACGAAATCGACGATATCGAGACGATTTTGTCTCGATGACGTCGACGGCCCAAAAACGGCCGCGATGCTCAAAAATCATCAAAATTTAATCTAAAAAGCATGAAATTCAAAATTCAAGCCTTCTAAACTAAGTTTAGACCCTTACCCGTAGCCCGCGTCGGACCTCTGTCGATCTGTGCGCTGTCTCGACCATCTTGTTTGTAGAGCTCTAGAAACCAGAAAATAAAAAATGAACAGTAAAAATGAATTAGGGTTTTTCCCTATTTTTCTTAATTTTATTCAAAAACAATTAGCAACAAATTTAATTTTGGCTTTTTCGCGTTTTTACCTCAAACGTTCGATTTGGGTAAAAACACGGAGGGGGCATCATAGTAAGCTGTCGTACGATTCGACCAAGAATCGTCGCCTAAAAATGGGAATAAATTTTTGCTTTCTCGTAGATCGAGAAGAACTCATCTTTAACGCATTTTCCTCAAAAAATTCGCTAAAGAGGGGGCAAAATGTAGCACCCTAAAATTGGCGCAGTAAACCTTAGCAAATAATTAAAATTACATTAGTAATAATTCAAATTCAAATTTTAACCCCAAAACCGCTCCCAAACCGCCTGCTGCCCGTTTCCTCATTTTTCATGCCATTTTTAGAGTTTGTTTTGTCCGTTTGATGATATCGTCGCCGATCAGACGATATCGCCTCAGATCGGACGATTTCGTCTGGAGAAGAACGTCCAGACGATCTCGTCCCAAACTGATTTGTGCATAGTTAGCTTCTGTTTCAACGGCGTCTCTAATCCGGGCAGAAGCGTGTCTGCACCGTTAGAGACCTCCCCCATTGGAGATCTTCCAAATTAGGATGATCTCCAACCTCCTAACCTCCCTCCTAAGCCTATTTAACCTTAGGACCCCCTCTTGGCATTCCCCCTGGCTGAAATTCCCTGTAACACGAATTCTACATGCATTAGACTATCTTAAACCACCATTTGCATTTGTATTTTTCCAAGTTTGTTTGCAGGAACTTCATTGTTTTTCAGCCGGAGCAAGCTCAGATCGTCGCAGACGATCCTGTTCAATTCGAGACGATTTCGTACCAATCCGAGATGATTTCGACTACAGTCAACATTGGGGGCAATCAGTGCCCAGGGTTTGCATTTTCTCACTTTGTTTGTTGATTTATCCTGCATTTAGTTAAATTTGTTATTATTCCTTATTGTTCTGCATCTTGGAGTTCACCCATATAGCTTAAGTGCACAATGAAGTCATAATTTGTCATTAGAACGTCATAATCTACTTGAATTTTTATTTGTGATTATCACCTTAGCATCTATGTTGCCATTTTACACCATTTTTCTCTGTTAGAATAGTTGCATTTTTGGTATTTTGTATCTATTTCTCTGTTTGCAGGTCTCTGACGAATTCGTCTGATGAATTCGTCAGATCTCAGATGATCCCGTCAGATCTCAGACGATCCTATCAAATTCCAGATGATCTGGATTGCTTCAAAAATTAGAACCTTCATCAGACATCCGGATCAGGTATAGTTCTTTAATCTAGCTTATTCTTTCTATTTTCTGTCCAAATCTATTTTTTGTATTTATTTAATTTGCATTTTCATAATAGAACACTTAGATTCATCTCGGCCAAACCTAGGACTTGGATGTTTAAAGATAAAACTGAACACATTAAACACATTCCCAACCTAGGCATGGAAATTGCCACTAAACGTTTCCTGGTGAACCCCACCATCCATCAAAAAATCACCTTAATACCCCTCCCCCGAGAGGCGGGACCTTCAAAGGGCCTCTCAGTCCGAGGTACCAGTCCCATCCTTTTCCCATCCCCTTTCGGGCGCGGATCCTTTAGCCTGAAGGTAAGGGTGCAAAAAATTTGGAACGATACAAACAAATACAACTCTTGAAGCATCTTTTAAAGTTCATCTACAAATTATATGAGCTCATCTCCTTCAACTATATTATTAATAAAAATATATGATCTAGAGTTGTTTCTCACATTAATATAATCTTTGAACTTTAGAACTTTATAAGCTAGGCATACTTAATCCAATGGTGAAGTTCATCTACAATTTGTTTGAGCTCCTATCCTTCAACTAGGTTACTAATAAAAATATATGATTTAAGATTTGTTGCTCACATTAATATAATATTTGAACTTTTTACCTTTATAATATAGGTATGCTTAAGCCAATGGTTGTACTTTTGAATCAAATATAAGAGGATAAGGCTTCAACCAAATATCAAAATAAAAATCTGCATAATTACCTTCATTTACTGACCATCTAATATATTTCTTGATCAATTACAAACTATTTGATATGAAGTTATGATGTCATACTTTGGGTGAGTTTCCTTTCCTAAAATATTTTATTGCAATAAGAGAATCTTTTTGAAGTAACATTTTTCCCAATTATTTCCTTTATTTGTGAATAATCTCCACCCAAGTTTTGCCCCCAAGGCCAAACTCATAAGTTTTCAATTTTGCAAGCTTGTTCCTCCAATATTCTTTCCTTTGCAAACCCTGTCCCACTTACAACAAGAAAACATTATTTCCAAAAAAAGTCTCTTTGAATTCTATCAATTTATGATGCTATACCTATTGGAAATCTTGAAAGTGACATCATATAAATAGGGGTGGATTGTAATATAGTCTTTATGAGTTGTAGCCTTCCTACAATGGTTAAAAACTTACCTTTTCAATATGCCAAATAGGCTTTCATTCTATAAACAAGAGAATCAAAGTTCTTTTTAATTTCCTTTATGAGACAAAGGATATGTTGATGGAAAATTTTTAATTTCAAACCCTAAAATATCCATAATATTTTGTTGTAAGGTAGTGTTAGTGAAAACTCCTAGGTTTTGTAGTATTAACCAATTGTCTAACAACCTTCTTACAACATGATAATATTGATTTAAACTGCATGGTCTCATTGGCTGAGGGATGGCTGAAAATAAAAGTATCTCAACAAATTAGAGATTAGATTTTAAGGGACATTTTTTGCAACATAAATACCTTTGATTTTTCCTTCCATTTTTTTATCTTTGAGAAATCTTTCCATAATACCTCCTCAAAAATAATGAATACATAAGGAGGTCATGGATTACCTTGGTAGAGTCTAGATATGACTTTAAATTGACCAATAGGAGAATCATTGACCAAAATAGAATATTTTATAGTGCTATAACAACATTTATTTCATCTCGATAACTATAATAAAAACCAAACATCTTAAAAATATCATGTAGAAAACTCTAGGAAACCCTATCATAAGCTTTTTTCAAATCTAATTTAATAAGCACACATGGCTTTTCATGAAATAAAATGAATGTATGGCCTCCTATGCAATTGTTACAACATTAAGAATTTGTTTATCATAAATAAAACCACATTGTTTCTTTGAGATAACACAATTTAGAATTCCTTTCAACTTGATTACAATAATTTTTTAAATGATTGTATTGCAAAGGCTTATTGGTCAAAAATTATCAATATTTTTTAACTTGCCTTTTTTGGGAACCAATGGAATAAAAGTAACATTTATCTCACTTATTTTAGTCTTATTTTTTGGGCCTCTTCAACTAAAACCAACATATTACTCTTTAATGAATCCTAAAAAAATTCAAAAAAAATGCAAGAAATTCATGAAGAACACAAGCTTATACTGAGAGGAGGGTGAACAGTATAAGAGCACTTTTTACTTTTCTTTACAAATCAATATTATGTAGTGTATAGATAGCAGTAAAAATAATCAAAGCAATGTATAAATCACCACACACAATAGAGACACCAATTTAACGTGGTTCACCCAAAGATGGCTACCTCCACGAAGAAATTATTTTACTAAAAATTTCTCAATCAATATCTTGGGAATTCTTTCCCTATTACAATGTTTATGGACCTCTGTCCAAAGGAGATGTCGATCCCCTAAATCTGGTTTGTGGGTCTCTATCCACAGGAGAACTCCTTCTCCTCTGCTCTGGTTGGTGATCCTCTAGAAGACTACTGCCTCCACTACGCTGGCTTGTGGATCTCTCTCCACTGAAGACTCTATCCCCACTCAAAATACCTATCCTCATTGCCCTGGCTAATGGATCTCTATCCATTGGATACTATTGTCCTCTATACTCTATCACCTCCAAAGCTCTATCTCAAATCTGCACTAAACACAATCCAGTCAGTCTAGCACAAATTTGCTCAACTATGAACGAAACACAGTCTAGTTAGTTTAGCACAAGTCTAATCAACAAGCTTACTCAAATCTACACTAAACATAGTCCAGTTGGTCTAGCACAAATCTGGTCAAAACTTCACTAAACATAGTCCAGTCAATCTAGCACAAGTCTACTCAACAAGCTCACTCAAATCTGCACTAAACACAGTCTAGTCGGTCTAGCACAAATCTTCTCAAATCTACACTAAACACAATCCAGTCGGTCTAGCACAAGTCTACTCAACAAGCTCACTCAAATTTACACTAAACACAGTCCAATAGGTCTAGCACAAATCTTCTCAATAGGTCCACTTAGAACCTGCTCAAATCTACTCAACAAGTCCACTCAGAACCTGTCCAAATCTTCTCAATAGGTCCACTCAAAACCTATCCAAATCTACTCAATAGGTCCACTCAAAACCTATCCAAATATGCTTAACATGTCCACTCAAAACCTGTCCAAATCGATATTGTAAGCTTCCACAAAATCTCACACAAAAAAAATCCACAAGTCTTCTCAAAGACTTACCTCAAATCTTCTTAACAAGTCCACATAGAACTTGTCCAATCTCATAGAAGCATAAAGAGAATTGTTAGAGACTCAATATGTTCTACACTCAAATATCAATCACTTTCTCAACTCAAATCAATCTCATATAAGCATAAAGAGAATTGTTAGAGACTCAATATGTTCTACACTCAAAGCTCAATCTCTTTCACAACTCAAATCAGAATATAGAATAGTTTGTTTTATGGAACTTGAACAATCACTTCATACATCCACTTGACTAGGCTCAATACTCTACTCAATTTACACCCTAGTCCAAGTATGTAAACACCAACTCAAAATATTTCCAACAATGCTCAAAAAAAATTCTCACATAACAATGATACTCATGTTCTTTACAAAACCCTAGTTCAAGTTCTTTGCACAACAATTCACTTCAACAACAATTCTCATAAATCAATATTCACATAACAATGATACTCATGTTCTTTTCAAAACCCTAACTCAAGTTCTTTGCACAATCCAAATGCTTCAACAACAATGCTTATAAAACAAGGTTTTAATCATAACTCTTAATTCCAGAAAACCTTGAAGCATTAACTCAAACACTTTCAAAAAGGAAACCCTAATCAAATCCTTTTCACTCCAAAATTTATTTTTAGTAAGCCAATCAATAAACTCAACCAAAGAAGAATTTACCCATACCTTTTTGTTGCCAAAGAGTTGATCTCACAAATCTGCCACACTCACAATTACTTCTTTTCCAATCTCAATAAGGGTTAGAAGAATTCAATAAAACACAATTTAAAAAGATGACTAAAATACACCTTATCACTCCAACTTAAAAATAATATTCACCATAATATTCTTTAATAGAAAAACCCTTATGAAATCAATGCTCAATAGTCTTAATCCTCCAATATATCACTATATTAATTAAGACTATACAAATACCTCCTTATAACTCCTAATAACAAATCTCAAATAACATCACTTATTTAATAATTAACCCCTCTAAAAATTAATTCCACTCATAAACCTTATACCTCCAACATATGCTAATAACAATAAAAATTAAACACCCTTATATCTCCAACATAGGCGGATAATTAAAAATTTAACCAAAAATATTTACCTCACATTCGGAGGGAATAAAACCCTCAACCTTGCCCACAACGTGCACCTTGGCCATGGCTAAAGTCAATGCATGAGCCACACACTCATTTGCAATTTACAAAGCACCACCACGTGCTTCAACTCTCAACTCCTTCTTCCCTTGGCAAAATGATGTGCACCTTGGGTGCCTTAACCAACATGACCTCCAATGCACCTACCACATTTTGAACATAGGCCCTCGCACGAACAAACATTTTTACGCTTCCCAACTCACCACTAGGCCACGATGTCCTATGTGCCTTCGAAAATTAATGCTTCCTTCCTAAAACACTTTGTTGTCCATGAAATTCGCAATTCTCACGAGCTCTTATTATTTTTCGCATGCCAATTAAAATTTCGAGCAAGGATAATGTTTTAGACTTTGGGAAATGTTTTTATATTGCTTCCTCCATACCTTGGGAGACGTCGGTGCTTCCCGATTTCCTTCCATGACATCGGCAAAGATTTTAAAGGCGCTTCGAATGCATTTTCTTCCAAACCCAACCTTTGGGTTTATGAAATATAATTAAACTTTATAAAATTCACTTTGATTTATAAAATATTATAATAAAAATTATAAAAAATTTATTTGGGTTTTCACCATATCACTTTAATATTATAATAACAATTATTATAATATTATATCCTTTTGATGCCTTGGATAAATTGCTTCCCTGGGTTGACCCATTATCTTGGGTGTAAAATATAGATATTTAAACCCATCATGAGTTTCATTAAACTTCCACTTGCACTTAAGCTGAGCTATCACGTGGCACCTTGACATCAATGACAACTAATTTTGGACATCAATGACAACTGCTCAAAATGTCCAACAATCTCCTCCTTTGTCATTGATGGCAACCCAAATTATTTTTACTGGAAGCTTGAATTCTTCTTCTGTGCTGCTCCCCCTGGGATGCTGCTCCCACTAGCTCAATGCTCTCTCAAATATCAAATATCTCCCAATTACACAAATCTCTCCCCATTTGAAATCAATGGCAAAGGGTCACCTTTGGGGATTGGGGCTAAGAATGAGCCTCTTAGATTATCCCCTCCCCCACCTCCATTTGAGGTGGTTATTTCTAGGGTGGGAGTATTTCTACTCCCAGAAGGCATTGTTCTTTGCCTTTATCTTCTTCATTTATTTTATGAATTTTTTGATTCGTCTAACTATTTCTATCCATGTCATCATTCATGTTCCTATTTCTATTCACATCCATGTTCTTTTTCTTGTTCCTGTTCCTGTTCACATTCATATTTCTGTTCCTGTTCCTATTCTGGTTCCTATTCCTGTTCATATCCATGTCCTTGTTCCTGTTCATGTTCCTATTCATGTTCATGTTCTTGTTCTTGTTCCTGTTCATACCTATTTCTAGAATGTCTGCTCTACACCACTTTGTTGTGTGACCATTATTATTGCACTTATAACACTTAGTGATATTATTCCTTGGAGGTGCAAATGTCTTAGAATTTCTCCTAGTGAAGCCATATCCTCTTCTATCATGAACCCTGCAATTCATTGCCTTGTGACTAAATTGATTACATGAGTAGCAATACCCATGGAAAATTTTTCCATTCTCATATTCATGTCTTTCATGTGTCCTACATTGTGAAGCCATGTGCCCAAACCTATGACATGAAAAGCATCTTCCATTGAAGCTTCATTGTCTTGACCTCATTGGTCTCCTATTCTGATTGTTGTTCCATATGTATCTTCTTTGTGCATTGTTCTTATCTTTGTTGAACCCTTTATTGTCCAACCCATACTCTAATGTCTCACTTCCTTTTACACTGTATTCTTCTAGAGTATCTTCATCTAAATTTTCTTCTCCTCCAAAACTTGATTTTGACTTTCCTTCCCATTATTTTTTAGCCTTTTCAAATCCAAGACTTGTTTTCCTTGATGTAGTCTTTTGTGTCTTGATGAACTTATCCAAGTTCTTTGAGCTATTTTTAAATCCCTTCATCTTTATCTTGGAGTCCTTTAAATATTATTTTAGTAGTGCCACTTCTTGTGCTAACTTCTCACATTCCAATAGCATTGCTTCTAACTTATTTTTGAACTTCTTTGTTTTTGCCTTTGATTTTTCTAAATCCTCTATGAGCAATATTCTTTCTTCATCACATTATTGAAACTTAATTTCAAGTTTAGTGTGTTGATTTCTTACCTTTTTTACTGTGTCAAGGGCATAGATGAGTTCTCCCTTGAGATCATAATCATTTTCTTTTGAATAATCCTCTATTTGTTTGCCTTTTTCCACATCATTACTCTATTTTGGCTTGTCTTCTATAGGATCACTTTCATCTTCTTCTAATAATGCCATTAGAAGATTTTCATCTGGTCCTTCAAGTGCATTCTCGTACTCATCATCACTAAAACTAGAACCATCCCTTGTACAATAATCTTTAATATGTCCAAAGTTACCACATTTAAAACACTTGAACATAATTGGAGTTTTTTTAACTGGTTCTTTTTATTCAATCATAAACAGAACTTCATCTCTATCATTGTCTGAAAAACTAGAATTACTATCACTTGAGTACTTACTTGCATTATCCGCATAGTAGCTCATATTTTGTCTTTGAAAGAACTTCTTTCCTTTACTGCTTTTTCCATACTTGCTTTTCTTATGATGCTTATCCTACCTATATCTTTCTGATTCCCTATACCTATGATCTTTTTTTTCTTCACCATTGTTGTTCTTTGGTTCTTTACAATCTGTTGCATAATGTCCAAAATTTCCACAATTGAAACACTTAATAGATCTTAGATCTATGGATCTTCTGGAACCCTTATTTTTTCTACCATAATTAGCTTATTTATCATTGGATGACTCACTGCTTGATTTTGACTTCTTACCCTTTGTTTTTTTTATTGATTTGAATGTTGCTTCCTTCTAGGGAGTAGGATCTTTTATTCTTATCTCAAAATTTGTTAACATACCAATTAACTTATCTCTTGTCAAAGTATCACCATCCAATGATATTTCTATATCAAAAACCTATTCACTGAATCTATTTGGAAGAGATATTAAGACTTTATCACAAATATCTGATTCATAAATCTTAATTCCAAGTCCTTGCATATCATTAACAACCTCATAAATTCGAATTAGATACGCACTGATATTTTTCTCTTCATTCATTCTCAAAATTTCAAATTGTCCTTTGATATTTCGTATCTTGGCTTTCTTTATACTTTTATCTCCCTCATATATACCTTATAATTTATCCCACATTTATTTTGCAGTTCTACAATGCATAACTTTCATAGACTTTGTTCTACGTAAACCTCTCACAAGTGCATTCATTGCTTTTGAATTATAGTGTTGTATAAGCTTACATTCCTTATCTGTAGGAGGATTGATTGCTAGATCATATCCAAATTCCACTGCATCCCAAACTTTATTGCCAAGTGCCATTAGGTAGATCCTCATCATCATACTCCAATACATATAGTAAGTTCCATCAAAGATTGGTGTTGAGTTATTTGAGGACACCTCCTTAGGATCCATAGTGTTCTTGTTAGATTTTCCTTCAAGCTGTTAAAATCTTATGAAGGCACCCTCTATGATACCAATTGAAGAACACAAGCTTATACTGAGAGGGGGGTTGAATAGTATAAGAGCACTTTTTACTTTTCTTTTCAAATCAATATTATGTAGTGTATAGATAGCAATATCAATATCAATAATCACAGTAATGCATAAATCACCACACATAATAGAGACATAAATTTAACGTGGAAATTATTTCCCTATTACAATTTGTATAGACCTCTGTCCAATGGAGATGTTGATCCCCTAAATCTAGTTTATGGATCTCTATCCACAGGATAAATCCTTCTCCTCTACTCTGGCTGGTGATCCTCTAGAAGACTATTGCCTCCACTATGTTGGCTTATGGATCTCTCTCCACTAAAGACTCTTGTCCCCGCTCAGAATACCTATCCTTACTACCCTGGCCAATGGATATGTATCCATTGGAGACTAATGTCCTCTCTGCTCTATCACCTCCAAAGCTCTATCTCAAATCTACACTAAACATAGTCTAGATGATCTAGCATAAATCTGCTCAACTCTGCACTAAACACAGTCCAATCATTTTAGCACAAGTCTGCTCAACAAGCTCACTCAAATCTACACTAAACATAGTCTATTCGGTCTAGCACAAATATGCTCAAAATTGCACTAAACACAATCCAGTCAATCTAGCACAAGTCTACTCAATAAGCTCACTCAAATCTATACTAAACATAGTCTAGTCTATCTAACACAAATTTGCTCAACTCTACACTAAACACAGTCCACTTGGTTTAGCACAAGTCTGCTTAACAAGCTCACCCAAATATGCACTAAAAACAATCCAGTTGGTCTAACACAAATCTGCTTAATAGGTTCACTTAGAACCTGCTCAAATTTGCTCAACAGGTCCACTCAAAATCTATCCAAATCTGCTCAACAAGTCCACTCATAACCTATCCAAATCTGCTCAACAAGTCCACTCAAAACCTGTCCAAACATCTCAACAGGTCCACTCAGAACCTATCCAAATATTCTTAATAGGTCCACTCAGAACATGTCCAAATCTGTATTATAAGCTTCCACAAAAGCTCACACAAAAATAGTCCACAAGTCTTCTCAAAGACTTACCTCAAATCTGCTTAACAAGTCCACACGGAACTTGTCCAATCTCATAGAAGCATAAAGAGAATTGTTAGAGACTCAATATGTTCTATACTCAAATCTCAATCACTTTCTCAACTCAAATCAATCTCATAGAAGCATAAAGAGAATTTTTAGAGACTCAATATGTTCTACACTCAAAGCACAACTCAAATCAGAATATAGAATAGTTTGTATTATGGAACTTGAACAATCACTTCATACATCCACTTGACTAGGCTCAATCAACTCTACTCAATCAATTTCTCAAGAACCAACCCTTGCTCACAAACCCTAGTCCAAGTATGTAAACACCAACTCAAAATATTTCCAACAATGCTCAACAACAAATATCACATAACAATGATACTCATGTTCTTTTCAAAACCCTAGTTCAAGTCTTTGCACAACAATTCATTTCAACAACAATGCTCATAAATCAATCTTCAGATAATAGTGATACTCATGTTCTTTTCAAAACCCTAACTCAAGTTCTTTGCACAATCCAAATGCTCCAACAACAATGCTTATAAAACAAGGTTTTAATCATAACTCTTAATTCTAGAAAACCTTGAAGCATTAACTCAAACACTTTTGAAAAGGAAACCCTAAACAAATCTTTTTCACTCTAAAATTTATTTTTAGTAACCCAATAAATAAACTCAACCAAAGAAGAATTTGCCCATACCTTTTTGTTTCCAAAGAGTTGATATCACAAATCTGTCACACTCAATTATTTCTTTGCCAATCTCAATAAGGGTTAGAAGACTTCAATAAAAAACAATACAAAAATATGACTAAAATACACCTTATCACTCCAACTTAAAAATAATATTCACCATAATCTTCTCTAATAGAAAAACCCTTATGAAATCAATGCTCAATAGTCTTAATCCTCTCACTATATTAATTAAGACTTTACAAAGACCTCCTTATAACTCCCAATAAAAAATCTCAAATAACATCACTTATTTAATAATTAACCCCCCTAACAATTAATTCCACTCATAAATTGTATACCTCCAACATATGCTAATAACAATAAAAATTAAGCACCCTTATATCTCCAACATAGGTGGATAATTAAAAATTTAGCCAAAAATGTTTACCTCACCTTCGGAGGGAATCGAACCCTCAACCTTGCCCACAATGTGCATCTTATCTGTGGCCAAATTTACCACACACGCACTCATTTACAATTTATGAAGCACCACCACGTGCTTCAACTCTTAGCTCCTTCTTCCCTTGGCAAAACAATGTGTGCCTTGGGCGCCTTAACCAACACAACCTTGAATGCACCTGTCACGTTTCGAACATATGCCCTTGCACGAACAAACATTTTTGCGCTTCCCAAATCACCACTAGGCCATGTTATCTTATGTGCCTTCGAAAATTAATGCTTCCTTCCTAAAACACTTTGTTGTCCACAAAATTCACAATTCTCACGAGCTCTTATTCTTTTTCGCATGCCAATTAAAATTTTGAGCAAGGATAATGTTTTAGACTTTGGGCAATGTATTTATATTATTTCCTCCATACCTTGGGAGACGTTGGTGCTTCCCGATTTCCTTCCACGACATCGGTGAAGATTTTAAAGGTTATTTGAATGCCTTTTCTTCCAAACCCAACCTTTGGGTTTATGAAATATAATTAAACTTTATAAAACCCACTTTGATTTATAAAATATTATAATGAAAATTATAAATATTTTATTTGGGTTTTCACCATATCACTTTAATATTATAATAATAATAATTATAATATTATATCCTTTTGATGCCTTGGATAAATTGCTTCCCAAGGTTGACCCATTCTCTTGGGTGTAAAATATAGATATTTAAACCCATCATGAGTTTCATTAAACTTCCACTTGCACTTAAGCTGAGCTATCACCTGGCACCTTGACATCAACGACAACTAATTTTGGACATCAATGACAACCGCTCAAAATGTCCAACAATTAATTAGGACCAATGCTTTGTTAGGATGGAAAGAGAAAACTCCTTGTAACACCTTCATAGATATCTTCTTCATTAAGCTTTCGTTTTATCCTTATGTGATAATTGATGGAATATTTTACAAAAAATTATCTTGTGTCTTTTTATCTTACCCAATATTTTTGCAATAATTAATTGTTTCCTTCCTTATATATTCTTCTTCCTTAGTATTTCTTTTATCTGGAGTTAAAATATTTTAGATGCAAAGAAAAGAAAAATTTACTTTTACAGTATTTTGAAAAAAAATGTATTTCTATTTTTTTCTTCAGAAAAAAAGTTTGTACTTGGGTCCCCCACCCTTGAAAAATCGCAACTCTCTCCTTTAGAGCTTGAGAGTTTGCAAACATATTCGATTCTCATCTTAATTGAGATGCTATGGCTAGATACCTACATCTTTTTTCATAAAAATTGTGAATTCTTGTTATTCATTTTCTAGTTCTTCTTTAGTTTTAATTGTAAATACAAATATTCAGCATCCTTCTTCTTGATGTTTTCCAATCTTGTTCATCCATCCATTTAAGTGAAATATTGATTAATGGTGGTCTTTGATGATGCCAAGCTACCATTGTGCCACTTGAATATCCAAAACTGCTTTGTTGTTTTCATTCTTCTACTATTGTGCTCTGATATTTTGGATGGTTGGTCTTGTTGTTCCCTGATGTTGCACCCCTTTGAATTCCAAAAAAAACTCCAAAAACTGCCATACTTGATGCCTTTTTTACTCCAAGTAGATATATCATATTGATGCTTTAAGCCATACCTCAAAGATTATTGTTGCTCAAGGTGGTGTTGCTCAAGGTGGTGTGGGTGATAATATGTTGTAATATTAACTTGACATTCTATTCCTTTGGTTCTTCAATAATTTATCTCTATTTTAAATTATTCTTCGCAATCTTCTCTCTTATACCTTTATTTTGGTGCATCAAGGCTTCTTTGGACTTTGTTGTTGTTTTTTCCATGGACTCTCTTACTGCTGCTATAAATTCATCTTTTGAGTCTTTAATTGGTTCTTCAACTTTTTCTCCTACCATAATTGCTTCTTGCTTCTCCTTGGATCCTTGCTTCTTAATATTTTTCTTTTGAATGCAACCATGAACTTGCACATTGTCATCTGTATTTGTTCCTTCTATTATATCCTCTCTGTTCATTTCTTTCAATTCTCTATAAAGTTTTTTTATTTCTTCTTCATATCCTTTGATGGTGACCTTCAAAGTAGCTATCTTTTTATATGGGTCCCACTAACTCAAGAATGCATGCTCTATTTTGTCCCAACTATAACTATAATTCCTTTCCTTAGAAAAACTTGCCCACCAATCATAAGCTTTCGCTCTTAAATGTTTGATAAGTTGGCATGGCCAAAAATGGTCACTAAAATATAGAGATCTAAACTTCATCCACCATTCTCAAGCATCAATGTCATCCTTTCCAATGAAAATTGGTAACTCCATGATCTCAACCCAAAAAAATTCAAAAGCAACTGGAGTTTTGGGGAAAAACTAGGGTTTTTTAATATATTTTTTTTTATCTCCTATATTCCTTACTATCAACAAATAGTTTTTTATATTCTCTTCAAAAAAAAATAAACTTCAACTGATTTGCTTACCTTGATTAATAGAGAGACATGTAATTTTATTCTTTGCGAATTGAAAAATATTCATTGTCCTTGTTCTAGATGACTGACTTCATAGAATCGTATCTCCCTTAATACTACCTAGATTCCTTCATATGACCACTCATTTTAAAGCTCTTTAAATTTCACACAAATTGGTTTAAGAATAATTTGAATCAAATAACCCTTTGCAAAGATATGCCTCTTGAAATATAAGATATTTTCATAAATAAAAAAATTATCCTAATGTTGCCCTAGTTCTTTAGTTAGTAATATTCATTGATTGTGTGTTAAATTCCCTTGTGTTAAATTCCCTATTGATAAGCATAGCTCTCGAATTTAGGAGTCATGGTTGGGAGGAGCCTACCCAACTTTGTGTGTTGGTTATAGGGGTTTCTCACACTAACCAAATAAAAAAAATAAAAAGTTGCTATGGATTTAGATCATGTGCAAGTTCTTCTGATGCACTGGGCCAATGCTCTGTGTAGAGTCAACCAAATCAGCCCAGAGTGCCTTTCTCATGAGCATTTTTTATCTCGCTCTCGCCATCAACCTTTGTCATATGCAAGAAGTGCTCTCACAAACAAGCACTTGTCCCAGCCCTTACCACTAAGGAAGTAGCCTAATGTTGACATTGCTTGTTTGTCTCACCAGGTTGGGAGGTGGGATGATGTTCAACCAGTTTCACCTAGTCCAGTTGTTGGTTGGAGCGACGTGGATACTACAGACCTTAATCATGATGTAGAGGGGTGGATTCCCATCCCATAATCACTGGCAGTTTATGTAGGACAACACGTCAGGGCACATTACTCCATATGATATGCTTTCTTTGATGTAATCATCATCAATGATCATGATTAATAAACTTGTGTTTTTTTGGCCGCTTTGTTTACTAACCCTTGGTAATGAGGATTAGTTTGATTCCCCATAGAGTGTGTTAACCCACTCACTTTTTGTATTGTAAAGGTTTTTATCTTAATTTAATATAAATTTGTTTTTTTCATCATATATATATTTATATATATATATAGTGATCATGGTCTAGTTTGTTTAGCCCCACTTCTTGTAAACACCTCATACAACTATTAAAATTCTTTAATAGTCTTGTATAAATAACCTATACAAAGTTCATAACAATAATCACACTTTTTAAACATATTTTTTTTATTACTTTAAGTTATATTTTTTGATAATTTTTTTTTTTTTGTAATATTAAAAAGCGAGGGTTTTGACGAGGAATCCCTCAACCTGTTACAACAACTCCACCAAGAAGACACGCCCACCCTCCCACACACTCACCCACACCACGGTCTGAACCTTGGACCTCTCGAAGTATATTTTTTAATAAATGTTTACTTAGCCTGAGGGACAACTGAACAGTCAACAGGTCCAACGTTTAAACCGTAGCGTATGTTTAACTATATGTTAATTTCCTTATTGATAAGCTCAACTCTCTCCTGATAAGAGGTCATGGTGAGATGAAAATACCCAACCCTAAAAAAATCGATCATAAAATCGTATTAACAAAATCCAAAATAAACATACAAAATAAAAAATAAAAAATAAAAATAAATTATAATGTTACATATATACACATAAATTTAAAACCATATTTAATATTAAAAGTTGACAAACCCTTAATCTTTTTAAGTACTCATCACCGGTCTAGAAAAAGGCAATACACTCCCCGTTCAATAAAAATTTAAATTCTTATTAACAAAATCCAAAATGAAAATACAAAATACAAAATAAAAATAAATTATAATGTTACATATATACACATAAATTTAAAACCATATTTAATATTAAAAGTTGTCAAACCCTTAATCTTTTTAAGTACTCATCACCAGTCTAGCAAAGAGCAATACACGCCCCGTTCAATAAAAATTTAAATTCTTACCTTTTCATATTTTAAAGAATACTCACATCAATTCGCATCAATTAAAATCAATTGGAACGATCACACCATATTTCGTAGTCAATTTTGCATGTGATGAGTCATCAATACATACAGAGGTGTTAAATGACATTGCATAGGTGAAAGGCCATTACAGAGTTGTTAAATGACATTGAATAGGTGAAAGGCCATTGCTCAAGCTAATAAATATGTATAATTCTAACCCTCGTAATATAAAATGGAAATGGTTTAGTTTAGTTTTATTATTTTATTTGCTCACAGATAAGAAATCTTTGCAATTAATTTTAAGGTTGTATAATGGGGAGAGCTGAGCTTAGGGGCAGTCTCAAATACACATTTCAAGTTGTGTAATGAAGAGAGCTGAGCTTATGAGCAGTCTCAAATACACATCTCAGGTTGTATAATGAGAAGAGCTGAGCTTATAGACAGTCTCAAATACACATCTCTCACATATCAACCTTAAAATTAATTACAAAGATTTCTTATATCTCTGACCAAATAAAATAATAAAACTAAACTAAACCATTTCCATTTTATACTACGAGGGTTAGAATTATACATATTTATTAGGTTGAGCAATGGCCTTTTACCTATTCAATGTCATTTAACAACTCTGTAATGGCCTTTCACCTATTCAATGTCATTTACCACCTCTGTATGTATTGATGACTCATCACATGCAAAATTGACTACGAAATATGGTGTGATCGTTCCAATTGATTTTAATTGATGCGAATTGATGTGAGTATTCTTTAAAATATGAAAAGGTAAGAATTTAAATTTTTATTGAACGGCGCGTGTATTGCTCTTTGCTAGACTGGTGATAAGTACTTAAAAAAGATTAAGGATTTGACAACTTTTAATATTAAAAATGGTTTTAAATTTATGTGTATATATGTAATATTATAATTTATTTATTTTATGTTTATTTTGGATTTTGTTAATACGATTCTATGATCGATTTTTAGGGTTGGGTATTTTTATCTTACCATGACCTCTTTTATGAAGAGAGAGTTGAGCTTATATAATATGCTCAGAGAATTACATACCAAAAATAGAGGAGCTAGAAGTGGAAGATTCTTCAATGGAACTTAAGTCAGATCACAACCTAATTGTTATGAAACTTCGAATGCATGGAGACAAACCAAGGGAAAAACACTTGCAAGGCAATCAAAATAAATATCCTCACAAGGGAAACATTCTCTTAACAGATGACTTCGAATGCATGGAGACAAACCAAGGGAAAAACACTTGCAAGGCAATCAAAATAAATATCCTCACAAAGGAAACATTCTCTTAATAGATGAAAATCGACAAAATTTTAGAGCAGTATTAAATAACAAGTTATAGGAAAGGGAAGAACTACATCACAGTAGTAGAGATTACAGTAAGAGTGAATGGTTAATGCACATTATTCAAGAAGCTCTAAACAAATGCAAGAGAGCTAAACCTAAAAATAAAGAAAGGAATAGCTTCCCAACCAACCCATGGTTCGATGAAGATTGCAAAAAAATGCAAAGATTACTAAAGGAACCAACGGGTAAAACAAGAGCAAACAAAAAAGCATATGAGAAACTGGTAAGGGCAAAAAAGAAGAATACACTAGAACAAGGAGGAAAGAATTGATTTACTTAGGGAAGCATGAACCAAAGAAATTTTGGAAGGAACTAAGCATGAAAAGGATGCAAACTGAAAATAACATAACAGTTAATTAGTGGTTGGAGTATTCAAAACAACTGTATCAGCGTAGTAACTAGGAGGAGACACGCCCTACTATCATTGTCAAGAAATAACTTTTCACAACTGAAGACATTATTCAAGGGATAAAAAAGTTAGCAACTGGTAAAGCCCGTGATATAGGCAATCTTCAAGCAGAGCATATAAAATGGGAGGTAGATATCTTGGCACCGCAAATCAAAGAAATTTTCAATGAGGTCATACAAAATGGCTTCCCTACCGAGTGGACAACTAGCTTGACCATTCCTTTGTTTAAAAGTGGAGATGTAAATAATCCCTCAAACTATCGAACTATTATGATAAACCCTCTCTTTGCAAAGTTTTTTGGGAGTATGATAGAGCGTAGGATCAGCATATGGGCAAAATAAAAGGGAAAGATAACAAAGGGGCAAGCAGGTTTTAGGCCCAAGCACTCAACTATTGATCATTGTATCACGCTCAGACACATAGTGGAAAAATTATGGGACAAAAAAGAGGAGGTTTTTTTTTGTTTTGTAGACTTCAAAAAGGCATTTGACACAGTGCCAAGGAAAAAATTATGGAGCAGAATGGAAGAGCTAGAGGTTCCAATTCACTATAGGGCAGCAGTTCACAGACTATATGAGCATGTAAAGGCTAGAATCAAAACACATGAAGGGTTATCTGAATGTTTTGGTAGCGACATAGGTGAACAAGGTTACCCTCTATCTCCGACCTTATTTGGGTTGTACATTGACAAGTTAGAAGAATGGATAAACAAATTTGGGGGGAGAGGGTGTGCATTTAGCCAAATATGTGGTAAAACTCCTCATGTATGCAGATGATGTAATTCTTGTGGCCAAAATAGCCAAAGATATAGAAGATCACCTTTAATCTCTAGAACTCTTTTGTAAAGAAGTTGGGATGCAGGTGAACACGAGCAAAACAAAAATTATGATTTTTTCAACAAAAAAGAAGAAGCAACAACTCAAATTTCAGTTTGCAAGAGAACCACTTGATGTAGTAGTAGAATACAAATAACTGGGCATAGACTTTCATGACAAACTTAATTGGAATACATGTAGGATGAAAATAACTCAAAGTGGTTGGAGAGCACTATATGCACTTCAAAATAGGTGTAGGAATGTCGATTTGTGGGACTAGAAGACCACCAAGGTCTTATTTGGCCTACTTGTTACACCGGTTCTGTTGTATGGTTGCGAGGTGTGGGATAGTGGCACAACAAATGCAAAATGGAGCCAAATAGAAAGGATTCAAAAATATCTAATCACAAAATTTCTCAAAATTAAGGCCACAAACCCTTATGAAATTATTCTAGCTGAAACTGGAATGTTCCCTTTAGAAGCAATTGCTATGACCAAGTTTTTATGTTACTTGAAAAAAAATAGAAAACATGACAAATGATGGATGGCCTAGGGAAGCTAGGGATGAAGAGTTGCATAAGCGAAAGAATATATGGATGAAACAAAATCAGAAATGGATGAAACGTTGGGAAATCAACATAAATGAATGCCCAATGTCAACAAAGACATAAAAAATTATGTGAATGAAATGTTCAGAAGTGGAATGTGGAAAAATGCAAGCAGGAAAAAACAATATTATATTGCAAATTTTAACCCAACGTATGACCACAAGGAAAAAGCGTATATAGGCGCTGAAATCAAGTGGAAGGAAAAAATACTCATTGCTCATATAAGGACTAGCTCTCATAGGCTTAGATGTGAAATAGGAAGATGGACAACGCCCAAAGAATAATGTGAAGAAAGGATATGTACTCTATGCAACACAAGGGCAGTAGAGACAAAGGAACACTTCATCTATAAATGCCCGAATTTTTCAGATATTCGTGACAAATACAAAGAAACACTTGGAAACGAGTTTATGGCAGATTTATTTGAAGACAATAAAATGAAAAAAGTTGGGGAATTGCTAACACAAAACAGCAGGAGAAGGAACAACCTTCTCAAAGATATTAAAGATCATATGATATGATTTGAGTAATTGTACTTCCATATTTGAGGTCCCATAAACCATATTTGGGTCTCATGGACGTAATTAAAATCTTTTATTTCATTTCATCATACATATCAAATACACATCTCTCACACACATCATAGTTTAAACCCGGTGAACCCAAAATATAAAATAAAAATAATTAATAATAATATATGTAATTGAAAAGAAGATTTTAGTATATAAAAAATAAAAATGGTGGGTTATATATATATCCTTTTGAAGAATATTTTATTATAAATTATAACTTTTAGTTAGTTTAATATGGTTTTAACCAATAAAAATTATAAAAAGATAAATTAAATTTTTTTATAAATTTTTTTTTTTTAATTTTGTTAAATTTAGATGTTATTCTTATTGATAATCTTAAAAATATCCAAAATAAAAAAATAAAAATAATAATCACATGTAAAAATAGATTGTAATAAAGTATTTATGAATTGTTAACCATGATTCAAAATACATTTTTCTAACCTATCAAATAATATTTTATTCTATGTAAAATTCAACCTTAAATGTTTTTTTTCAATTTACTAGAAGAAGTTATACAAAGATTAATTGATGTAAATTTTTCATGTGTGATTATGAAAGCTAATACAAGTCAGGGAGCTCAAGAATCAATAAGACAGCTAAGCAGGTATAAATAAGTTTTATTGATTCAATTGCTTTAAAAGATTAATTTTCCAATGGCTTGTCAAAGAAGATAGGGATGGTAAAGAGGGTCAATTGGATAAATGATTGCAATGGCTTTTTATTAGTCAAAGACGTCTATATAATGAGGCTCTCTTTCTCACAATTTTAGAAACCTCAACCAAGGATGTCCTTCAAAAGAGAGTTTCTTTTCTCTCATCCTTAGTGCTAAAATCTCCAATGGACTTCGTGCCCAATAGATAGGCAACCTAAATTCTCTTTTTTGCAAGAAAAAATCTCCAAGGAGGCACCAATAATGTGGGTCTTTTAAAGTTTCCACATAGATAGTTCTTAGCAAATTTTGTTGGACTATCAATTTTGTAAAAAAAAAATTGAGGCCTTAAGGAACTTGGTAGTTTTGGCATATGGATAGTTGGGAGTTCCAAAGCAGTTTGTTGGATCCTAAATTTGACTAAGGTATGAGGGCCTGACCACTTCAAAGGTCCAGATAAAGAGGGTTCTCAAATATAAAAAGGTGATGTCAACAATAGCACGTTGAGGTCCCGATCAAATTGGAATAAAGTGGCCAAAAAATAAAAAGGAGAATATTAGCTTAAGTCTAAGAAGGTCCCAACCACCAAAGGTGAAATAAAGAACAAGTGATGTAGAACATAAGTGGTAAGAGCGATTAGTGGATGGAATTCATGAGCAACAAAAATAGCAAAAGCCTCACAATAGTACCGACTAGGCCCTTGACATATTGATGACGAGCATAAGCCTATAGTAGATAAAATAGGAGGGCTCTTAAACAAATCTTCTATAGTAAAGATCATGTGTATCAAATACATGGGCCACTTGGATACTTCTTAGCCGTCTAAAGTGAAGCGGTCATAGGAAAGTGACAACCAGTATTTTGGAACTTGCAACCATATCAATCACTATCATGAGAAAATATGTATACACATCTAACAACTAGCATAATAATAAGGTATCGTGGGCATTTGAGCATTGCTCAAGAGATGCAAATATGCTAATGACACATTGTTGCTAAAGATGATGAATGGTGCTGATCAAAACAACTAGTTGCAATGAAGCAAGTAACACCCACATTTTTGAAGCATGTTGATCAAGCACGAACTCTCGATAGGGTCAAGTTATGTCTGTTATTGTTAGGCCTATGGAAGACTATCCTTATAATATTAGTTAGGCTAGTACAATAATCTATAAATTGTGCAATATACCTCAATATGAGGGTCAACAATTTATTTGTTTGTCTATTGTATAATATGCAATTCTACTCTACAATTTTAATGAAACAACTTGCTACTTTATCTTTGTTAGCAATATATTATTGAATTCTTTCGTATGTTAATGCTTTTGTAATCGCTAGATATTTCTATAAAATCTTTGTGGATGGTCTATTATGTTAGACCTGAGCTATCATTTGGATTATCAATTCAGGATATTAGAATATTAAGGATGCATACCATTCGATTGTGTGGTTATGCTATCTTCTATAAAATATTGTTAGGGTGTTGGGGGTTATTGGAGTAGCGGGGGGCATGATTTGAGCTCAATTTACATTCACTTATACTTTTCTTGGTGACCGATTTGTTAGGCCTTCTATGTATTTTAAAATAGTTTGTTTTGCATAGGATGTGGTAGTGTTAGCCAAATGTAGTTTACCTTTTAATCCATGTTTTCTCTCTCTTTCCTCTTTTTAACCCTCCACTTCTTTCTTTAGTCTTTCTCTATTTGTTTTCTTTGCACAACAAGGAATTGACCTTCTATATAGGTTGGTAGGGAGTAATCCCTAACAATCCAATCTTGACTCTGATGTCTAGGGCACACTTCAACCTAGACATCAGAATCAAGATTTACTTGCAAGAGTTAGTTTGCTAAATAATTTCATTGCAATAAGAAAACCTATATACTATATGAGAACATAGGCACCAAGAGTTACTTTACTAAATAATTTTATTGCAAGAAGATAACCTATATATTTTTAAAGTAACATTTTCCTCAAATTCTTTCTTTGATTTGTAAATAATCTCCACCCAAGTTTGGCCCCTAAGACCAAACTCATCAGTATACAATTCTACAATCTTGTTCCTCCAATATTTTTTTCTTTGCAAACCCTATCCCACTTGCAAAGAGGAAACCTTCCAAAAAGTCTCTTTGAATTTTATCAATTTATGATGTTATACCTATTGGTAATCTTGAAAGTGACATCATGTATATAGGGATGTATTGTAATACATTCTTTATGAGTTTTAGCCTTCCTATGATGGGTAAAAACTTATCTTTTCAATCTTCCAAACAAGCTTTCATTCTATCCAAACAAGAGACTCAAAGCTCCTTTTAGTTTCATTTATGAGAGAAAGGATAGGTTGATGGAAAAATTTTAAACCCTAAAATATCCATAATATTTTGTTGTAAGGTAGTGCTAGTAAAAATATTCTAGGTTTTGTAGCAATAACCAATTATCCAGCAACCTTCTCATAGCATGATAATATTGACTTAAACTCCATGGCCTCAATGGCTTAGAGATGGCTGAAAATAAAATTATAATCAACAAATTGGAGATTAGATTTGAAGGGGCATTTTTTGCAACCTAATTACCTTTGATTTTATTCCATTTTTACCTTTGATAAAGCTCTCCATAATATCTCCTCAAGAATAAATAATAGATGAGGAGATAGTGGATCACTTTGTGAAGTCCACAAGATGAGTTAAGGTAACCAAAAGGAGAACCATTGATCAAAACAGAATATCTGGTAGTGTTATAACAACATTTAATTCATTCACACTAATCATAACCAAAACCAAACTTTTTGACAATATCATGTAAAAAACTCTAAGAAACCCTATTATATGCTTTGTTCATATCTAATTTCATAAGCAACCACACATGGTTTTTCATGGAATAAAGAGAATGTACAACCTCCGATGCAATGATTACCATCAAGACTTTGTTTACCATAAATAAAACCATCTTATTTCTTTGAGATAACACAGTCTAGAATGTCTTTCAACTTAATTCCAATAATTTTTGAAATGATTGTATTACAAAGGCTTATTGGACAAAAATTATCAAAATATTTTGTCTTATCTTTTTTGGGAACCAATGGAATAAAAGTGGCTTTGATTTCACTTATTTAACCTTCCTTTTCCATACCTCTTAACTACAACTAGCATCACTCTTTAATAAATCTTAAAAAATAAAAATAAAACTTATGAAAAATCCATCGTGACCAATGCCTTGTTAGGATGGAAAGAAAAAACTCTTTTATTTTGTTCTCCATAGAAATATTTTTCATTTAGCTTTCATTTTGTCCCTATGTGATAATTGATGAAATATTTTACAAAATCTTATATTGTATTTCTTTATCTTGCCCAATATTTTTAAAATAATTAATTGCTTCCTTCCTTATATTTTATTCTTCTCGTTATTTCCTCTATCTAAAGTTAAAATACTTTAAATAGGAAGAAAATAAAATTTTACTTTTACAATGACGTGATAAAAATATCCTGAGGGAATAGCGCAATGGTTGGGCTTTGACTCTTCTTCCGAAGGTCCAAGGTTCAAACCACACTGTATGTATGGGTGTGTGTTAATCCCCTATTAATAAGTTTATGCTCAACCTCACGAGAGGTCATGGTTGAGATGAGAATACTTAGTCCTAAATCGTAGAAGTTTCTCACACTTCAAAAATTGTCTTTTTGTTATTACTTTAACTAATTCCTTTTAATAAATTTTATTACATATTTTTAATAAAAATATATTTATATTAAAAATATAAACTTTTAATATATTATTAATCTCGTGCGCAAAGTATAAGAGCCCTTCAAATAGTTCCTTATGAAAAGATGTTAATAAATATCAATATTTAATACATATAATGTTGTATACATACACATAAATTTTAAACCACATTAAATATTAAAAACACTCAAAAAATCCTTTATCTTTTTTAAGAGTATTCACTCACGAGTCTAGTAACAAGCAATAAACGCCCCATTGAATGGAATTTTAAATTCTTAGCTTTTTATATTTTAAAGAATACTCACATCAATTTAATTTAGTTGGAACGATCACACCATATTCGTAGTCAATTTTGCATGTGATGAGTCATCAGTCGATATAGAGGTGTTAAATGACATTGAATAAGTGAAAGGCCATTGATCACCCTCGTACAATGCTGTTGGAAATTTTAAGGTATATTTAGTCCTCAATAAGATGGTGTTTAGTATTACCGTATTATAGTATTGATCTCAAAGGCACTTACTTAATTTGAGAAATCATTTTTTATTTTTTTTTAGTATTTATAAACAAAAAAAATATTAAGTATTAAAAAGGTCATGGTTAAAAGAAGATTGCTTAGTCCTGTATCTTGATCGCAGAGATTTTTCACATTAACCAAATAATAAAAATAAAAAAAATTATTTAAGTATTTTTTTTAAATATATTGTTCTCTTTATATTTTATTAACTTGTGGGCTTACACACAAACCATGAGAGGTTGGCATCTTTGAGGATAAACTCTAAGAGTTTTGTATCTCTAAGGGCAAACCCTAAGAAGCTTGCAACTATGAGGGCTTACATAGAGGGCCTTGATTTTTGGAAACTTCCCTGCAATCTGGTGGGTTTGAATTAGGTGGTAGGGTTTGTTGGTTTGGCTAAAGGAACTCCAGTAACAGGCTAGTAGGTTGGGTCAGCTGAAGGTGGGTGGAAGGCCAGACCAATTTTGTGGTTGGGGGCTTGTACATCGGCTGTTTAGGTGGTTGTTGCTTTTGGGTACCTCTTGGTGAAGGGCTCTAGGATTCTGCATCTTGTCTGGGATAGGAGGGGGCTTTCGTGTGCTATTTTATTATGCAGTTTTCCTGGTTGGTGTTTGTGCTAAGGGTTTTGTTGGGCATCGACTCTTCTCAGAGTAGGATGGTAAAGTCTTAAATTTCCAGTGCCCTTAGAGATTTTAAAGATTAGGGTTTCTTCCTTTAAACCCTGCATTTTGTTTTCGACCCAGTTTTTCAATGGATGAGGAATTTTTGGTTGGCTCTAATGGGATTTGCGGGTTTCATGGAATTTCTTGTGCAGATCTTCTGGATGGTTTTTATGCTGTGGATTTTGTTGACCGATATTTCTAGTGTTATTTTCTTAAACCGGCTATTCTTATGAGGAGTTCTCTTGTTATGTGCTTTTTTGGACGGATTTATTGATCGTGATGGTAGGATTCCTCTGTTCTCATTTCTTGTTAAGTGGTAAATGCTTCAGTTTGGATGGTTTTATTTGTAAATTTATTTTTAACCAGTAGCATTTTTGTTATTATGATATCTTTATCCGATGCTTTAGATTCCTAATTACAAGGTGGTTTGACCATGGGACAAACTCTTGTATTTGCTTGATAGAGATATGCAAGTTATTTGCTAGGAGGTTGTTTCATTGGATTTTCGGGTTTGATTCATGGAATCTAGCTCAGTATTTCTTGATGTATTATTGCTAGATCTAAGGTTTGGGGTTGTAGGCCCAAAATGGCCACATCCTTAGAAAACTTTGAAAATTTATTCTAAGGCATGAAAAGGCTCCAATCCACTGAAGATATAGTGTATTTTAGAGCGGCCCAACGCAAGATGCTCCAATCCACTCAATACTTAGTTTTCGTAAAACATGAGCAAAGTGTTCCACGCCACCCAATACTTAGTGTATTTTGTAGTGGCCTAGCATGAAGGTCCTAATATGTAATCAAAGCGAGTCTAGATGACGTCAACACCTTTCAAAGTGTGGATTAGCGACATCACTTCATTCCTTGCACTAAAGCGACTAAGTGTCGGAGATGTCCCATTCCATTGAGTTTCACGTTCATTTCAGAGTGGAATGGCGACAAGCTCCACGCCGCTGGGTAAGAAGGTCAAAGCACTCAAGAAGAAGTACAAGGTAGTGGAATAGCGCAAAAGTCATTTTCCATTACTTCTTGAGCGGATTGGCGTTACACTCTATTCCACAGTCAACTCAAGTCAAAGCTGGAGGAGTAGATATCGAGGAGCGGATTGCAACTTATGTTCTATGCCGGATGCGAGAAGGAAATAAAGTATTTTGAAGACTTAAGCGAGTGGATTGATGATGAGCTACATTCTGCTCAACACTCAGTGTATTTCTCATAAAGTCTCCAATCCGCTGGCCAAAGCCATCCAAGATGACGTCAACATTATTTTTAGAGTGGATTGGTGACTTGTTCTACCTCGCTCATCTGTAGAGCATTATTGAAGTCTAATCATAGCCATCCACGAAGTGCATCAATGATGGATATTATGCTGATATTTTCATGAGCATACAAAGGTGGATTCTTGGTGGATGAAGACCAGTCAGTTTGAGTGGGTAGATGAAGCATCCATGGTGCCAAGAACCAAGAACCAAGAACCAGGGTAGTTGTAGATCTATGATGGTGTGAAGTCCTCAAGAAGGATGAGCGGTTCAGATCTGGTTTCTAATGGCCTAGAGTCTAACTACCATTGCCAAACCAGCAAGTTGTAGAGTTGAGCTGCCATGGCGTGTGACATCGAGCAGATTTTTCGAACCCTACAAGTGAATGAAATGATGCCAGCATAGCTTTCTACTGATCTATCATATTCTAAATCCTTGTAATGTCTCCCCTATTCTTCTTTCATTGTAAACTATATATAGAGGTCGAACCCTCAATTTTTAGGGTCGACTCTAGAGTGTTTGCTTGCCCTACTATGTAATATATTTTGCAAATTAATGGAAGGAGCATTACTCAGATTTTTGACTCAAGATTTGTCATCTTCAATATCTTTCATTAAGAGGTTCGAGTTATGAATTGTATTTCTATCAATGTTGTTATGGTTAGTTCATTCCACCTATATTGGATTACTAGTTGTAAGGCAATTGAAATTTATTCATAGTTAGATCTATGTTGGTAAGAAGTTTATTTTTGTGAAGTCTAAATACTAATCTATTCTACTAAATTGGATTGTTAGTATCTTAGATATTGAAATTACTTCTTGAAGCACATCTCTATTTTGCTTTTATTGTATGAAGATTATTCTATTTTGGGTGTTGCTAATCTTGAGTGTGGGACACTAGAAATAGTTTGCTGAAGGTTTTCCCTATGGATGCCTATGTTGTTAGCCCTATTCGACCACTATTTAATTCATAATTTCTTAACCCTAAACCCTTTTCTAACCCTATCTCTCAAAACCATTATTGAGCTTAATTGAGTCAACACTCTATCAATTGACAAGGAACCAACCTACTCTGGAGGTTGGGCTGAAGCAATCTTTGGTCCATCCAATGTTGAGTTCTAAGTTGTGACTAGTGAGTGCAAGCCTGGCTAAAAAGTTAGAAGATAGATAGTTGTAGTATCAAGTTTACTTGATGTCAATTTGGATCCCAATAATTTTGGCATGCTCGATGGGACCTGTTTACAAGAAACACTAAAACCCATCATATTATTTATTATTTTTATTCTTTCCCGAAGGAATCAAGATTTGGTGAATTGTCTTGACCTTGCTAAGTGGTGAGCAACAAATTCACCTAGTGACTCCTTGGTCTACAAATCCAAAAAATTTATCCCTATAGCTTGTAGTTTTTTCATGAATACTAGGTCATCCGCAAGGAATAACCTAGACTCATTTTTCTACTATGAGCTACCTTATAGAGGGTCTACTATCATAAGGGATTTGAATCAATATTTTCATTCATATGAAACTCCTCCTGAGGAGAATCCTATAGTACACCCAAGGCCACCTCCAACAGGAGCTACACCTGGGAACATGGCCCAAAATCAGAATCAAAATGTAGTTCCAAATCAGCCCTTGCAAAAGTATCCTAGCTGGAATACAACTGGCCCCCTTAGACTAGCCCAAATGCATGACATTCCCCAAGTTATGTCTAAGGCCATCCCCACCTATGATGGATCTAGTAAAACTGCATATGAGCACTGCCAAGATATTCTGAATCTGGAAGCAATCCACAATATAAAAAATGAAGATGTTATTATTAGAATCCTAGCCCTATCCTTTAGAGGAAATATTTTACATTGGTTTAGGACCTTAGAAGACAATACCATCACCTCATGGGCAGCATTAGTTGAGCCCTTTGTGGAAGAATTTAATGAATCTGTTGATCCTTTTTCCCTCCTTAATCAATTCACATCCATGCAAAAGCATCAACAAGAAACTATTTCAGACTTCAACTTGAGGTTCAGTAGGACCTAGAAGAGGATTCCCCCTAAAACTAGACCAGCTTCAAGCCTCACTTACATGTATTATATCAGAGCCCTCAGATCAGAGTTAGGTCTACAAACCCAACAATCTGGGGTGGAGACCTTTCCACAGGTTTACAATGCAGTTGTTCATGCTGAAAATATCCTTATTAATGTGGGAAGATTACCCCCAAAAGCTATGTTGCCCTACAATTTGGAAACCCCCAATATCCAAGGTCAAACAACTGCATCATATTATATGGACCCTCCTCCTTTGTCATCCCCATTTCCATAAATGACTCACATTCCTCATTCAAAAGCATCACCTACTGTAGTTCCTTTCCCTCCCCTTCCTTCTCAAATACCCCAAGAATCCTCCATGCTCCTTGATATTCAGAATACCTTGAAAACTCTTAGCAACAAGATGAATTCAATGGAAAAGAGAGATATGGAGAGATCTCAACAAAGGATATTTCCTTATGTTAACAAGGATCAAAGACTTGGTCCTAGCAATAACACTGGGGTTAGAGTAAATGCAATCCAAGAAGAGCCTGAATGTTCTTCTAAAACAAGTCTAGTGAATGTATGGTGTTTGGTGTGCAATGATCCCCATGATTCACAATCTTGTGTTATGTACCAACACCATGTACAATAGGCTATGGAGAAAGTAGAGAGAAATCAGAAAGGAAGAGTGAACATGCTCTGGAAACCAGATCAGATCATGGTTGGAAAATATCTTGATGAGGATGGACCCATTTCTATCATGACAAGGTCAGGCAAGAAAACACTGCAAGTTGATCCACAAAATATGGGTCAATTTTAGGTCCCCTCTCAAAAGAAGAAGGATCCACCTTCCCAAAGCAGTGATACATTCCCTATCCCCCAAGCCAATGAAAAAGAGACATGGTCCCTAAAGGCCAAGAAAAGGAGGTCAATTTTCCCAAGATAATTGAGAAAGAAACTAAGGGAGATAGAATGAGATCCAAGAATGAAGCCCAAGAGAGGCTTAGATTCCCTTCTATTACCAAGAGGTAGAGAATTGAGGCCACACAATAGTATAAAAGAAAGTATGGTGAGCTAGAGAGAAGGCCTGAGAGACCCACCTCTACCAAGTCTGAATATAACATTATGGAGGAAATGAAGAAGATACCATCCAAAGCTAGCCTATATGATACTCTCTTCATTCCTGGCCAAATAGACCTGCTAAAAGCTTCTCTAAAAAAATATCCATAGGAAAAGTAGGCCACCACAATCCTCAGCATTCCCTCTAAAAAGGATAAAATATCCCCTACCACTTTAAAGAACAAACCCCCTCCTTTTTACATTTCTCTAAGGATGGAGGGGTGGATTATCCACAATTGTATGATTGACTCAGGGGCATCCACCATAGTTATGCCTAAAGTAGTTTATGAGGAGATGGGTATGGAATATACCAGATCTTACCCTGGAGTTCTACAGTTAGATGGGACACCAGTGAAGATAGTGGGAGTGATAAAATATGTCTTGATGAGGCTACATAGAGCACCTGAGGTAACCATAGTGCAAGAGATAGTGGTGGTGGATCTAGAGCCTTATTTTGGCTTATGCCTTTCAAGAGAATTCACTACAAAGTTGGGAGGATGCATGTATATGGACTATTCAAGCATGGTGATTCCTTTCAAAGGAAAGAGGATAAGAATAACACCAGAGAAGCCTGTGTCTTATCACATTGAAAAA
The DNA here is from genome assembly GCA_028583015.1 of Wollemia nobilis. NCBI lineage: Eukaryota > Viridiplantae > Streptophyta > Pinopsida > Araucariales > Araucariaceae > Wollemia > Wollemia nobilis. Next base: position 1,770,135 of record JAQPPZ010000806.1, read on the forward strand.
ATTGAAGAGGACATGTGCAATCTCACTCCTCTAGAGGAATTTGAATTAGTGGATAACTTTGAAGAGTTGGAGATTGAAGATGAACTACCTTTCAGAGAGGATTATAGTCAATTTGGGATAGGTATGGGTACATACAATATTTCCATAGAAATAGAGAAAAGAATTCTTACTATATCTAACCAATCCCTGAGAGAAATAGAAACTTGGACCATGCACTTTGATGGTGCAAGATGCAAAAATGGTGTTGGTGTTGGTGTAGTATTACAGTTCCAATCAGAAGGGACAAAGAGTTTCACATATAGGCTAACATGGTCATGCACTAACAATGTTGTAGAATATGAGGCTTTATACCTTGGGCTAATGCAAGATGAAAGCATGGGCATCAAGATCTTGAATATATATGGTGACTCTGAATTGATTGTAAATTAGGTAAGGGAGAGGTGCAATAGTAAGCACCATTACCTGAAAGCATATAGAAATAGGGTATGGGATTTGATGGAATCCTTTGATGCCCTAAATATTAATTTTATTCCTAGAAGAAAGAATACCTTGGTAGATTCCTTAGCAGTAAGGGGAGCTAATTTCAACCCTTCTGTAGATATAGGAGCCATGAAAGACAAAGGGATCAAAATTATTTTCAGGCCTACAGTGCTAGATAAGCAGATTTTTTAGTAGGTCTTTGAAAGTGATGAATAAATCATTGATTTTCTAGTGAGAGAAGCCTATTTATCTACTATTCAAGAGGAAAATCTAGAAGAGATAGACCAATAGGATGTCATCCAACTCAAGAACAATCATATACCTAGAGGGTTGGTTACTCTAGAGAGCTTGTTTGACAATGAAGATAGGAAAAATATCAAATCCATGGAAATCAATGAGAAGATCTATAAAGAAATTGAAATTGAAAAGGAAAAGAAGCTCAAAGTTGGAGTCCGATGTTCTCCAGAAGAAGAGGAGGATATCAAAGCTTTATGCCTAAAGTACCAAGACATTGTAGCTTGGTCATATGAAGATCTTAAAGTATATGACAAGAAGGTCATCCAACACACAATTGAGCTAGAGCCAAATGCAAAACCATTCAGGCAAAAATAGAGGCCTATGAATCCTAGGATCGAAGCCATAATGAGAGAAGAACTATTGAAGTTGCTAAAGGCTAAGATCATTTATCCAATCAAGCATTCAACCTGGGTAGCCAACTTGGTACCTGTAAGGAAGAAGAATGGTGATATCCGCTTGTGTGTAGATTTTAGAAACCTCAATCAAGCATCACTAAAGGACCACTACCCCCTCCCATAGATTGATCAAATCTTGTAGATTATGGTAGGAGAAGAAAGGTTCTCACTACTAGATGACTTCTATAGCTACAACCAAATTTGGGTGAAGGATGAAGATCAGTTTAAAATAACATTCACCACCAAATGGGGCACTTTTACCTATCAGAGAATACCTTTTGGGCTATCTAATGCAGGAGCCACATTCCAAAGAGCAATGGATTATGCCTTTGGAGAGTTGATCAACAAGGTCATTCTAATTTACTTAGATGATATGACTATTTTCTCCCATGACAAGCAAGACCACCTGGTACATCTAGAACAAGTATTTCAGAAGTGCAGAGAATTTGGAATCTCTCTTAATCCTAAGAAGTCATTTTTTGTAGTTCATGAGGGAAAGTTGCTAGGCCATGTGGTCTCCAAAGAAGGTATGGCCATTGATCCAGATAGAATCAAATCCATCCTTGCCCTTCCACTACCCATGAATAAGAAAGCCTTGTAGTCCTTCTTTGGTCAGATAAACTTTGTCAAGAAATTCATCTCTGAATTTGCTCAGAAGGTGAAGCCTATATCAAAACTACTGAAGAAGAATGCAGATTTCAAATGGACTGAGGTGAGAAAGCAAGCCTTTGAAATCATCAAGCAATCCATTGCTACAACTCCAGTTCTAGTCAATCCGAACTTCAGCAAAGACTTCATTCTTTATGCTTATGGAGCTAAGGAGAGCTATGCATCAATGCTCACCCAGAAGAATGATGAAGGAGAAGAGCACCCCATATTATTTTGGAGCCAGAATCTTCATGAATATCAGGTCAAGTATAATTTTATTGAGAAACAAGTATTTGCAGTAATGAAATCATTGAAAAAATTTAGGTAATACTTGGTTCAAAGCAAAACCCTGGTTTATGTGGTTCATCCGGATGTGAGAAGTTTCATTTTACAAGGTGAACTGGGAGATAAGAGAGCTGGTTGGATTACTAAGATCCAAGAATATGATGTGGAAATCCATCCTACCAAGCTGGTTAGAGGTAGAGCCCTATGCCAAGGTTTGATAGAAGCAATAGTTTCAGTAGAAGTGACAACCTATCAATCAACAATAGAAGACCAAACTGAAGATCTACAGTCAGGAGAATCAGACTAGGTGGACCAGATGACTAAGTACTTTTAGATTGGGGTATGCCCTCCTAATCTTAATCCATCATAGAGAAGAAGATATAGGCTTCAGGATTTGAAATATGTTCTATTTCCAGAAGGTCTATACAAGAGAAACCTTGATGGAGTCCTCCTAAGATGCTTAAAATATGATAAAAAACAAAAGGTCATAGAGGAGTTCCATGGAGGACTATCCGGAGGACACTTCTCAGGAAGAGTTACAACATTGAATATCATTAAGGTAGGCTATTACTGGCCTACCATATTTGTTGACACCTTCAAAGTTACAAGAGCCTATGATGAATGCCAACAGTATGTGGGAAGAACAAGGAATGCATCATTCCCCCTTAAGCCAATTCAAGTTGAGGAACCCTTTCAACAATGGGGGTTGGACTTCATAGGGGTTATCAATCCAAATTCCTTAACTGGCCACAAGTACATTCTAACTACTATAGACTACCTCACCAGATGGGTAGAAGCCATTCCTACAAAGAAATCAGACCAAGAGGTGGTGATAGATTTCATGGAAAGCTTAATCACAAGGTTTGGTGTTCCAGAAGCTTTAGTGAGTGATAATGGACCAACATTCATAGGGGCTAAATACATTGAGTTTTCCAGCAAGTATGGCATCACCATAAAAAATACTTCAAACTACTACCCCCAAGGAAATGGATTAGCAGAATCAACTAACAAGAATATGCTAAGAATTTTGAGAAGATCATTAGAGGGTAACAAGAGAAGTTGGCACCTACTACTGGAACAAGCTCTATGGGTAGACAGAATCACTATCAAAAAGTCCATCAAGACCTCCCCTTATGCCTTAGTATATGGCAAGGAAGTAGTATTACCTATGCACTTGGAAATTCTAGCCCTCAAGTTGGTAAATACTGAGGATGAGTCTAAAAAAAATCTAGTGGAAACAAGGTTGACACATTTATTGTAGCTAGAGGAGAAAAGAACTCAGGCATATGAGGATTTTCAGAAGCATTCATTTGACATCAAGGCATGGTTTGATAAGAAGGCAAGATTCAAAAAGTTCCAAGTTGGAGATTCTATACTTAGGTGGAATGTGGAAAGAGCTAAACCGAGGCACCATCAGAAGTTTGACTCCTTCTAGGATGGTCCTTTCAAAATAGTAAAGTTAAGGAAACCAATGTTTTCCAGCTTGAAGATCTTGAAGGAAACATACAACCGATCCCGATCAATGGTTTTCACCTTAAACTCTATTTTGATTGAGATAAAGATTCATTGTAATATATGTACATATTTTGTATCATATCATTTTTTCCATTTTATTTCAAAGTTTTCATTTTTTGATAAAATGTTAAAAAAAAAGAGAGAAAATTTTGCTTCAAAAAATAAAGTGATGAGTTGCAAAATAAGCTAAGTGGTAGTGGAATACAACATGGTCCCAATCCACTCTCAAATGAACTAAGAAGGTAGTAGAATGCCGCATGTGTTCCTCACCACTCTTAAAAAGACTAAGGTGGCAATGGATCATAACATGTGTTCCAATCCACTAGAGTTCATGACTATTTTTGAGCGGAAACCAAAATCTTGTGCCACATCGCTTTCAAAGAAGGAAATATTCAAAAATTGTCTCATGAGCTTCCCATGCTGCTCTAAAGGAAATAAGACAATGAAAGACATCACAAGCTCAAAAAAGTACTTCATGCCTTAACCAATCAATGAGTGACGTAACATCTCCAAGCCACCAAGATGCATGAGTTTAATTTGAAAAGTGTGCAAATAGATAGTTCTCATAGTGACCACATTAATGGTGGAAGGTGTACATGCAATGGCATTTAAAAGTGCTAAAAATGTAGAGCTCATTCATTCAATGAAAGCAAAGCCTACCAAGTAGAAAGAGTAAGAGAATAGAAAAGCATTGTCTACAAACACCAGAGAAAGAATACTCTAAATATTTCTCATGAAAATGGCCTCCGAAGACACCCAAGAAGTAGAACCCTTGGAAAATGAAGAGTTGGGCAATTACATTGATAAAGCAGAAGCCATGGTTGACACTAGACTAGTTCTCATAGAGAGAACTAAGATCAAAAAAATCATCAATGATAGATACCAAAAAGGTGTAGCCTTGTCAATACAAGGTACTTATGATGTTTACTCCTTTTTATCTTTTTATATCTATGATTCAGTTCATCATTGTCCAAAGTTGATAACAACCATTATAAAATTCTATGATCCTAAGGGAAAAAGTAGTAAAGATAGCTAATGGTAAAATATTATTTAACATCACTACCAAGGCTTGTCATGACCTTTTTGCTCTAGGGGTAGAACCATCCATAAGGCCAAAAGAGTTTAACACATCCGAGCAAGTTAGGTATTACTCTTTGTAGTGGCATTCTCATGAGGGTGAACCTTTTAGGAAATGGGTTTATAATCAATTCAAGACCATTAAATCCAGGAGAGGATTACCCAAAACCCCAATTCCCATTGAGCAATTTGTTAACCCAGAATTGTACTCCATGCTAGCTTGTTTGGAGGGTTTGGATTCAGATCAATTTGTGAGGGATTGGAAAATAGCCACTACTTACTACATTTCGAATGAGAAAATGTATGAACTAGAAGTAGAGAAAAAGGGTATTAAGGCCATTTACTTTGACTAGCCAACTTTCCTTGCCAAAAGAATACATGAGCAATTGGTAAGGATGAAAAGGGATTCAGAGATACCCTCTTTCTAGCATTGTTCAAGTTTGGTTTGGATGTTCTTTGCTACTGTGAGGTAGATGATGCCCTGGATTCCTATAAAAGAGAAGAATGACAAGGGAGACCCTATCCTTGTATACTATTGGACTGCTCATTTGAGGAGCACTGAGTCTTTTTACAGATTTAACCTAGAATTTCTAGGGCCAGCTTTGAAAATTATGTATGGGAAATGCCCTAGATTACCACCGCTAGCCAGAGAATTATTGAGAATAGAAGGTGTCAAAGAAGGAGACTAGTATGTTCTTACAGAAGGTACAATTATTAGACTGTATGGCTTCACTGGTAAGCCTTTTATGCTACCTCATTTCATCACAAATAGATTATTAGCTCTAGAATATTTGAGGTAAGCAGATTTTATTAATATGAACTATGGCTCTAGTAAGAAAAGAAGATGTTTGTTGACCTACCATAGTGTCGATGATATAACTATCACCAGAAAGGGCCAGGGTGAACAAATCACCCAATATTTGGATAAGTTGGGCCTATTTTACATCCCTCAGAGGTGGAGATATGACCCAGATGACAAATTCCACAAGAGGAACATTGCTCTTAATGGAGAGAAGGCCCACAAATTTGAGAAGACATCAAGGCCTCATTTTGAAAAAGGGAGAAATAATAAGGAAAATGCCCCATTAGATTGGAATGTTGCCAAAATGGAACAACTTCCCCCATGGCTAGACTTCTATGAACAGATAGTTGATTTTGATTCAGAAAAGAATGAAAGCCACCAGTTGAAGGAGTCTAAGATCAGAGAAGTTGAGAATAAAAATAAATGGGATGAAGGTAAGATAGTAGACTAGTGGAGAATGAGAGTGGAAACCGGCACAGAGAAATCCAAACTTGGATGAGTAATTGATGATGATTTTTCTGATAGATATGATAAGAACATCAAAACTTGGAAGGCAAAGGACCCTAAGAATCTAGTATTGATTTACAAGAAACCACAACTAGGGATAGATTCTCCTTCCCCACCTTCACAAGAAGAAACTCAAGGAGAAGGGGTTGATACTCAATTAACTACTATTGAAGCTCTTAAAACATTTGAGCCCTCAATAGAACAATTGGATAATTTCCCTATAGGGGCATAGTTAATGAGTAAAATGCATTATTCTGATGATAGGGCCATAAACACAGAAGTCATCAAGATAGTAAGTAGGCCCAAGCGCCTAGCTCTGGGTGGAGAGCCCCTTAAAATAGAAATATATTGGAATGAGAAAGATGAGAACTTTGTGTTTACACCAGTAAGTTTCACCACTATAGCCATAGTTGAGCTCAATCCTATTTCTGAAGACGTATTAGAGGAAAGGCCTTCAAAGGAAGATACAGAGAGTGATAAGCTAACATTATTTCAAGTTTTTAAGAGAAAATCCAAAAATGCATCGAAAGGAACTCAGAAGGAGGTCTATAAGAAATAAAATATGGATAAGGGGAAGATTGTTGAGAAGACCCCTATCTCAATTGTAGAAGAATTAGTACAACCAATACAACAATAAAGTACAGAGGTAGCTCTAGAACTTCCTACATCTGTAGGTGAAGGTATGATTTCTATCCCTTCTTCTCCTTCTCCTCCTAATTCCCCAGAGAAAGCTCCTTCCCCTTCTAAAGAAAAAGTTGAAACAAAAGTGCCCTCTCCCCCTCATAATTCACCACCTGTCTCATCAACAAATACAGAGGGCCAAGTCAATCCATCTCCTCCACAATCATCTAAAATTCCTCCTTCATCATCCCCTATAATCCCACCTTTACCATTGCAACCTCCAACATCATCTAAAACACAAGTTATTTCATCCACACCCACTCACCCTTCTATGAGTTTTACTTCAGTTCCCATGACTTTTCCCATTGCAACAACAACAATAGTCATAGACTCAACCATAGTCACTACCACCATTTCATCATCAACTATTGAGTCTACTCTTCCCTATATTATAGCTTCTCCTCCTCCTACAAGTTATCCCACACTAGCATATTTGCAAAAGGAGAAGGAAGCTTCATAAAAAATTTAGGATTTTTGGGCAGAGAAGTTGTCCAAGCCTTCAAAGAGGATGGCTACAAAGAGAAGTACCATGTCTGTTGACCTAGTTTCAAGGTAGAGAGCATCCAGGTCCATTATTCCTTTGGTGAGTAAGCCTGAAATAGAAATGACTATGCAAGACTATCATCTGGAAGAGTATACAGAAGATATTGAGCAACTACCTATTGAAGATGAGTTGGTTATAGAAAAATCTCACTTAGAAACTTTCTATGTCAAGATTGATATATACAAAGAGAAAGTTGACAAGCTGGAGTGGATGATAGAAAAACTTGAGAAGATAGTCAACAACTAGAAATAGGTAGAGAAAGCTATCAGAAGTGAAGCAAAAAATTGGTAGAGAAAATTCCAAGAGGCCATTAAGCTCAAAGATCAAGTAGAGGAGAAAAAGAAGAAAAATGAAGAACAAGCCAAAGAGATACAAGACTTGAAGCACCAACTTCAAATTGAAAAGGCCAAGTCCTCAGGCTTCTCAAAAGTAGGGCTAAAGAAGGTAAGGAAAGAGTTGTTATCCAAAGTTTTGGAGAAATGCTTTGAGTTGCAGCCCATCATTGACTATATGGATGATGCCAGCCATTTGCTTTAGAATACCCAGGAAGATCTAGATAAATTCACTCAAGAGCTGCAACCCATGGTGATTCCAGTAGAGAAAATCTACAAGTTGGTAGATAGCAGGCTCAGTGAGACTACTAAACCTATTCCCAACAAAGAATGGAATACTACTAGATTGGCTACCAAAGTCATAGTAAAGAAGAATAGATTACTGCTAAAGGCTTGGTTGTTGTATGATAAAGTGGAGAATACAATTTGATATGTGGTAGACATCAATCAAGAGATGATTCAGTATGGCTTTAAAGGGCTATGGCTTGAGAATAACACTATGTTATCAGAAGAAGAAATTAAAAAGAGTGTAGCTTCGAGCCTCCAAGATGAATCTGAGATTGATGCTTGGGAAGAGCCAATCGATCAAGAGTAGGTTTCACAAATGATAATTGATTTAACCAGACTTCGAGACTTGATGGAGGACTTGGTGAATAAGGGAAGCACTACAAATTATGAAGATACTGCTAAGTTGGAGTTCATCCACAAGCAGCTTAAGGAGACTTCCAATCCTTCTAAAGTGGTTTGGAAATAAGCCTTGCAGACTCTGAAGCTGATGGTCTAGTTGTTTGGTAATGATGCTGAGAAAAAGGATAAAGAGCAAGATTCACCTTGAAGAAGAGGAGGTTGAGAAAGACCAGGAAGATAATGCTATAGAAGAAGCTCAGCAAGAGGGTGAAGAACCAGATAGGGTTGCTGCAGACCCTCAAGAGGCACAAACATAGAGTTTTCTATACTTTGAACATTTTTTGTAGTCATGTAGAAGTGTTGTATTTTTGTTTTTTTTTTACTCTAACACTATCAGAAGACAATAATAAAAGCATGAGGCCAAAAGGTAGAGAATGAAATTTTTGTGAAGGCATTCATATCATTTTTGAAGAAGCATTAAAAGGGAGAGCATAGCTCTATTTTGCTTAACATTTGAGCAATTTTGAAGGAGCGGTGGATATTTTTATTTCCAGTATGATCTCGATATGAACCGTTATCCTCTAGGTGAATTCATAAAGTTTTTAGAGGGTAATGATCATATGGAAATTATTCTATGAAGCATTGCTTGAAGACTAGCAATTTTTGACTCCTGATGCCCAATGGATAAGACTCTGAGTTCGATGGCTTTGCGAGCAAATCCACCCGAGAGGTGCAAGAATGTAGGCCCAAAATGGCCACATCCTTAGAAAAATTTGAAAATTTATTCTAAGGCATGAAGAGACTCCAATCCACTCAAGATATAGTTATTTTAGAGTGGATCAACATAATAATCTCCAATGCAACTTGTTCCTTTTTCGCAAAAACAAGCAAAGTGTTCCACATTGCCCAATACTTAGTGTATTTTGCAAGTGGCCTAGTGTGAAAGCTCCAATCCATAGTCAAAGCGAGTCTAGATGATGTCAGCACCTTTCAAAGTGTGTATTAGTGACATCACTTCATTCCACGCACTAAAGCGACTAAGTGTCAAAGATGTCTCATTCTGTTGAGATTCACGTTCATTTTAGAGTGGAATGGCAATAAGCTCCACATCGCTGGGTAAGAAGGTCAAAGCACCCGAGAAGAAGTACAAGGTAGTGGATTAGTACAAAATACATTTTGCATTACTTCTCGAGCGGATTGGTGACACACTCTATTCTACAGTCAACTCAAGTCAAATCTGGAGGAGTAGATATCAAAGAGCAGATTGTAACTTGTGTTCTAAGCTATGGATGCAAGAAATAAATTAAACATTTTTAAGACTTAAGCGAGAGGATTGACGATGAGCTATATTCTACTCAACATTCAATGTATTTTTCATGAAAGCTCCAATTTGTTGGCCAAAGCCGTTCAAGATCATGTCAACATTCTTTTTAGAGTGGATTGGAAACTTGTTCTGCGTTGTTTGACTTTAGAGCATTGTTGAAGTCTAATTATAACTATCTGCTAAGTGCATCAACGATAGATATTATGCTGATATTTTCACAAGAATACAAAGGTAGATTCTTGGCAGATGAAGGCTAGTTAGTTTGAGTGTAGACAAAGTGTCCATGGTGCCAAGAAACAAGGTAGTTACAGATATACGATGGTGTGAAGTCCTCAAGAAGGATGAGCGGTTCAGATCTAGTTTCTAACGGCCTAAAGTCTAACTACCATTGTCAAACCAGCAAGTTGTAGAGTTGAGCTACCATGGTATGCGACATCGAGTGGATTTCTTGGATCCTGTAGGTGAATGAAATGATGCTAGCATAGCTTTTTGCTGATCTGTCATATTCTAAATCCTTGTAATGTCTCCCCCTATTCTTCTTTCATTGTAAACTATTAGGAAAAACATTTGTTAGTTTTTCTATGGTTCAATTAATTGCCTCCATTTAATTGTCAACTTAGGGTAGCTTGTAGTCTTGTGAGCAACCGTGCACAATATATGCTTATAATTTCTTCTTCAAATATGAGTCCCTCAAATTTATGGTTTGCGAGCTGTTTGATATTCATTGAAGTTTTGATTTTATATTCCAAACCAATAATCTATCCTATGTTTATGGAAACATGACTAAAATGCAAACAAAAATTAAAACGATACTTTGCTAAAAATTACTAAAAACATGGGAAAAATAACAGGGAAATGAATTAATCTATAGAAAATAAAATAACAAAAAATAGGGAAAAGTAAGGGAAGAACTCTATTGTAAGTGGGCCCACACTTCCAACAGGTTCTGCCCATGTTAAATCTTCACCAGATGCTTAGATGGTTTAACAAAAAATAACTCATAAATGTTTTATTAATAATTGTAGCAAAGAATTTATAGGAAAAATCTAGGGGTCTCATATTCAAGGGTGGCCTACATATTTATAAGATATGCATCCACACCCTATTATAATTTGTAAAACAAATCAAAATATGATTCTCTTTTACAACTGCATGCATGAATGAAGGAATCGAGTAAAATATAGAGCTTGGTGAGCTATTTCAACGTATTCTATTTCTAGAATGTCTGATATATTTTTTACCCGATTTAGATAAATATTTCACATAGCAATTGGAAAATAGGTTGCTAGTCATATTTGACATTGTCCCTTGTCCAGTTTCAATGCTAAAACTTCATTTATGCTTGTTGCTAAAATTTTGCTCTTTTTTGCCAACCATAGAGTCGTGCTAAAATTTGAATTTAGTGGAAATCAGGTGCCTCGCCTATAGAAGTTGAGAAGTAGGTGCCTTATCTATCAGGAAGCAGGCACCTTATCTATAGAATTCAGGAAGTAGGCACCAACATGGGAAGATGCACTTAACAGGAAGCAAGCACCTAAAAGTTAAGTGTTGAATAGAAGTCAGGTGCTTCAAACGAAATTGGGTGCCTAACTTCATACTTTACATCGGTGTACCACAAATATTTTGTATTCTTGAAATTGCAAATGCCAAGTCCAAATGGGACCTTGAAAAAAACATGATAAAATGCAACAATTTTTGTACTTACAATGGCACTGAGAGGGGGGGTGAATCAGTGTAGCTTTTTAATCAAGAAATAATAGCTCTAAAAATAGCAGTAGTTAAAACTTATAAATAGATATAGCAAGAACAACAAGAGAGCATCACACAACACAAGATTTTAACGAGGTTCACCAATGTGGCTACTCCTCAAAAATGACTGCTTGGACTACCATCCAAATCCAGCCTTTGCAAAGCAACAACTTTTACAAATAGTTTACCAGCACCCACTGGAAGGAGCACCAACCCCTAATTTTATCTGACCCAGCCGAAAGGAGCACCAACCCCTAATTTACCAGCACCAACTGGAAGGAGCACCAACCCCTTATGCCAAGCACCAACTTGGACTTCAAATCTAAAACTTAAAAGAATGACAGTGAGATACCTTTGCCTTTAACAAGACCCTGACTGATCTGCTTCACTATTTTGTCCTGTGCGCACTCTGCTCTCCCTGCGCTATCACTTCGCACAATCTGCTGCTAAACTGTCGAACGTTCATCTTCTCCCCTTCGTGCACTCTGCTTCCTTTGTGATCTTTCACACTTAGAATGATTCGACGAAATGCACTCTACACACTACGATCGAATTTTGCACTCTGCTCTCTGCGATCGAACTTCTCACTCTGCGCACTATCTACGAACGTCGCACTTCAACAACACACACAACTCTTCAAAACAACCTTCCTTTTATAACCACATTTTCAAGATCAAAACCTTAATCTTAGTCGGTTGTAACCCTAATCTTAGTCGGCTGCACAACCCTAAACTTCGTCAGCTGCAAACCCTAAACTTCGTCGGCTCACATTTAACTTTGTCGGCTTCAATTGCCTCTGTAACTCTTCTGTAGCTTTTGTCGTGAAACTACAACATGTCACGATATCGTGACACCTTTGCCTCCATACACTTTCTTTTGGCTTTTGTCATGATATCACGACACTTCTGCCTTTGTCGACTTCAACTAAGCTCTTGTCGTGATATCGCGACACTTCTGTCTTTGTCAGCATCAACTTTGCTTTTGTCACGATATCGTGACACTTCTCCCTTCGTCGACCTCCTTTCTGCTTTTGTCATGAAATCATGACACTTCTGCCTCTGTACTTCACATCTTGGCTTCTATCGTAAAATCGTGACACTTCTCCTGTTGAAGACCTGCTTTCTATTTCTATCATGAAATCGTGACACTTTCTCCAACCTATGCTGCCATCTCAATCTGTCACGAAATCGTGACACTTTCTGCATCTGTTTGCTTTCTCTTCAACCTATCACAAAATCGTGATGCTATCAACTTTTCGTACGCTTTCTTTGCAACCTATCATGAAATCATGACGCTTTCAGCTTTCGTACGTCTTCTTTGCAACCTGTCGTGAAATCATGACGCTTTCAGCTTTCGTACATTTTCTTTGCAACCTATCACAAAATCATGACGCTTTCAGCTTTCGTACGTCTTCTTTGCAACCTGTCACGAAATCATGACGCTTTCAGCTTTCATACATTTTCTTTGCAACCTATCATGAAATCATGACAGTTCTCATTTCAAACTCTTCCCTTTGCTGCATGTCACGAAATCATGATAGTTCTCATCCTTTATTCTATAGCATGTCTAAATCATGACAATTCTCACTTTGAACTTCTAGCATGTCACAAAATCGTGACACTTTTCATTTTACTTTCTCTCTCCTCAAACTTGTCATGAAATCATGATAGTTCACACTTCGGACTCTCTCTTCTACAGCACGTCACGAAATCGTGACACTTTATCTTGCTTCCACTTTGTCTTCTGACTTGTCACGAAATCGTGACACTTTTTCGTCCATACAACTTTCCTTGCAATATGTCACGAAATCATGACACTTTTCCTTCTCTGCCTTCCTGCTCTCTTCAAGTCGTGAAAATGCGACATGTCGCGAAATCGTGACACTTTTCAACTTGCTCTCTTTCTCTGCCAACATGTCACGAAATCGCGATAGTTTTTCCACTTGCCTTTTTCTCTGCCAACATGTCGCGAAATCGTGACAGTTTTTCCACTTGCCTTTTTCTCTGCCAACATGTCGCGAAATCGTGATAGTTTTTCCTGCTTCTTCTCTCTCTTCCAACATGTCGCGAAATCGTGACAGTTTTCCCTGCTTCTTCTCTCTCTTCTAACATGTCGCGAAATCGTGACAGTTTTTCCAGCTTTTTCTCTCTCCTCTAACATGTCACGAAATCGTGACAGTTTTTCTTGCCTACTGTATATGTCGCGATATCGCGACACTTTTCTTACTTGTCTTTTTCTTTGATCTTTTGCAAATGGGCCACTATGGTCTTCTTGGAAACTCACAGTCCATGCTCTGAATAACCTTTGAACTTCTATCCTCTGCATCTGACTGACTTTTGAACTGCCTGTCCACTGCATCATTAGATCTAACTGACTATGTTGACAACAATTACAATACTCCTGTTGCACCTTGCTCAACAATCTCCCCCTTTGGAATTGTTGGCAACACCTATGGAATTTCCTGTAACTCTTCTCCCCCTTTGTCAATAATACCAAAGGGCTACTGCAGACTCCCCCTGAGTCCATGCACAACATTCTCAGGCACAATTTGTTGCACTTAGCACAAATTATGATCATGAGCAAAAGAATAGTCAAATACTCAAATGCTCCCCCTGAGAAAGTGATCCCTATAGCTAGTCACTTCTTGGGAAGTGTGACCACTCCCAATTTGTTTTGAAGGTACTCAAACACTTCCTTGGGCAATGGTTTTGTGAAAATATCTGCTACTTGTTCTGTGGTTGGGACAAAATCCAATTTAACCTCTCCTTCTGCAACTTTCTCCTTCAAAAAGTGATACCTGATGGCAATGTGCTTTGTTCGTGAATGCATAACTGGATTCTTGGAGATGTTAATTGCACTGGTGTTATCACACTTTACTGATATTGGCTCACTAAAATTAATACCAAGATCTTTCAGAGTTTGTTTCATCCACAAAACTTGTGTACAACATGTTGTTGCTGCAATATATTCTGCCTCAGTTGTAGATAAAGAAACTGACTCTTGCTTCTTACTGTGCCATGCAACCAATCTGTCTCCCAGATAGAATGCACCTCCACTGGTACTCTTTTTGTCATCTACACATCCAACCCAATCTGCATCTGAATATGATATAAGGGTGAAGTCTTTACCTCTTGGATACCACAACCCATACTCCATAGTACCCTTGAGATACCGAAGAATCCTTTTTACTGCTGTCACATGAGTCTCTTTGGGACTGGCCTGAAATCTTGCTACCATGCAAACTGCCTACAGAATATCTGGTCTAGTAGCTGTTAAATATAGTAAGCTTCCAATCATTGATCTGTACATGGTTTGATCAACAGGTGGAGATTTGTCATCTTTACTCAACTTGCAGCCTGTTGTCATGGGAGTGCTAACTGGCTTATAGTCCTCCATTGTGAACCTTTTTAGCATCTCTTTCACATATTTGATTTGGGAAATGAATATGCCTTTCTCATTTTGATTAACTTGTAACCCAAGAAAGTAAGACAGTTCACCAATCATAGACATTTCAAATTCTTTCTGCATCTTATTTGCTAAGTCTTTACAAGATTCATCTTTGTTGTTGCCAAATATGATATCATCTACATAAACAACAAGAACAATGAGATGCCCACCTTCTATTTTGACATACAGATTACTGTCCACCATACCTTTCTTGAATCCTTGTTGAGAGAGATAGTTGTCTAGCCTTGCATACCATGCCCGGGGTGCTTGTTTTAATCCATATAAAGCTTTCTTTAATTTGCAGACAAGGTTGGGATCTTCACTAATTTGAAAACCATCTCGGTTGTTCAATATAAACCTCTTCTTCAAGTTTCCCATTTAAAAAGGCTGATTTTACATCCATCTGATAAACTCTGAAGTTCTTGTAGACTGCTAAGGCCAGAAACATTCTGATTGCTTCTAGTCTAGCCACTGGTGCAAAAGTCTCCTCAAAATCAATGCCTTCAACTTGTGCATAGCCTTTGCAAACCAGTCTAGCTTTATTCCTAACGACCTGTCCGTCTTCATTCAATTTGTTACGAAAGATCCATTTAGTCCCGATTATGTTTTTGTTCGTAGGTCTAGGTACTAATTCCCAGGTTTTGTTTTTCTCAATCTGGTCTAACTCTTCATTTATAGCCTTCATCCAGCCTTCATCTTTGCTTGCTTCAGCAATATTCTTGGGCTCAATGCTGGATAACAAAGAGTAGTTACTTGCTGCTCTTCTTCTTGTTTGAACACCAACTTTGGGGTCTCCAATTATTTGGTCTCTAGGATGATTTTTTTGCCAGCTGCCTATTTTGAATTTCTTATTCTCTTCTGCTTCTAAATCACAACTTACATCATCTGAGTCAATTTTTTGTATCTTTTCAATTTCATTTTCCTCATCTCCTTCAATAACCTCTTCATAAATTGGGTAGTTCGTTTCATGGCTAATCACCCGTTCTTTACCTTCATCAAACTTAACATCAGCACTGTCCACAATTTTCTTTAGCCTCTTGTTGTAACATTTGTAAGCTTTGCTTCTTGG
Source organism: Wollemia nobilis (assembly GCA_028583015.1). Lineage (NCBI taxonomy): Eukaryota > Viridiplantae > Streptophyta > Pinopsida > Araucariales > Araucariaceae > Wollemia > Wollemia nobilis. The sequence goes on from JAQPPZ010000806.1 coordinate 1,785,914, forward strand.
TGAGTAACCAACAAAAATACCCTCATCTGCTCTATCTTCAAACTTGCCAAGATTGTCTTCAGTTCTTTTGATATAGCACTTGCTACCAAACACTCTGAGGTATTTTGTTGTTGCCCTTCTTCCGAACCATAATTCATACGGAGTTTTGTTTTCATGTGTTCTCAGCATGTATCTATTTTGGATATACACCGTAGTATGGACTGCTTCTTTCCAAAATCTGTCAGCTACTTTGCTTTCAGCCAACATAGTTCGTGCCATTTCCTGCACAGTTCTGTTCTTTCTTTCTACTACCCCATTTTGCTGAGGTGTCCTTGCTGCTGAGAACTGTCTCCTAATTCCATACTTTTCACAGTATTCTGCAAACTCCTCTGAAATGAATTCTCCACCTCTGTCCGATCTTAAGCATTTGATCCTCTTTCCTATTTCATTCTCAACCTGGTTTTTGAAGATCTTGAACATATCAAAAGCTTCTGATTTCTGCTTCAAGAAGAATATCCATGTCATTCTGGAATAGTCATCAATGCACAACATAAAATACTTGTCACCATTTATGCTTTGTGTTCTCATGGGTCCACATAAGTCAGTGTGTATTAGTTCCAGCGGTTTGCTGGTGTAGTATTCTTTAGTTTTGAAAGTGACTCTAGTCTGCTTCCCCTTTTGGCATGAAGCATAGATGTTGTTTGTAGGTTTGTTGATGGTGGGAATATCTCTTACAGCCCCTTTTGAGGTGATTTTCACTAGATTATCAAAACTGATATGGCCAAGTCTTTTGTGCCACAGCCAATTTTCTTCTTCTTGTCCAATAAAGCAAGCTCCTTTTGCAGTCTCTGAAAGTGTATACAGGTTACCAGAAGTTCTTGACCCTATTGCTATCAATTTTCCATTGTTGGTCTTCCTGACTTCACAACCCTGCTTCATAAAGACCACTTCATGACCTTTATCACAAATCTGACTTACACTCAGTAAATTATGTTTCAATCCATCCACAAATAAGACTTCTTCTGATTTAATCCTTCCATCATTAATTTTGACTGAGCCTTTGCCAACTATCTTGGCTCCATCATTATTTCCAAATTTTACTGATCCTCCTTCATATTTCTGTAACTTGTCAAATTTTTGTTTGTCACCTGTCATATGACTGGAGCATCCACTATCTAGTATCCATGGTACATGTTTATTCTGTGCTTTGAAAGCAGTTTGAACGATTAAAGATTCCTTTTCTTCCTTCAGTCTTTCTTTCCCTTTCCACATTGTTTTGATAGTGGTTTTGGGCTCTTGTTTAGTTTTTCCCTTATCAGCAGACTTGTGCATGTTTTACAGGAAGTTTCTCATTTTGTCTCATCCTGTTTGGTTGAACTTTTCTTCCTCGAAACTGATTTGATGAAAAAATGCTTCTATAGTTTCTTGCAATGTGCCCAAAATTGTGACAGTTATAACATTCTACTGTGTAATTCATCAAAGGAGAAAAAGCATTTCTACTTGTGAAATTTCTTGGTCTAACATTGTACTTGCAGTCTGAGATTTTATGACCATAGCCATTGCATTTAAAATAGAAACCAGAGAAGGGATAATTGAACCTGGGAGATGGTCTTTGCCATGTTGTCGTAGGAGCCATAGGTCTTCTTCTTCTTTGATGTGTGACATTGGTGAAACCATTACTGTCAGTTCTCCTTTCCTGCCTGGCATTGTTGCTTTCTTTTGCAAGAGGCAATTTCCCTTGATCGACTTGTTTCTTATCTTCATTCTTTGTGGATTCTACATTTTTGGATTTTGAACCACTTGATGATTCTCCTTCGATAAAACCTAGACCAAACCTGATGCCTGCAGGTCTTTGGTCATTTATGATTTTATCCAGTTTCAAAGAACTTTCTTCACGTTTGTGATAACAACTAATTTTCTTGTTCATCTCTTCTAGCTGCATTCTTAGACCAATAGTCTCTTCCTCTAGCTTGCTGCAATAGTCTATTCTCATGGTTATTTGAACTTTGAGATCTTCGATGATTTTCTTAGATTCTTCTATCTGAACTTTTAAGCTGGTTATGATTCCATGTGCATCCTCAAGCTTTCTTGATAGTTTCTTATTCTTTTTCTTTTCTATCTCCCACTCTTCAAGTGCAGATATCAATTCACCTTCTAAGTCAACTTCAGCCTCGAGATTTTCACCACAAACTTCAGAGGTCATCCCTTCTTCTTTTTCTGATTTAACTTCTTCAAAAGCCATAAAAAGAGCTTCATCTCTTTCTTCTTCAGACTCATCATCGGAGCTATTTTTTGATGAACTAACATTCTTGGAGATGAAACTTTTCTTTTTGAAGTTGCCTTTTCTGAAATTTGCTTTCATCTTCCAGTCACCTCTTTCTTGGTGGGATCCTTCATCATTTTTGTTCTTCTCTTTCAGTGGACATTTAGTTGCAAAATGCCCAACACCTCCATAGTTGAAGCATTTGAATGGAAGCTTCCCTTTATATTTTCCTTTCCCCTTTTTCAATTTTCTCACAAAGTTTGCTTCCATTTCATCTGATGTCTCTTCTTCCTCGGACTCTTGTTTAGTGTTTTTATTTTTAAGGGCCTTGAAAGTTGCTTCTCTGTCAGTAGGTTTAGATCTTCCTATCCTCATCTCATAGGCAGTTAAGGAACCATACATTTCATCTATACTAAAATAATTTAAATCTTTAGCTTCTTCTATTGCTGAGACTTTGGAATCAAATCTTTGAGGAAGGGATCTTAATACCTTTTTTACGATAGCAGAGTCATCGATATTCTCATCGAGTCCTCTGATAGCATTGATGATTCCATTGACTCTCAACATGAATGCCTCAATGTTTTCATCATCATTCATCTTCAAAGCTTCGAACTGAGCTCGATGTGTCTGCAACTTGGCTTCTTTGATCTTATCATCTCCTTCATGAACACTCTTCAATTTGTCCCATATTTCTTTTGTTGACTGATAGTTCATGACCTTTACCAGTTCACTATCTGCTAATCCACACAAGATGGCATTCTTTGCTTTCGAATTGTTTTCAAACAGTTTCTTTTCCTCTGCTTCTTTTGGAGGAATGATAGGAATTGAATATCCACTCACTACTGAATCCCAGATATCATATCCCAAAGCACAGAGATATGTTTGCATCCTGACTCTCCAGAATGCATAATTAGATCCATCAAACAATGGTGCTTTGTTTGATGAGAAACCTTCACCACCTGCCATTGTGATAATTCCAAGATCACCCTAGCTGGTTAAGCTTGTACAAGGACTTGGCTCTGATACCAATTGTTGTACTTACAATGGCACTAAGAGGGGGGGTGAATCAGTGTAGCTTTTTAATCAAGAAATAATAGCTCTAAAAATAGCAGCAGTTAAAACTTATAAACAGATATAGCAAGAACAACAAGAGAGCATCACACAACACAAGATTTTAACGAGGTTCACCAATGTGGCTACTCCTCAAAAATGACTGCTTGGACTACCATCCAAATCTAGCCTTTGCAAAGCAACAACTTTTACAAATAGTTTACCAACACCCACTGGAAGGAGCACCAACCCCTGATTTTATCTGACCCAGCAGAAAGGAGCACCAACCCCTAAATTGCCAACACCAACTGGAAGGAGCACCAACCCCTTATGCCAAGCACCAACTTGGACTTCAAATCTAAAACTTAAAAGAATGATAGTGAGATACCTTTGCCTTTAACCAGACCCTGACTGATCTGCTTCACTATTTTGTCCTGTGTGCACTCTGCTCTCCCTGTGCTATCACTTCGCACAATCTGCTGCTAAACTGTCAAACGTTCATCTTCTCCCCTTCGTGCACTCTACTTCCTTTGTGATCTTTCACACTTAGAATGATTCGATGAAATGCACTCTGCACACTACGATCAAATTTTGCACTCTGCTCTCTGCGATCGAACTTCTCACTCTACGCACTATCTATGAACGTCGCACTTCAACAACACCACCAACTCTTCAAAATAGCCTTCCTTTTATAACCACATTTTCAAGATCAAAACCTTAATCTTAGTCGGCTGTAACCCTGATCTTAGTCGGCTGCACAACCCTAAACTTCATCGGTTGCAAACCCTAAACTTCGTCGGCTCACATTTAACTTTGTCGGCTTCAACTGCCTCTGTAACTCTTCTGTAGCTTTTGTCATGAAACTACAACATGTCACGATATCGTGACACCTTTGCCTCCATACACTTTCTTTTGGCTTTTGTCATGATATCGTGACACTTCTGCCTTTGTCGACTTCAACTAAGCTCTTGTCGCGATATCGTGACACTTCGTCTTCGTCAGCATCAACTTTGCTTTTGTCACGATATCATGACACTTCTCCCTTCGTCAACCTCCTTTCTACTTTTGTCATAAAATCATGACACTTCTGCCTCCGTACTTCACATCTTGGCTTCTATCATGAAATCATGACACTTCTCCTATTGAAGACCTACTTTCTATTTCTATCACAAAATCATGACACTTTCTCCAACCGTAGCCATCTCAATCTATCAAAATTGTGACACTTTCATCTATTTGCTTTCTCTTCAACCTGTCATGAAATCATGATGCTATCAACTTTCCATACGCTTTCTTTGCAACCTATCACAAAATCATGACGCTTTCAGCTTTCGTACATCTTCTTTGCAACCTATCATGAAATCGTGACGCTTTCAACTTTCATATGTTTTCTTTGCAACATATCATGAAATCGCAATGCTTTCAGCTTTCATACATCTTCTTTGCAACCTATCATGAAATCATGATGCTTTCATCTTTCATACATTTTCTTTGCAACCTATCATGAAATCATGATAGTTCTCATTTCAAACTCTTCCCTTTGTTGCATGTCGTGAAATCATGATAGTTCTCACTTATTTTTCCAATATTCTCACTTTGAACTCTACAGCATGTCACGAAATCATGACAGTTCTCATTTTACTTTCTCTCTCCTTAAACTTGTCATGAAATCATGATAGTTCACACTTCGGACTCTCTCTTCTGTAGCACGTCACGAAATCATGACACTTTATCTTGCTTCCACTTTGTCTTCTGACTTGTCATGAAATCGTGACACTTTTTCATCCGTACAACTTTCCTTGCAGTATGTCACGAAATCGTGACACTTTTCCTTCTCTGCCTTCCTGCTCTCTTCAAGTCGTGAGAATGTGACATGTCATGAAATCGTGACACTTTTCAACTTGCTCTCTTTCTCTGCCAACATGTCACGAAATCATGACAGTTTTTCCACTTGCTTTTTCTCTGCCAACATGTCACGAAATCATGACAGTTTTTCCTACTTCTTCTCTCTCTTCCAACATGTCACAAAATCGTGATAGTTTTCCTTACTTCTTCTCTCTCTTCTAACATGTCATGAAATCATGACAGTTTTTCCAGATTTTTCTCTCTCCTCTAACATGTCGCGAAATCATGACAGTTTTTCTTGCCTGTTGTATATGTCGCGATATCGCGACACTTTTCTTACTTGTCTTTTTCTTTGATCTTTTGCAAATGGGCCACTATGGTCTTCTTGGAAACTCACAGTCCATGCTCTGAATAACCTTTGAACTTCTGTCCTCTGCATCTGACTGACTGTGTTGACAACAATTACAATACTCCTGCTACACCTTGCTCAACAACAATTTCCACAAAATCTACACAAAATGCACTTAAAGACAAATATTAAATAACATGTAAAATAAATTGTTATATATATATATATATATATATATATATATATATATATATATATATAATTTTCATAAAACATATACATCTACAAGAATAAGTACCACATTTTATAGGGAAAGAAGTACAAAAAATGAGCATTTTTTGGGCTCATCATCCCCCCATGCTTAAGGGGTGGCACGTCTCTATGTCACTTTATACTGGTAATTACTAGTTCTATTTACAACATCCCAATAAGCCCTATTGGTATTTTTATTTTTCTTTTCAATGGCCTTCGTTTTTTCCTTGTCTCGAGGCTTTCATCCCTTGGGTGATTTTGCAGTGGCTGCGTCCTATCCCTCCTATTTTTGGTGCTTGCTAAATTGGATTGGATGAATTGACCCTATTATTTTCTTTGGCGGTTTCCTTGTCCAAACCACCTTGACTTTTTCAATATTCAAATAGTAGTGCATCCTTATGGAATGTAGGCTTAGACATTTTCCAGTACTCATTGTGAAGGAGTAACTCTTCACCCATAGGTACTACATCTTCATCACCAAATGGGATGCTAGACTTTTTAGCAACCTTAGCTATGGGAAAATCGGCCCTTGTTGGGTCAATTTCAGGTTTATCCTTGACATCTATTTTTGCCACTGGAAGGGTTTTGTTGCTTGATGTCTGATATGTAGGTGGCACAGGATCCAAAAATCCCATCCTCATGAAATATACCATCATCTTTGAAGGCTGATCACATATTGACCTATACAAGCTCCAAAACTGATTAGGTTGGGCAACTAGAATTTTCTTAGGAGGCCTCTTGGCTTGCTTTTTGGACCCTTTTTTTGATTCCTTATGAGCCCTCTTAGAAGCATTTTAAAAAAAAATTCATCTACTACCATATCTTCTTTAAGATTTTCAATTTTTTCTTTTTGAGCAGCAAATAACTTCTTTTTTGCCTCTGATTCCTCATCAGAATCTAGTTCTGATTCCTCATTGTATTCTATGCCCAATGTCTTCAATTCGATAACTCTTTCTCTAGTTTTTGGTATTTGCTAATATGCCCTTACAACTTTTTTCTTTGACCTCATCTTTATGTGTTACATCCCAAGGTATGTTGGTGTTGTTGCTATTCCCTAGTTTTCAGTAGATGTAGTTTGTTGAGCCTCTTCTTCCTATGTAGTGAATTGCTACTTGTATGGGACCGCTTCTTCCTCTTGAGGTTGTTCGGTCCCTGTATAAACTAGAGAATATTCTAGCTCTTCCTCCTTGCCTAAAACTTGAGGCTCTTTAGCCTCCATCTTATTCATATTTTCATCTACTTTTTTGTAGATTTTTTTGATGTTTGAGGTTTTTCAATATCAACCTCATCTTCTTGATTTACCTATTCTACAAAATGTGATGTTGAACAAGGCTTCTCTACTTCCATTGCAACATCCACTCCCTGCTCAATTTCTATATTAGTAGGGGGTACCTATGTTTCTCCATCAGTCTACAAAGTTGCATCTACTTTGGATGGATGCTCGGCTCCTACTGTTCTGCCCTACAATTGTAATCATCTTATTTTCCCCTAAAGTTGCCAATTTTTTTTATATAATTTATGCATCTTCAATGCAGCTTCTTTCCTAGACTCTTTAAATAGAGTCCGTTCTTCTTTGTATTTGGATTTCCAAGTGGAAGCCTACTCTCTCAATACTATAGTTTTTGCTGCAAATATTCCTCCTAGCCCTCCTATGACAAATATTCTGTAGCAACCTCCTATTGAGGAGTTTGCCCCTTTTAAATATCCTATAAAATATAGGCTAGGTACTCTTCCCTGTTCAACTCATCGATCACTTCTTCATCGTCTGATGAGCTTGAAACCACCCTAGATGTTTTGTCCTTATGTATTTATTTTTTGTGGAAACTGACATAAAAGGAGGGCTTGGCGGATCTTGCCTTGCCTCATCATCAAATTGAAGGTCAATGGGAGGCAAAGCCTATCGTGATTCCTCACCAAATTAGGGAGAATAAGGTATGAGGCTTGTCTTGTTTCCCATATAATTTCTATAGGTTGGGATGCAGTAACCATCTCTTCTCATTCTATCATATCTTGGGCTGACTTCTCATCATGTATTGGCACCTCCTCCTCTTCTTGTGTCCATAGAACTACATCAGTGCCTTCTATCTCCTCAACCGTCACTTCTCTATGTGACTATGCATATCGTACTAAGGCTAAAATTAGACCATGGTGAGCCAAGACAGATGTTGTGCCTGCCTGGTATCGTTTGGCCTCATCTTTGAGGGTGCATGCAAGGTAATGTGGGACATTGATTTTATCCCCATGTAGTATGTGATTGAGAAAGTGAAAATTACCTACCAGAGCAAGTGAAGAATCACATGATATATTCAAAGACTACCCTACAGAGCTCAGATATGTGATGTTTGGAAAAACCAGCATGCATCAGGTGCTCAATTAATCCTCCAAAGAATATCTATGCACAGAGAGTGAGATTATCCTCCTTGTACGTGTGCTCCCCTGTTAGAGGGAGGCCCATAAATCTAGTGATATAATATTTAGTGACTAGAATATTCAGTTCCTACATGTGCATGATCCCATCCCTCATGGATTCTATGGAGTCATTAGCTATCGCTGCATCCCAGCCTTGATTGACTAGTCAACAATAATCCATCCATCCTACAACATCAAATTGGGTTTGCACATCTATAGAAGTCCTTGAGCAGTCGGTAGGTTCGATTTTCTTGAGGTCGTGGTTATTTGATCTTCCCCCCATGCTTTTTCCTTGGTTTACAATTCACTTGGAAATACTTTTGGTTTTTTTCCTAAATTTCTACAACACTTCACATTCTAATTTTTTTTATTTAGGTAGCTTCATAGTAGTTGTTAAGCAGTTTTTAAAATAGTTGCTTTCTTGCACGTATGTAATTAATTACCGTAATAAACAGTGATTATGGTTATTTGTGGTAAGTTTCCTTCAAGCATGTGCTTGATTGTGTGGATGTGATAACCATAATCAATTGACTAGTTAGATCCATGACATGTATTATAGTTCCAAGTGGAGTTATTTGGGTGGCTAGGACAATAATGGGGGTTGTGCCAACACTTTTCCATAGACACACATGCATATAAAAAAATATAGACAAAAAAAAAATTAATCATGCACCTAAATTCATTCTATGGGTGTATATGCATAGATATCCATGGTGCATAACTATTGGTTGGTTTTTGATTACTAGGCAAACCACAACAGATGATGATGGCCATATTTCCCATACAATGAATCCTCTTCCACGTGATTGGTTCTCAATAGCTGCAATATGACTTATTTGAGACATCCTTTAAAATTCAAAATAAAAGTTAGGAAAAACGTATCTTCATTGGATGACAAACATCCCCTCCTTAAAATTTGGTTGATTTCAACTTTTAATTTCATCCATGATAGATTTGACTTTGCACATATGTGGGGTGTTGACATGGCTTGGGATACATCCCAATGCTAAATTTTTATTCTCCAAGGTAGAAAATGGCCAAAAAATATGGAAATTAGGCACCTTCTTCATATGGAAATCAAGCACCTTCTTTTCAAATTTATGGCATGCATATGCCTTGGAAATTGGAATCAGACACTTTAGGAATCGAGTGTTATGCTTAACATGGGAAGCAAGTGCCTTAGCAATTAGATGCTTTACTTACCATGGGAAGCATACACCTTAGCGATCAGGTTCTTATGCTTAATATGGGAAGTAGGTACCTTAGCTAACTATTGGGTGCCATACTTTTAAAACAAACTTTATACAAACTATTTTTTTTAACAAGGAGATTTGGTGTCGTTGTCCTGACAAATGGAAGTCGAGCACCCTTTTTCCTAAAAAAACCAGAAATCAAGTGTTGTATGCCATAAGACAGGATGCATGTGCCATCTCCTTAATATACTGGGAGTCAAGCACCCTAAACTATATATCAGAAATCAGGTGCCTCCTTTTCACAGTATGCAAATTAGGCACCTTCTACCATAATATGGGAATCATGCACCTTCTACCATAAAACAGGAATCAGGTGCCTTTCCCATTAGAAAATAAAAAACAAGTGCTTATATTTATTCAAAAGGTGTTGAATTTTCCTCGTATATGCACTATAAGGTTGATCAGGACTTTAGCACTCGGGTTGAAGAATAGGGACAAAATCAACATCTGCCCCTGAACCAATAGTTGAGTGTTTTATTGTCAATAAAGACTAATCCAAAAACTCTTGTGTAGATTCATGTTTAGTATTCCCCTTTATAGATGGGAATAAGCTAATTATACTACAATAAATTTCTCCTAGAAATCTGGGAAGACACAAATTCATGGATCCTATGCTTTTTAGGCCTAGGTTCCCAAGCTTCCTAATAGGATATCTGATGACGAGTCAGATTATGAAGTAGCATCCATAGGATCCTCTAGTCTCCATGTTGAGTATGCATGAATTTTCCCATTATATGATGATCATGAGGGGTATTTACATATGTTACCCTTGAACAATCCTATCTGGTGCCATTTCCTCCCTACAGAAGGGCAAGTCCACCCGCAGCCACACCGACCACCTCTGATAATTTTACCTCTGCCACCTAGGGGAAATCATCCATCCATAAACATGATTTCCATATACCTCTTCAAGCCCCTGTGAGATTCGAATCACTCATCGAAGCCACTGCACCTCACCTCGGGGGCCATCGACTTCGATCAGTTCTTACTCGTCATCTTTTGAGTACTGGTCTTGCGATGAGAAGTTACAACCATTCTACTTTTCTTCAAGACCTACTCATGATGTCTTCCATGCTGAGGAGGAACTTGAGGTTCCCATTGATAATCTAAATCTAGTTGATGACATTCACCTGACCCCTACTCCATACCAGTTTGAGTGGTTTCATATGTTAATGGAGCCAATGATTGATAAGGACATGGGCTCAAATCCTGAAAATCTATGATACATCAAGTTAGGGGAAATCCTATCCCCCGAAGAGCAAGTCGATTACATAGCACTTCTCACAGATAAGAAGGAATCCTTTGCATGGTCCTATGGGGACATGCCAGGCATAGGTACACCACCTGTCAGTTGTCGTCCAGCTTCCTCGATAACCATCTTGTCATCGTCTACACTACCCATACACTATACATTGGATAGGCTAGACAACATGGAGTCACAAGGGAGTCAACAATATGATTATTTACAACATATCTTGGATAGACTCACAAAAATTGAGTTATGGTTGTGTCATTTGAAACCTCAAACCCTTGATTATTAGGACCAACCCCCTCCCATTCATTCCATGGTAAACTCTTAGTAGAGCCTAAGGTAGAGGCACCAAAGATGCCAACTGTAGTGACAGTATACCCTTTTGTCATAGCCCTTAGCATCAATATTTAATCAACTATATGAGGTGCAAGCAATCATGTTTCCTCTGATCCACCTATCGAAGCATAATATGCATAGATAAAAAATGTACAAGCAATACTTATATTGTATTTATCATCAATAAACAGGTCATGATATCTACACATGTTATGTCTTTAGATATTTAGTCCAGGATATGATCGATAGGCAAGGACTTCAGATAGGAGTCTTCCAAGACTCTTTACCTTCACATGAAGTAAACACAACATCTGGCCAGCTAGTCAAACAATCGAATCAAGTGCGCATCACTCCACCTTCCCATAGGTTTGCAGATATGATCAATGTTATAATAGAGAGGTAAGAACACCACATTCAATATACGTAACCCATGATATCCTCCAATGCTTCACCTTCATTCGACTCACCCTCGAAGGACGTTGGCACTGCACAAGCTTGTACCTCATAGTAGGGGGGGTCAGTTTTCACCATCCTCTTTTGCTAATCCAATCACAGTATATCAAATGCGCGGTGATCAGCTGTAGAGCTTACATTTAATTTTATCAATCTGAGGGAAATCAAGGTTAGATTTAAAGAGTAGGAATCCTGTATAGATTATACCATGGGGATTAATACTAAGCTTAGCTCAAGTTTTTTTTTTAGGTTTCACGTGTACAGGAAAGTAATAAACAAAATTAAATTTGTGCATAAATGAATGGTGCAGGGTATGATAAAATAACACAATTATAATTTACTTTTACTGATGAATTGATTTACTGATGCACCTAATTACTGATGAATTAATTTACTGATGCGTCTAATTATTTGTAAACTAATTTATTTATGACATGATTTAATTTATTTGTGAGGATCCTCATGCAATCTATCTTATTTTACGTAAATTGAAATGCAGTTTAATTTAAGGCTAATTAAATCTAACCTATTGCAGGGCGAGAGCTCAGGGATTGTCTATAGGAGTGGGCCCTACCTCCTAGAGGGCAGTGTAAGTCTTTCTCCCCTAGTTTACTTTATCTCAGTAACTAGCTTTTATAACTAATACTAACATTATGTCTATTCTGTGAATGTAGGTAACAGATAAACACAATTTACATAACAAAAATTAAACAACACCTAAAATTGATACAAATTACCATTTTTGAAGAACAAAATGCTACTTTTATTACTGGTGATTTAGTTGTACATGCTAGCACGTTTCTTTAGAACAAACAATAATTTCTTGTATTTTTCCAGCAGACAGTAGACAACAAACCTCTTTCAAGGTCTCTCCTATGTAATTTATATTGTAACTAATACAATTCCAAACAATATTTCTCCACATATTTTGCCATGCAAATTTTATGGTCTAATCTAAACCTAACATAGTACATATTTCTATTTGGACTTGATAAATATTCTGACTGGTCCAAGTGGCATCCTACAAACAAACCTAACAATACAATACTTATTTTGAATAATTTGCAAGATATACATTAGGACCTCATGTCCTATATTCCAGGAAAGGTCTAATAGTCTTGCGTCTATACCTAAAACTTCTCATAATAATCTGATTACAAACTTTATTAAGCAAATAACAACTTTTATCAACTGAAATATTCTCACGGATAGTATGAAATATTTTTCTAAGTGAAAATATTTGTTGTCGTCCAAACTTGATGTGTCATCACTGATGTGGCATGCTACATAAGTCAACAACCTTTATTATCCTTCGATAACTGCTGGTAAAATATTCTTTAGTAACTTTCTTCGGTAGTTACCTTCAGTAACATGCTTTAGTAATATACTTTAGTAATAGGTCAACTACTATTGTCACCGAGCTCTGCTCTTATCCTAGGTTCTTTTATTCGTCCTTCTTCTCATTCGAGGTGCACTCCAAAGCTCTGCAATCTCTTCATTGATCATCAACACTTTTTCCTACATTTTTCTCAAGACTCGGACAAATTTTGTATAAATCAAACACATTTGTTAGATTACTGCAATTAATCAGATTTACTAATAATTCACACAATATTCAATAGTAATTCACATAAAACATATCATAATCACTTAAATAATTATAACAATAAAACAATTATGATACAAAAATATGTGTCAAATAACCACTCATCATTTCCCCCCAAATTGAATTCTATGCATGTCCTCATGCATGCAAAAAGATAAGATGAATAGAATATAACAGCCCTATACATGCATCAGATATTCAGAATGTTATGAATAAATAAAAATTCTAAGTACATTAATATTTGTATATAAAGAATAACATGAATCATTAAAATCATTACCAGAATTTCAGAGAATACTATTTACAGACCTTATAATGATTTTGAAACATGCATATGATTTTTCCAGAAATCATCTAAAACAAATAAAATAGATATATTTAACAAAATCATGCTAAGTTTCTCCAAGAAAATAAGAAAAATAATCAGTTATCCAAAATACAGGAAATATTTATCAATTCAATTTATCTAAAATTATTAATTTCACAAAACTGAGAATAAATAGTTTATATCAGTAAATGATAGTTCAACAAAAATATTTCAAATATTAACTGTACATATTACGTATGTCATCATATAAAAGTCTACAGATAAAATACCATGAATACTATACTACAAATATGATCAATACATAAAAATATAAGTCTGAGTAATTAATAAAATAATAGTTTTTTTTCATTGTTCATCCAACTAGTGCATGTTGAGAAGAAATCTGGGAAGAAATCTAAGATGATCATGGTCTTGGTTCTGATAATTTATGCTCTCGTGTTACTCATTGTACCTGTTCCTTAGCCCGCTAATCTACAGTTGTTGCAACTACTGCAACTAGTGTTTCCACCATAACCGTTTTGATGTGCTCAACCTCCTGAGTGCTTCCTTTTTGTTTTGTATCCTTTGTTTGGGAAGGATGAAGTTCCTCATCGTTATCCATCGGATCAAGCTCAAAAGGTATCCCTACATCCAAGACAAGACCTTTTAATGTTTTTCCTTCCTTGGTAGGCAAATCCAATTTTGTAGGTTGATTCTGTTGAGTAATACTATG